>JALGBA010001116.1:0-247740 GCA_023970755.1 Azemiops feae | reverse complement strand
TCAATTACAGTTTTCACCTTGGCTGGATCCATCTCAATGTCCTCATTGGAAATTCTGTAGCCGAGGTAATCTAATCAGGTCTGGTGAAATTCACATTTTGACAATTTGGCATAAAGCTTGGCATTCAGTAGTTTCTTTAATACTTCTCTCACCAGCTTTATGTGATCAGTCATATTTGTGCTGTATATAAGGTATCGCAAGTACACCAAAAAAACCCTTGTACAAGTGATCATGTAGGACCTCATTAATCAACTGCATGAATACTGCTGGGGCCCCCTGTAGTCCAAATGGCATGACTTTGAACTGATAGCCCCCCATAGGACAGTTGAAGGCAGTTTTCCACTCATCTCCCTCCTTTATTCTCACTCGGTAATATGCCTCTCTCAGGTCTAATTAAGTGAAGACACTCCCCTTAGCCAGATGGGTTAATAAGTCCTTTAGGAGGGGGAGGGGGTATTTGTTTTCCACACTCACAGCGTTGAGACCCTTATAGTCTATGCAGAGATGAAGAGACCCATCTTTTTTTTTCTTTGAACAACACAGGGGCTCCCATGGTAGATTTGGCCCGTTCAATGAACCCCCTCGCTAGGGTTTTGTTTACGTATCGCTGCATCTCCTCCGTTTTGAGGGGGGGCATAGCATACATTCTCGGTCGTGGGTGTTTGGCTCCTGGCACCAGTTCAATAGAGCAGTCATTGGGTCTGTGAGGGGGCAGGGCATCGCATTCTTTTTCACTAAATACCTCAGCTAGGTCCCGGTATTCATTGGGGATGTGTGCTTTGTCTGGTGGCGGTGAGGCAGCCATGTGCGCTCGCTCATTGGGTGGCCTAAAGTGTCCCGCAACATCAGTTGAATCAGTGGGAGGCTTAGGCCCTATAGGTAGTCTCACAGTTCTCATTCCTTTCTCCCACCAGATAAATGGCTTTCATTTGTCCAACCAGGCTAATCCTAGGATCACAGCCTCAGTCATTTTTGGGTCCACCAGGAAGCGAATAAACTCCCAGTGCGCACCTATTTCTAGGCATAAGGACTCAGTTAATTGTGTGACTAAAGTTCCTCCCATCAGAGAGCCATCAGCTTGCTCGAACCTCACAGGTTTGGAGAGCTGTTTTGCCCGTATGCCCATTTTCATGGCAAATGGTAGGCTAATGATGCATCGGGTGCATCCAGAATCGATTAGCATGTTTAAGTCTATTTCTGCCCCCGACTTAGGGATTATCAGCTTGGCAGGCAGTGAAAAAGATGGGACTTGTCAACTCACCATCAGGTCATTCTCTCCTTCGTCATCGCTGTCAAAGGAGGATAGAGTAGGGGCGGGTTCACTCGGAGTCCCGTTGTCCTCCTGCGTGGGAGGTGTGATCTGGGCAACAGGTTCTTGTGTGACTCGGTTGGATTTTTCTCTCATTAGCCGCTGGGCAGGTTTCCTTCTCGCCACTGGTTCCCATCTGCTCTGTAGTCGGGGGTAGGGGACTGGACAGTTTGCTGCCCGATGTCCCTCCTGTCTGCACCAGAAACACTTAACTGATGGGCCTGCAGGTGGCTTGGGTTTCTCAGTCATCGCAGTAGCTGGAGGGTTTTGTGGGGGTGATTGTTGTTCGGGTTGCTCTGGCTGCTGTTCAGATTCAGGTGGGGGAGGCTTCTTATATCGGGCGAGCTGAATGTCTAGCTTCACCGCTGCCTGGTACCATTCTTGCAGCTGATCAGGTACTGCTCGATAGAAGCAGGCCTGAGAGAGGTGATCGTCTAATCCCTCAATGAAGCGATGGATTAGGGATTGCTCTGGCTACCCTTCTATTTGACCTGCTATCTTGCGGAACTCTCGCACGTACTCCAGGGCAGGCCTGCCGGCTCGTTTTATTTTGTGGATTTGTTCTCTTGCCTTGAGGTCAAGAGATGGGTCCTCAAATCTTTCTCTCAGCCCTAGGAGGAAGAGGTGGGGGTCCTCCAATTCCGGGGCTTGCTCATTGTATAAATTGTTCAGCCATTCGGATGCTTCTCCCTCTAGGCTGGACGCAATCACATCGACCATGGCGCAATCACATCAACCATGGTAGAGATAGGCCCAGCAATTCAAGTGAGAGCGTACTTAGTTGAGGAAAAAAATCAGCTTCTCTGGGTCCCCATCGAATGTTGCTCTGAAAGGTGGTGCAATTATAGGCTGTTGGGGCCCCCACTGTGGCTGTTGCTGCTGACCCCATCCTGGCTGCTGATTTCCTGGCTCCTGCACCACCCCAAGCTGTTGCAAGGCCTCTATTAGCTATGGCAAGCTCAGAGGATTTATAGGCTGTTGGGGGCCCCACTGTGGCTGTTGCTGCTGGCCCCATCCTGGCTGCTGATTTATGCCCAGGAGTTGCACGTTCGGGGGCTGGGGCCAATATCCTTGCTGTGGTCGTTCTCCCACCAGCTGCTGATCTCCTGGCTCCTGCATCACCCCAAGCTGTTGCAAGGCCTCTATTAGCAGTGGTAAGCTCAGAGGCTGGCTACCTTCTGCCGGCTGGGAATGCCACACTCCCCATTGTTGCAGAGGCCTCAGACTGGAATTCCCTCTCTCTTCAGGGCTGGAGTCCCTGACAGGGGAAGACAGGGTCTTGAAGGCTTTTTGATCTACAATGTAGGGGCTGTAGGCTTCTCTCTGCAGGAGTGGATTTTTGCTTCTCACCTCTGCTTTTGAAGTCTTTGAAAGTGGCAAAACTGTTTTGAAGACTCTGAAATCTCCGCTCGGCTTCTCCCCATCTGAAGACCAAATCAGCTCTCCTAATTGCTTTGGCCTTGCTCTCAACTGGGAGATCTTCCAGAGTTCCTTCTCCCCCGGCTTGCTGGCTGTCGCTTCCCCCCCCCCCGGGAGAAGCTGCTGCTGCCAGGGTGTTGGCTTCAGGCAATCTTTCTTCTTTCATAATGAGATCTTCCCCGAATCTTCGTCAGCTTATCCCTTTTGTTTAGGAACAGCAACTGGGGCCCGGGACCCCTAAATGGTTTGAAAAGTTGTTAGATCTTGGCATGTTGTCAAGGTTCTGACTAATGGAGCACTTCAAAGAATTTCCAGGCATTGTTTATTCTGAAAAGTCTTTAATCATGGACACAATGTCAGCACGTCATGGATGGATGCCAAGATCTGAATTTCCTTTTCTTTGCACATTACATTTCAAGCTATTCCCCTCCCCTATTTTGCAGTCATAATTCACATTCTCCAATTAGCCTGAAGGGCAAAGATTCACTTCCGTTCCTTATCCCGTGCTTTCCTATCTTTCTCCTCCCACCCCACCATCAACTGTAATTAACTCTAAAAATACCAGACAGTTCTGCATATCTTGTCAAAGCAATAATATCCTATATTAGCAGCATTGACATAGGGCTTATTTTCGGTGTAGGCCTTACTTTCGGGGAAACACGGTAATATTGAGAGACGGCCCCACACATAGTAAATAGATGCACACATATTTATGTATCTCAAAATGTCAGGAGAGACTAAGTAACAAATGACATAAGTGTACATATTCATAGGTAAAGGATGTCAAGGAATTGTCAGTGAGTTTAAAGCAACACAAACCTGAAAACTCCTCACAGCCACGGGCCATGTTGAATAGCATAAAGTCAATGGCCAGGATGTTCTGCAAAATTGCCGTTCTTTGCTGTTCCTGAACCTCATTCAGGAGAGGAGTGGTGTTTGATATAAATTTGATAGCTAGATTATATAGATAGTTAGAGACAGGGGGGATAGATATAGATAGATAGATGATAGAGAAGAAAGAGAGAGATGATAGAGATAGATAATAGATAGATATGATAGATAGATAGATAGATAGATAGATAGATAGATAGATAGATAGATAGATAGATAGATAGATAGATAGATAGATAGATAGATAGATAGATAGATAGATGATAGATAGATGATAGATAGATAGATAGATAGATAGATAGATAGATAGATAGATAGATAGATAGATAGATAGATAGATAGATAGATAGACAGACAGATAAGACATATATATAGAGAGAGAGACATAAAGAGATGAGAGGGAGAGAGAGGGAGGGAAGGAGAGAAAGAGGGAAAAGGGGAGGGAAGGAAAGAGAGAGAGAGAGAGAGACAGACAGATAGACAGACAGATAAGATAGAAAGAGAGAGAGACGTAGATAGATATAAAGAGAATTTCCAGACCACTTCATCCCAGGACTAGCCTAGACTGGCCTTGCATAGTTTCTGAAATCAGCCCTGCTGAGCGAGGGATTTTCACCTGCTGACAGGGAGCGTTTCCTCTCTAGATAATCCGAAAAGCTTTTGTTGAAGAGAGAAAATAGCCTATCTGTAACAAGACTCAAAAGAAGGAGCTGCTTCTTCTTCACTCTTCATATAAAGTGTGGATTTTATCTCCCAAAATACATTAGCATTGTGGCACACCGATCAAAACAAGTGAAATAATCAAATTTGTTAATTCCCATTTTAAAAAGCATGTTTTCAAACCGGCGCAAAGAATGGCAAGCACATTGGATTTTAAAAAAACAATGTAAGGCAGAGTTAGGGATGTCTTATGGTAAACAGAAGGAGACAATTTTTCCTAGGCATTAAAAGGAGCGAAAGAAAGTGAGCAAATGGAATAGTCTCTAAGTAAAGATTTGGCCCGAAGGCTTTGAATTAAAGTGGTTAGGAGTCTTGTGGCGTTTCTCCACAGTTGATTTCAGTGCCCAGGGGAGACGACCCAAATGGGAAGCATCCAGAATCTGCTGTGCAAAAATGTAACAGAATAACAGAATTGGAAGGGACCTTGGAGATCCTCTAGTCCAGGGCTTTTCAACCTTTTCACAGATTGTACCACTTTTAGGACATGACAATATTTGAGTACCAACAGTGCTTAGCAAGGTCAAGTCAAAAACTTGATGACTAAGAAAAAAGAGGGGGGGATTTTGGGTTTTACTGATTAGATTCATTTCTTGTTATAGAAATGGCTAGTTTATAATATTATGGAAAAGTAAAAAGTTGAGGTTCAATGTTAATGCTTCCTTCTACTGCAACAGAGGAAGTATGTTCTTTTTCCCTTCTCCCCCTCCCTTTTTCCCCTTTTTCCTCCCCACTGTGTCCTACTATTTGCTTTTGTATTTTTGTATTTTATTCTATAATTAATAAAATATTACAAACTGTAAAAAAAGAAAAGAAAAAAAAGTACCAGTTTTAATTTCTTCGGTGGCTGTTCCTTTGCTGAATCACTTTCCCTTTCCACTGACAAATGTATGATGAATTTATCCATGTTTATTAATATGTACCACTACCAGCTAGTTCAGGGGTCTTCAAACTTGGCACTTTTAAGACTTGTGGACTTCAACTCCCAGAATTCCTCAGCCCTCATGGCTGGTTGAGGAATTCTGGGAGTTGAAGTCCACAGGTCTTAAAGTTGCTAAGTTTGTAGACTCCTGAGCTAGCTGGTTTGCCCTTCTGAGCTCTTCCACAGTGTAGTAAGAATGCACCCCCCCAATCCCTTCCCTGTACCCTTAAAGACACAGGAATCAAGTGCAAAGCAAGAAAATAAAGAAACACAAACTCCATTTTTTCCCTGTTTAAGCAGCCTCAGGCATGTCACGTCTCACAATGTTGTAATTCTAGACTGAAAGGCTCCAGCAATTGCAAAAAGCTTTAGCTTTAAATTAAGCCAATTTACCTTCAAAGAAAACTTTCTAAAAGCCACAGACAGATTCAATTAAAGGGGGTAAAACTAATTACATTTGTTTAAAGGGATTAAACCTTTCCTGTTGTCTTTTTTTCCCTTCCCCCACCCAAATCACATTCTTTTATAGCCTCTCCTCTCTTCCCCCCCTTTTTTTTTTCTTCAATTCACCTCCAGCTCCGAGCTGCTTCTGGAAGCGCCAATCAGCTGGAGCCCTGCCGGCTCCTGGGGCTTTTGCGGAGCCAAGACAGTCCTGCAGCTGCCACTCCTTCAGCCTTGGCTTGCTTCTGCTCATTCCCCTCCCCAGCTATACTTGGCTAGCAATCACATACCACCTGCCATGTGGCAAAGTACCACAACTGGTACACGTACCACTGGTTGAAAAGCCCTGGCTTATAGTACACACCAATGGTTATGTTGTTCTGTTTTCCATTTTTTAACCCAAATGCTTTCAAGGAGATTTTTGTCTTTGTTCTGTTCCATTTCTGTAGTTATTTCTCATATCAGGAACGTTTGCTGGAATTGGGTATGTCTAGTTTAATGAAAAGAAGGACTAGGGGTGACATGATAGCAGTATTCCAATATCTCAGGGGTTGCCACAAAGAAGAGGGAGTCAAGCTATTCTCCAAGGCACCTGAGGACAGGACAAGAAGTAATGGATGGAAACTAGTCAAGGAGAGAAGCAACCTGGAACTGAGGAGAAACTTCCTGACAGAACAATTAACCAGTGGAACAACCTGCCTCCAGAAGCGGTGAATGCTCCAACACTGGAAGTTTTTAAGAAGAGACTGGACAGCCATTTGTCTGAAATGGTATAGGGTTTCCTCCCTGAGCAGGGGGTTGGACTCGATGACCTCCAAGGTCCCTTCCAACTTTATTATTATTATTATTATTATTATTATTATTATTATTATTATTATTATTATTATTATTATTATTATTATTATTATTATTATTATTATTATTATTATTATTATTATTATTATTATTAATATTATTTAGTGCAACTCCACCTCCTCTTTTATTAAGTCTGTTTCTTTTCAACACTTTAAATGTTAAGATACTAAATTTAGTAGCTGGAACAGTAAAGTGAACAATGGGCCAGAACACACAGTTGTAGTTGATTGGTTGGAGGGTGCTGGCTCCTGTATGAGGTTATCTATGCTATGATTGGTTGCTGTAGGTGTAAAGGGGGCATTTCCCCTCCCCCACCCTTTTCTTCTGTGTGCTCTGTCTGCTGATTGATTTATCTCACGATGTTCCTGTGTTCCTGATTATTTTGTCTGCTGTGAATATAGATGCTAAATATATTTATATAACACTACAGGTTTGTGTCATTTGGACAGCTGCTGTGCAATATAAATGTTATACTTATTGATGTAAAACTACAAGTTTGTGTCAGCTGCTGTGCAATTCCTCGACATTAAATCTCTTAAGTTGTGCCTTCCAGTCATGGGTTTCATCCCACTAAGTTTCGGTGATTGCAACGTCATACCTGCCTTGGGTTTCAAGTTCTCCCTGGTTTATTCCTCGTACTTTGAGCATTGGTGTAGAGGCATCGGAGTCCCTTTTGACTGACCCTCTCTTTGGTTTCCACATCTTCTCTTTTTGTGTCCGAGTTCTCCCTCCCCCTTCGGTTTCAGTTTAAGACCCTTTGGAAAGGACAAGCCAGTTGGCTTCCGAAGACGACATTCTCAGTTCTTGTGAAGTGTAGCTCATCCCCTGCCAGAAGCCCCTCATGTGGGTATTGTAGACCATAGTCCAAGAATCCAACGTTCTCTCGACAGAACCATCCTCTAAGCCAGGAGTTGACTTCAAAGGCTGTGTGTATCCTCATTGGATGCTGACCTTTATTGGGAGTACCGAAGACAACACCACCTGTGCTCCCCTCTCTTTTGCTTTGATGCCTACCTGCTCATAATCAATTGATATTGTTTCCAGGGACTTTGTGTATCATTCATCCCCACACGAAAGAGGAGAAAGGAATAATAATCTGTGGATTATTTTTAGTAAGCCTCTCACTCACATCTTTGATACTTGTTCCTGGGAAACAGCTAACTGCTAGTTTGACTGTCCGTTCTACAAATTGCTGGTTCAGTTCCTCTAAGCAATGAATCCTCAATCACCAACACACGTCTTTGTTTATCTTAAGGAAGTCTGGTCTGATTTTTTTTTTTGCAATTGGTACATTTGGTGTTGTCCCTTTTCCAGGTGCCCGCAGGCTCTCTTCCAAGGGGGGGTGGGTATTACTGACAGGAGCCCAAGTGTTCTCTGTGTTTGAGACAGTCCCTCCACCGACCTATTCTTTATGTGCCCCATATGAGGAATGGGAGGGGGAAAAAAGCTGCCCTTGGAGATAGACGCCACGGGAATCCTGCAGAACCATTCTGGATGATTTCTGGAGGGGGCAAGGCTCAGTTGGAGAGCTATCTAGGGGCATCTAGGGGTGCTGGGGAGAAGGGAGGGGCCTTCCACTCAGAGTTGCCCCCTTGATCTTTCCTCTCTCCCACAGAGCTGCTCCCCCTCCCCCCTGATGGCAAATGTCTCCTGCACCAGGAATGGCTTTGGGTGGACTTTCTGCTCTGGCCCAAAGAGGTCCTGGGGAAGACACCCTTCCCAACACCCCCTGCCCAGGAGCCCCCAAACCAGGGAGATGGACATCAGTGCAACCTTCCAAGAGATCAAGGTAATTGGCCACAGGATCGCTCAGGGCCTTTTCTGAGGAGGGGTCTCGGATGAGCTCCAGTTGGGGGCCATACGTGAGACTCGGACAGGACTCTCTCTGTTGGGGACCATCCTCCACCCAGGACATGAAGCAGGAGGACCCTCAAACGGTACAGGAGACACTGCCCAGAGGGAGGGAGCTTCAGACCTGAAGGCAGGAAGGGCTGTGGGGTGGCAGTGGTGATAGGTGGGGTCTCAGGTGGAGGGAGGGAGGCGTTGGGTGTCAAAATGAGGCAGGACCCTCCAGTTGTGAAGGAGAGAAATGGCACAAATGGCTGGGTGAGTGTAGGGGGAGTCTTGGGGGTCTCCCAATGGCTCCCCACAAATGCTTGAAGGGGACCATGCCTCCTGGCATCCTGGCCCTCAAAAGTAGGATTGAGGGGAAGCAGAGCAAGGGGGCTTCCAAGCAAGAGGGGAATCCTGCCCCTTCCCCTCCCTGGATCTGCCCTCCCAAACCAGTTTTGATTTCGGACCTGAAGTAGCCGGGATAGTTGATCCAGAGGCAGGGGAGGCCTCAATCTGGGGAGTGGGAGGGGAGAAGGGAGGACCCTCCTGTGGGAGGGGCAGGAAAGAGGAGGAAGAAGAGGAAGGAAGGAAGGAAGGAAGGAAGGAAGGAAGGAAGGAAGGAAGGAAGGAAGGAAGGAAGGAAGGAAGGAAGGAAGGAAGGAAGGAAGGAAGGAAGGAGGAATTCCAGGATTTTTCCTACCATGTTTATTCTTTTATAGCAAAGCGAAGGGAAGGGATTCGGACAAAGAGTAATGGAGATGAAGCTGCTGTGGATTTAAAGCCAGGAGAGATTTTGGTGTCTGGACTGACAGGCAGGTCCAGAGTCCCTGGGGTCAGTCTAGATGGTCTCCACCCCTCCCTCACAAGAAAGAGAGGCCTTCAAAGGAAGATGGGGAGGGGCTCAGCAGGAGAAGCTCCAGGCTGCCATTCTCCCCCTCCCCTAATCTAAAATCTTGAGCCTCCATTTTTCAGAGGTTGCAAAAAAAGACAGAAATTCATCAGCTACTGAAAAAAAAACCCTTCCTTTCCCATCAGGAAGCAGGAAGGATGGCAGAATTAATTCATGAGTGCTGTAGAAAAAAAGAGATAGGGAGAAAGTTAGAATACAAAGTGAAACCTTCAGTGTAAATAACTTATTATTCCTCTCTTTCAGCTGCCCCCCAGACAGGCCCACATTGCAGGGGTCTGTGTTGATAGGCAGGGACAGGATGGAGGGAGGCTCCACACCTTTCAGGAAGGAAAAGACTGGGAAGTACCAGCAATTCATCTCCCGGGACTTGTGGAATTTTCCCCAATTGGCTTAACTGGGGGGTTAATCAAGAAAGGAGGCCTCCCCCCCTCAGATGTTTCATACTAACAAAGAAGATGGGGCCAGGATGAGGGGTGGCAGCAAAGCCGGTTGCCAGTTTGGCAGAAATTGTGAGAAATGTCACAAGAAGATTTCCCTTCCCTTTTGCAATTTCCCAAAACTTGGAAACATCCCGGGCCAGATTTTAGTGTTTATGTCTATGTGTTTGTTTTGATTGCAATGCATTTGCAGGTCTCTGTAAGGAAAAGGTGCCCAAAATTTCAAAAATTTGTATTATCCACAACAAGGAGGTTTTGTTCAGGCACATTTTTTTTTAAAAAAAGGAACAATTAACGAATATTAAAGAAACATCTATAACTTGAGGAGAAACTCACTTGCAGAGGCTGGATGGGAATTGCTGGAAGGAGAAAAAGAGCCAATCAGAACCCTTCATGGGCTGGAGGACTCAGGGGGTCCCCCTCCCCATCAATAGCCCATAATAGGTTGCACGATGCTCAGTTATACAGTAGACTCTCAAAGAACAGAATTTCCCAAGCAAATCTCCAAGGGGACCCTCCTTGCCATCTGCTAAGCTTGCTGAGAAGCCTCCCCTGGGTGGTCCCCTCCCCACAATCTCTTATCCAGCCCCCCAGACTCACCTTTCTTGCTCTTCAGGTAGAGGGAGAGCCCCATTGCAAAGAAGATCACCCCGATCATGGCTGCCACAATCCCCATCCAGAGTTTGGTCTTGGCCGAGTTGGAGGAACGGGGCTCTGGGGAAGGAGAAGGAGAAGGAGCCTCCCCTGAGAAGGAGGATCAAGGCCAGCTTTCCCCCCTAAGGAGGGTCCCTTCTGGCTCCCCCCAACAGGGAGGGTCTCTCCTCCCCTTCTCAGGGCAGGATGGGATCCCCAGACCAGGAGGGGAGGGAGGGAGGGGAGGGGCTCACCCCACTGGATGGTGATGGGGGCCTCCAGGCTGGCATGCCCCACCTGGCAGGTGTAGATGTCCCCCCACTGGGGCTGGGTCTCCAGCATCATCTGGAGCTGGTAAGTCCAGTCTCCATTCTGGAGCTCCTCCCCGAAGGCCACACCCTCCTCCTCCAGCCGCCCGTTCTTCAGCCACCAGACCTCGATCTCCACGGGGTAGAAGCCCCTCGCGGTGCAGAGGGGGATGGTGTGGGGGGAAGCAGGGTCCAGCTTGGTGGGGGAGATGGAGACGGTGGGCTTGGCTGGAAGGGAGGAGAGGGAGGAGGGACACGGGGGGGGAGACACAGGAGGGGCCAGAACAGGAGACCAAGTGGGTTAATTCAGGCCAAGATCTCTTTTCACTCCTAAAAATATTATTTGTTTTAAGTCATTTCCAAATCAAATTGCAACAAGAAATTAAAAGGGATCCTGAAAGATGGAAAAACATACATCCTTCCTGTTTGGGATCAGTTTCCATCATCAAATTGCACAAGTCCAACAGGAATAAATACTCACAACCAGACCACAGGCAAGACCCAGGGATGGCTGGTCGAAGCCCCCTAGGACCGTAACTCTGGGGAACCCCACCACCATCCCCGACACAGCTTCCAGGGCAGGAGGTCGACCTACAAGAGGGAGGCTGTCGTGGGTGACTCCTTCCTATGCACTCTGCTTGCAACCAGACCACAGAAAGAGGGAGGGGGGAGGGAAGGCCTGGGAGGGTGAGGGAGGTTTGGGAGGGAGGTGTGTGAGCCCACCCAGCCTTGGACACAACAGACACCCCCAGGACAAATGCAGGGAAACTCCGAAGCCCTCCGATCCTTCCCAAAATGAAACTAAGGCAATTGATTGGTGGACGATGAGCAGATGGAGGTCCAAGGGGGGAAAAGGGGATTTCATCCAGGCTGTTTTTGGGTGAAAACTCCAGAACCGGCTCTGCTAATTCTCTGCCTCTGTGGGTTTAATCTCAGTCCAGTTCCACTCTGGGAGAAATAAAGTCCCAGGAGTTTCTTCCACTCTTGAAACTGACCGGACGGTGGGCAGAGGCTGGGACAGCAGCCTTACTCTCAGCTGACCCCGGGAGCCCCAGACACGGAAACTCGGGGGGGGGAGCAAAGCCCCTGAGTGACAGGAGGGATTCTGTGATGACCAGTGCCCCCCCCACATCCCCTCCCTGGGGGTCACATCAATAAAAACGCCACAATTGATGAAGGTGCAACCTGAAGGCTGCTAGGACAAACTTTGCAGAATGCTGGAAGAAAGAATGCTATACCTTCCATAATACTGTGTTGATTCACAGATATCTTTTTTAAAATAATAATAATAATAATAAAAACACTGTTTTAAATACAGGAGAGAAAAAAAGAAAAGAAAAGAAAAAGAAAAGCTTGATGTCAACGCTGTTAATATGGGATATTATTGCATTGACAAGATATGCAGAACTGTCTGGTATTTTTGGAGTTAAATCAGATGACAGATGAAGGGAGGAGAATTATGAAAAAAGCGGGAGACTGGGAAAGGAAGTGAATCTTTGGCCTCCAGCCTAATTGGAAGACGTAAATCATGACAGTAAAGTAAGGGAGGAGTTAGCAAAGATAAGACAGACGCAAGCCAGAGAAATCCAGATTCTGGCATCCGGTTTGTAATGTACCAAAGGGTTATAGCAAAACTCCTGGGAAGGAATGCAAAATAAAGAAACTAAAACAGAGAATAATGTCTCCGTTTTCAAGGATTGTTTCCTCCTTCGGACCACAACATCATACCAGAATCTGGATTTCTACTCAGATTCAGGTGGGGAAGGCTTTTTATAGCGGGCGAGCTGAACATCTAGCTTCACCGTTGTCTGGTACCACTCGTGCAGTTGGTCAGGTACTGCTCGAATAATGCAGGCCTGGGTGAGGTGATCATCTAATCCCTCAATGAAGTGATGGATTAGGGACTGCTCTGCCCACCCCTCTATCCGACCTGCTATCTTGTGAAACTCTCGCACATACTCCAGGGCAGGCCTGCCAGCTTGTTTCATTTTGTGGATTTGTTCTCTTGCTTTTAAATTAAGGGATGGGTCCTCGAATCTTTCTTTCAGACCCAGGAGGAAGAGGTGGGGGTCTTCCAATTCTGGGGCTTGCTCTGAATGGTGGAGAATCGGGCCCCCACTGTGGTTGTTGCTGCTGCTGGCCCCATCCTGGTTGCTGGTTTATGCCCAGGGGTTGCACGTTCAGGGGCTGGGGCCAATCTCCTTGTTGTGGCTGTCCTCCCTCTAGCAGCTGATCTCCTGGGCCCTGCACCATCCCAATCTGTTGCAAGGTCTCTATCAGCTGTGGTGAGCTCAAAAATTGTCTGCTCCCTGCCTGCTTCGAATGCCATATTCCCCATTGTTGCAGAGGCCTCAGACATGGAATCCCTCTCTCTTCAGGGCTGGGGTCCCTGATAGAGGAAGACAGGGTCTGAAAGGCTGTCTGATACGAATTGGAGGGGCTGTAAGCTTCTTTTTGCAGGAGTGGCTCTCTGCTTTTCTCCCCTGGGCTTTGAGATATTTCCAGTAACTCACCCAGGTCTTGAATGGCAGTTTGCCCATTGTCTGTCCACCGGTTCTCATTCGTCGGCCGAAATTCATTTTCCCACAGCATGCTGTCTGTTACTTCCCCCTCTGGGATATCAGTTTCATGATAGATTGGCCTGCTCCTGAATTCTGTCATTCTCACTCCAGGCTAGGAGAAAGAGGTGGGGTAATGCACCTCCCTGTTGTTTGAAAAGTTTTTTTTTTGTTTGTTTGTTTTAGATTCTGGCATGATGTTGTGGTCTGAAGGAGGAAACAATCCTTGAAAATGGAGACATTATTCTCTGTTTTAGTTTCTTTATTTTGCATTCCTTCCCAGGAGTTTTGCTACAACCCTTCGGTACATTACAAAGCGGATGCCAGAATCTGGATTTCTCTGGCTTGCATCTGTCTTATCTTTGCTAACTCCTCCCTTACTTTACTGTCATGATTTACATCTTCCAATTAGGCTGGAGGCCAAAGATTCACTTCCCTTCCCAGTCTCCCGCTTTTTTCATAATTCTCCTCCCTTCGCCTGTCATCTGATTTAACTCCAAAAATACCAGACAGTTCTGCATATCTTGTCAATGCAATAATATCCCATATTAACAGCGTTGACATCTGATTGTTTCAAGGCAAGGTCCATCTTTCTCCTAATTTTCTCCTGTGTTTCAATCACTTTTCAAAAAGTTTTATTTGGAGAAAGAAAATTTCTCCTTTTCACTTTCCCTTTATCATCCACAACATACACAAATAAACAAAAACTAGCAGAAGATTTAAGGGGGAAAAGTGCAAAGTGTGAGGTGGCTGCAAAACCCAACAATTTTAGGCAGCATCAACACAAAGAGACATTTTTAAGGAAAGGGCCAAGGACCCCAATGAGGGGCAGCCCTTTGCTCCCCATCACTGTGAGAATCCCCTGAAAGAAGAGCTTCTCTCCCCCCCAACTGAAGACTGACAGACCCCAAATCCCCCTTTCAGAGCAGGGTGGACAGAAGAGATTCTGGGGGATCTCAAGGGGGGCCTTTGGGGGGGATTCGGTGGGAGATCCCCCCCCAGACCACCCTCTGCCTGCAGCCGGCCAGCCTCCTTCCCAGCCTCTGGAACCGGTCATTCCCGGGGAAGGAGGTGGGGAGGGGTCCCATTCCCTGATGGCAGCTTCTGCCCGGAATGGGGGGGCAGGGAGGGGAGGTCTAGGACAACTTGCCACAGCCAACTCAATGCCGGACAACTTGCCGCAGGAAAAAACTTACATGATACTGAAGAAATGGTGAAAGAGAATCATGAAAGAAAGGATGCCAAGAGAGGGACAAAATGAAATGCGAATGACAAAAATTTAAATATTTTTTAAAAATAATTTAAAATAATTATATAAAATTGTTGAATTGTCCTGTGGTGAGTTGCCCCATTTCGGGTAGGGAGGGCAGAAGAGATCCTGGAAAAAGAGAAGGGGGTGGCTGAGGAGATCAGGCAGATCCCAATATCTCAGCAGAGCCTTGGAGAGGATCCCTCTTGATCTCCTCCTTCAACAAATACTCCAACTGGCAGGACTCGTGGATGGATTAATGGGGGGGCTGGGTGAACCCCCCCAAGAGGATCCTTTAAAGGTCCACTCCAGCTCTGAGTATTTTGCTAACAATGTTTCTCTCTGTTGAGGGATTTTCTTACCAAGAGTTAATTATCCTCCCAGGTTTACAGGGAAGAATTTTGGAATGAAAATGAGTTTTGCCTCCAGACTGAATATGTGGAGAATAAAATCTCTGACGGTTGCCCTGAAATATTCCATAATTTCCAGAAGGAGCAAATGCCCAGGATCTCTCCATTAAAGTCCTTTCTCTATTAGGATGTGGCGGTTTTCCTCTTGTGGAAGAAACATCTTACTTGATTCTTTGCTAGCACATTATTTTTGGAGAACCTGGTCTCACAGTGGGAATATTAAAATTAACCCATTCTTAAGTAAGATACTTTAAAGACTTTTTGAATTCTAATAAACGAATATAATTTCCCTGCAATGGCCAAATGGCGACAAGTGCAGCTAAAATCCTTAATTTCCAAAATGGTTGGCTTCGGAAACCTCATCAGCTGATAGAAATAAAAAAGATTTTTATTCCACAAAGAAATAAAATTACAGAAACAAATGTAGGCAATTTGCAAGGAATCTGGAACAGAGAATTCAACCATCCATGGTTTCAAGGGCTGAATGAAGGTGGGGTCTGTTTCTTATGACCCAAATTTCAGTTTTAATAAAAATGGGGTTTCAATGGGGGCTTTTCTCCTGGACCCCCAAAATTGGCTGAATGAAATTTCTCAGCCTTTGAATCAGTTTCTTCTCAAGGCAGAGGAAACACCAGACCATGATTCTGTGTGATTTAGATTTTTACATCTTGGCTTAAGCATTGAATCAGGATTATAAATTCTAGCCTGCTTCCTTTATTCATTTGTTTGTTGGACTTAAAAGCTGCCGGAGGGCAAATGACACTGAATAAAGAAGAAAAAGAAGAAAAAGATCCATATAAAGTGAGCAACAGGCAGGCCTCCACTAATTCTTTTTTCATTTGGGATAAAAAAAAAAATATCCTAAAAAGCAAAAAACAAAAACAAAACATTTCTGGGTCCCAGAAAGAGAGAAACGGGCTTCTGGCTGGAAAGAGGGAGGGGGGAGCCTCCGAAAGGAAAGAGGGAGGGGGGAGCCTCCGAAAGGGAGATGGGCGGTACCTGAATAGGAGAAATCGGGGATATAAAGAAATACATGTATATATTCAGCAGGGGAGAGAGAGAGACCTGGCTGGATTCTCATCCCAACCCCCAAAGTCATATCTGGGTGGATTTTCTGGGGGTGGGGGGACAAAGGGATCCCAGATTCCAGACAGGAAGAGAGTTTGGATCCTGGGAAGAAAAGAAAGATTATGGGAAATACGGGAAGAAGAGGAAGATTTTATAAATCTGAGAGTCTAGAATAAATAAGGAAGATCCTAATGAATGAAATGAAAGCGGGGTCCTAGCGTCCCCCTCCCAGGGAAGCCCCTCCCTTTTGTATCCACTTCTCTGGCCGATCACACCCGTCCTGGCCACCTCATTCGTAGTTGTCCACCTGGCATTTGAGTCGGCAGAAGCCATCCACTCGGCTCCTCTTGTACTGCATGCCGACCTTACCGCTGTTCCAAGCCTCGGCATCCACCTTTCCCAACTCCGTGACGGCCACGAACTCTCCGCGGTCGCTGCCGAAGCGGGCGAACTCCTCCTGGTCGTAGAAGACCCAGTACAGGAACCGCACCCACTGGGTCCCATTGGAGAAGAGGCACTTGGACTTCGTCTGGAAGAAGAAATGGACTGCGGGGAGGAGGAGGAGGAGAAGGGCCACCAGAAGGGACTCCAGAGTCCATCGTTCCCAGCCACTAGCAAAGGAGGAACCCCACTCGGGATGGGGGACCTTCCGTGAGAGACTGGCAGAAGATGCCCCCTGGAGGAGGAGGGAGGGGGAACTTTCTCAGTCCCATGGGGGGAGGCAGACTTGCTGGGGGGTCTGTAGGAGGAAGGAAAGAAAGAGGGGAAGGGGAGGAACTGGACCTCCTCCATCCTCCCTGGGTAGAAAAAGGCAGTCAGAAGCTCAACTGGTCGAGCAGATCTAATTTCTGCAGGGAACGTTGGATCTAAAGGGAGAGGAATTATGGGGGGAGGGGGCTGAAGAGACTTCCCGAAACTTTCTGGGATGGAGGGAAAGTAATATCCATACCCCCCACTCTCTCTTCCTTTGGGAGGGAATATGGGGAGGGTGCACAATGAGGACATCTGGACTGACACTCCTGGGGGTTCCCAGCCCTTCAACTCCCCACCTTCCCTGGGTCCCCCCAACTTTTCTTTTTCCCCCTAATCTTCAGCCCAATTACCTGACTTTGAATGATTTTGGGTGATCGCACCTGTTTCC
This sequence comes from Azemiops feae, assembly GCA_023970755.1. NCBI lineage: Eukaryota > Metazoa > Chordata > Lepidosauria > Squamata > Viperidae > Azemiops > Azemiops feae. Next base: position 230,639 of record JALGBA010001116.1, on the reverse strand, counting down.
TATCCCCCTCCCAAAAAGACCCCCTGCAGCCCCCCAGAGCATCTCAAAGAGGGTCTCCAGCCCCCTTCATGATGGGGAGAGTTTTGCGGAACCAGTTTCGGAGGAGCAATTCAGACCCGCCCCCCCCCAAGTCCTCCTCCCTCAGTTCCCCCTTCCCCTCCAGGTCCCGATTGAGTAATGGGGGAATATGGAGGGTGGGGGTTTCTTGGTCTCCTCCCCAAATTTAGAGTCTCCCCCAGAAGGGACCGAAGCTCAACTCTTGTGGGACCTTCAAAGCCTCAAATTTGAGATTCAGAAGAAAAAGTGAAGTTTCCGAAGAAGCAAAAATACTTTTGTTAAAATGCATCTTTTTCTTTGTGTGAAAAGAAGCTGGAACTGGAGGCTGTGAGAGAGGAAGCCATGAAGAAGATGGAACTTGATCTGGAGCTGAAATGAAGGAAGATTGCTGAGAAAGAGTACCTCAGGAGAAAGAGAAGGATCACCAAAACCAGTGAGAGAGTTGCAACACCATGTCATCTTCACTTACTCTATTGTCCCCAGTAGAACCCATAACTTGGGGAATGGAAATACCAATTCATAAAGAACCATGAAAGAGATGAGATTCAGACCTCAGTAATTATCTTTGAAGATACCTGCCAAGCTTACATCACTATAAAGGCCAGGAAATGACTCATATAGCTCTTGTCTTGAAGAGTTTCTTAAGCCAAATATTGGTTGACATGTATGCTGAGGAAAAGGAGGAAAACCAATAGTTTAAAAAACATAATATTTATTTGTTTCTTTGTTTCTTTACTTATTTATTATTAATGTATTTGATGATTATCTTGAATTTTCATTTAACTATCAAACTTCACATATTTATTTCCTTCAGTTGTCAAGCAAATCCAAAGGAAGAATATATAACCAATAATAATGGATAATTAGAAGTTACTAGCTTAAGAAACAATTTCACAATCATTCCCCGGCTTTTGCCATTAGATGTTCCTTAGTGTTTAGATCTGGTCTCAGGATGATAATATAGCACTTGGGGAAGAAGATGCAGCCCAACAGTCCAGCACCAGAGGCCAAGATGGAGAAAACCTGCACGGTCACCATGTATTTTCCTTTGGTGCTCAGGTAGGTGGGCAGGAAGGAGACCCAGACACTGCAGAAGACCAGCATGCTGAAGGTGATCAGCTTGGCTTCATTGAAAGCTCCAGGCAGGTTCCTGGCCAGGAAAGCCACAGTGAAGCAAATTGTAGCAAGGAAGCCCATGTAGCCAAGAACAACATAAAACATGGTGACAGAGCCTTCGTTGCATTGAAGGATAATCTCTTCAGGCTGGGAGTGCAGATCAGAGTCAGGAAATGGGGGAGAAACTCCCAACCACATGGCACAGATGAGAATTTGGACAGCAGAACAAGAATGGATGATGGAGTGGCCCAAGCTCTTCCCCAACCATCTTCTCACTTTATTGCCTGGTTTTGAGGCTAGGAATGCCAGCACTACTGTGATTGTTTTCACCAACACAGAAGACACGGCTACTGAGAAGACAATGCTGAAAACTGTTTGTCGGAGAAGGCAGGTAGCTTTCCTTGGTCGGCCAATGAAGAACAAGGAGGATAAGAAGCAAAGCAGAAGGGAGACCAGGAGGATGTAGGAGAGGTCCCGGTTGTTAGCTTTGACAATAGGAGTTTCAAGGTATTTAATGAATATGATTAAAACAAAGCCTGTGATTAGGAACAAGAGTAGAGCAAAGGAGATGAGTATGATGCTCAGATGTTCTTCATAGCACAGGAAGGTTACTTTTGGGGGGATACACTGGACTCGGTTCTTGGTTGGATATTGATCATCTGGGCACTTGGTGCATTTTTTGGTATCTGAGAAAAGAAAGTAATATTTCTTTTATAGTCTTTCAAATGTCAACAATACCTTTGGATAAGATGTGATACAAAGAGACAGAAAAGTCTCAGTAAAGGGAATATACTTACACTACAACAGCCAAAAAATCCCCAATACATACAACCATAAAAAGAACAACAACAACAACATAAAATTAAAATAACTATCTAGTGCGGCAAACTCCCTTCTCTGAGGTAATCCACCTTAATGACCTTACCCTATCCCAAATGGTTGGCAGAAGTAGCAAGTCTCCAGAGGTTTAAGTGGATGGGGGCCTATTCAATTTCAAGGGGGAGTAAGTCCAATAGGGCAGGAATTGCAGCAGAAAAGGCAGGCTTCTGATGATCCATAAAGTGGGAATATTTTAGGTAACAGTTCATTTGCATGCCTATTACATCTGCTCTGGTGGGACAAGCAGATATCCTCAAGCAGAGGAAACCCTGCATATACCCTGGTTCTTTTCTCATGGAAGGTTTGAAAGGTGACTTTAATTGCACCTGGGAAGAAACTGGGATTCACATGGAAACTCAACAATGTGCATGCCTTTGCATTCTGGACTATTTGTAAATTCCAGGTGGGTTTCAAGAGCAACCCTATGAGTATGGGATAAAAAGATAGAAACAGAAAACTGATGGCAGAAAAAGACCTAATGGTCCATAGAGTCTGCCCTTTGAGTTTTTTGTTTTCTTATTTATTTAAAATTTTATTTTATTTTTTTTCCAAAAAAAATTCAGATGATGGACATATGTTTATCCCAAAAACGTTTAAACACAATTACTGATGATTGACCCATCAACCATGCTCTCAATACACTGCTCCAAAAATACTGGACAGAGGATAAAAGTTGTCTAACATGGTTGGATCCATGGAGAACCACTTGAAAAGAATTGCAACACTGACAGGTTGTCCAGCCCCCTTCACACAAAAAATCATTGACTATCCTGAAATTGAGAGTGTCTTCTAACTATTAGGCCTTCTAGAAATTCCTTAAAATGTGATTCTTTCAATGGTCCTGGGGATCCCCTGGTAACAGGGCCCCGTGTGCTGGTTGTATGGTAGGTAGCATCTTGATGTACTCCTCTCTTGCTTTCTTAGCATTTATACCTCGATGTTTTAATTTTTATTATTGGTTTGATTGTATTCCACCAAGAGTCACTTTGTGTGAAATAGCCATATAAATTTGATAAATAAATTTGAAAAAACATCTTAAGAAAGATTAATTCATAAATGAATTCAACAACAGGAACTGAGTGTGTTATCTGTATTTTTACTCTGTAAAAATGAGAAGATGAAGCAATATGTTTCCATATTTTCTCAATTTGGCAACAATTTTAAAGAGAACGAATTCAACATTGGTATCAAAGGATATTTAGTAGATTGGTCTTTTATTAGTTCTCTGTTTCCCCCTTTTTTCTGTTCATTTTAATCCCAACACTGCATGTTAGAAATTTTCCTTTCAGAACGCCGAGTATATTCCTTTTGTATGTGTGTCTGTTATATCTCACTACAGTATTAAACAAGAAAGAAAATTGGAAAGATAAGAAAAGATGGAAAGAAAATATCTACTTGATGATTTTATGCTGAATCCTCTGTTTGGTTTTCATTGTTCTTTTAACCCAACATCTCTCCTTCTATTGTTCCTCTCAATTAGATATTTCAAGTTATAAGGACATATGATCTTAATAAAGATTAACTGATTAAATGAGTGATTGATTGATGCATCTATCAGCCTGTAATATAAAATTGGTTTAGGTAAGCAAAACCCATTGATCTAAAATCATTCCTCAAGTTACAAAGAATACAGATAGTTCTAAGAAAGATAAATATGGATGTAAACATCCAAACTGGGAAATAAAAGAGAAATTTCCTACTCAATCCACAGCATCCTTCTTCCTACATCATCATTCAAGATATTTTTCTTATCCTTCCCATTATGGAAGAAATTGGACATCATGAAAATTAATAACTAAACAATCAAACTTATATGTGTCTTTAACATGCATATTGATCAAAGTTTTCTTTTGGTGTCACCCACCTTCCTGAGTGGAGATGGTCCCCTCTGGACAAGGAATGCAGTCATAGCAGCAAACTGGCTCTCCTTCTCGAGCCTGCTTGACAAATCCAGGATGGCATTTTTCCACACATTTAGACTGAGGCAGAGACTAAACAGAAAAAGAAGAAATGCCAAAGAAAATATGTTAGGACTCACCATCGATGTATGATGGAGGTAGACATGAACATCAGCCAAGTCATCTCTGGGCTTCACGTAGGCAAATATGAAATCTCTGACCACTTCCAAATGGTTGCAGAAGATACAATTGCCGGAAGATGCCTCATTCAGTTCCTCCCCTTTTCTTCTGATTTATCAGATTACAATAAAGTACCTTTCTACTTAACAAAATCTGGAGGGATGAAATTGAGAAAACATTTAATCATTAAATGGCAACCGGTGGGTTCCTCCTCATAGTGGAATTAACATGCATCCCTCCATTCTTCATACATGCTTGATTTTTAAAATATCCACAGATACTAAATTTTAGAGTGAACTTTATTGTAAAATATATATTATTTTTTTATTTTGTTGGATTTATTAAACTAGAATAAAACTGTGAGGAAGAAATAAACTTTTGACCAGTAGGATCTGGAAAGGTTTCTTCTGGAGTACATAAAACATTGCAAAGCTGCTTCCCTTTAAAAGCAGTCCAAAGTTATCTCCAGTTAAGATAAAACGTTTCCGGTGATGTTGCTGCAAGATGAGTGCTTGGGAATGAATCTCCCTTCCCGAAGCCCGATTTCTACCAGCTGAGGAGTCCAAGAGGACTGAAAGTTGCCCTGTAGATGTGACTGGCCAAAGGGTGGAACTTTGCAGATCGCAGGCCAACGGTAGCTGGCCTGCTTGATCCAAAGGAACCCTCGAGACTGGCAGGAAGAAAAGCTGACCGCACCCATGCGGTCTGCCAGAAGCAGCTGATCGTCGTAGACAACGAATTTTAAAGCGGAAGACAAACAGCGGATCTGGGTGAGACTACTTTCCTTATCTCTGTACAAGTGGAAATACTGGTTCTGGGAAGCAGCATTCAACAGCATAATCCTTTAGCTTCAGGGAGGGGGGATTTTTTTGTCTTACCCCTCCTTCCTGAACTATAAGCAGTGGTTTAAGCTTTGGGGAAATTAAAACTGTCCCTGCACAACAGTTACAGTGCCCTTGCTGACCTTAATAGGGACATTAAGGAGACAGGTAAAGGTATTTGTGATGATAACTCAAATAAGCAGGGGATTGTGATCCAAGATGAAGAACTAGTTTTCAACAGGGAGAAGTGTGAATCAGGTATTACACATCAGTCATGCAAGAACAGAAAGGCATCCAAAAAGAGAAGCCACCTTCTGGTAGGTGATTCAATTATAAGGGATGTAAATTTAGGCAAGGACACAGAGGTTTTGAAAGAGGTCAGGTGTCTTTCAGGTGCTACTGCCTGTAGGGACAAGAAGTGTATTTCTAAAATAATCAACAATGGCAGCAAGGACTGTGATGTGGAGGGTATTGTACATCTTGGCACTAACGATCTGTCCCCAAAAGATGTACTCTCTGTGCAGAACGATTTCCAGAGCTTGGGGCAGGAACTTAGCAGAATAGGCTGTAGGCTTACTTTTTCAGAGGTTTTACCAGTGTATAAGGAGCAAAATGGAAAAGGCCAGCATATAGCAGAATTTAATATGTGGCTAAAGGAGTGGTGTAAAGGGGAAGGCTTTGGATATATTAGTCACGATGTCTGTAGCTGGTCCAATGAAAAGATGTACGAAAGAGATGGTTTGCATTCATCAAAGAAAGGGACTGAGTTACTCGGCTATAAATTCACAGATTTTCTGGAGGAAAATTTAAACTGAACAGCGGGGACAGTGAGTTAATTGATACAGAACATCCCTGTCCCCGGCAATCTAAAAATTATAGGGCTATCAGTGCATGTAACATAGATGTGTGTGTGGACAAGAATACCAACCTTGCTGTCAAGCAAAATCAAGCCTCTAATAGCGAGTGCCAAACAAAGGGCACTAACTAAATAGGTGGTAAGACAATAGGGGAACTCAGGCACTACACAGGTTATGTAGAAAGTAAACACAGGATCAGTCATAAAGGACTCAAATGTCTATACACCAATGCACAGAGTATGAACAGCAAACAGGGTGAACTAGAAATTCAGGTTAATGAGGGCAGATATGATATTGTTGCCATTACAGAAACATGGTGGGATGAAACCCACACATGGAACACACAGCTAGAGGGATTTAAATTATTTAAAAGAAACAGACAAAATAAAAGAGGAGGTGGAGCTGCTCTCTATATAAGAAATAACTACATCTCTACAGAAATAAGAGCACAACAGTGATGAAAACTGTCTTGAATGCATTTGGGTCAATATAAAAGGGGGGAAATGACATTGCCATAGGTGTATATTACAGGCCACCCAACCAAACAGAGGAAATAGATGAACTTTTTGCTAGTCAGCTAACTAAGGTATGTAGGAAGCACATCACAATAGTAATGGGGGACTTTAACGACCCTGACATCAATTGGGAGACAAACTCTGCACCAAGTGGAAGATCAAACAGGTTCCTGGCAAAACTAGCAGACAACTTTGTCTCCCAAAAACTAGAGAAGGGAACTAGGGGATTAGCCATTTTGGATCTAATTCTCACTAACAGAGATGAAATGATAGAAGGTGTTGAAGCCATAGGAATCTTGGGAGGAAGTGATCATGCAATATTGGAATTAAACATTATGGAAGCACAAGCAATAGTACACAGTCAAACTAGAATCTTGGACTTCAAGAGAGCTAATTTCAATAAACTTAGAGAGTGCTTGGGAAGGATTCCATGGATGAGAATCCTCAAGGGGAAAACAACTCAAGAAGCTTGGGAAATTTTGAAAAATGAGATAATAAAAGCCCAGTCTAGCACAATACCAACAAAGAGGAAAAATAAAAGCTCTCAAAAGAAACCAGCATGGCTGCATAAAGAACTCTCTGACAAATTGAAAGATAAAAAGGACAAGTATAGAAAGTGGAAAGAGGGACACATAACTAAGTCAGAATATCAGCAAATAGCCCGAGCCTGCAAAGATGAAGTGAGGAAACTAAAGCTCAAAATGAACTAAGGCTTGTCAAAAATAACAAAAAAAGCTTCTTTCAACATGTAGAAAACAAGAAAATAATTAAGGAAATGATTGGTCCATTAGTGGGTGAAAGTGGCAAGAAGGTGACAAGCAACAGGGAGAAAGCAGAACTATTTAACTCATTTTTTGCATCTGTCTTTACACAAAGGGAAAAAACAGACAAACCTATCAAAAATAGTGCCATAAAAAACAGAATAGAAAGACAAGTTAAGATAGGCAAGAAAATGGTAAGTGAGCACCTGTCCAGCCTTGGTGAGTTCAAATCACCAGGACCAGATGGATTACACCCCAGGGTTCTCAAGGAACTGGCAGATGTGATCTCAGAACCACTGTGTTATGGTTCCGAGGGAAGATGCTTTTCAAAGAAACATGAGGCATTGTTTTCCTTTAAGAATCTTTTTATGGCAAACATAGCTTTGGCACATACATAAGCGAAACCAAAATCTGAACCCTCCTACTTCATCCCACAGTATCTGCAGCACATTCCCCTCCCTCATTTGACAGTCATTAATCACATTCCCCAATTAGTTTAAAGTGTGAACTCTCCCTCCCGTTCTCTAACGCACTATTTTTTATCTTCTCGTATTTCATCCAGCTTTGAAGATGCTCTGCTGACATATTGTTACGGCTAACTAGTTCTCAAGCACATTCTTCTACACACACCCTTTGTGCTATCTAATAGTGGCTCTAAAATAATACACAGGTTAAATAGTAAATGTCTGCATCCACATATAATGTCAGGCAAAACATTTGATGTTAGCAGCCTTGACATCCGGCCCCCCCTTACAAAAAAGACAGATCCTGTAATGTAAACAAAAGCATATGTTAATGATTAGTTTTCGGTTTGTTGGGGTATTTCGCATGAAATCTTTTGACGAGTCTGTCAGCTTTCACCTCACTTGATTTCACCCAGGTGGCTTCATATAACGGGTACCCCTTCCATTGTACTAAGTACTGCAATTTGCCTTTAAAAATTCTGGAATCAAGAATATGTTTCACTTCATAATGGGTCTGCCCTGCAACTACGAGGGGCCCAGGTGCTTTCTTCAGGGGAGGTCTTAAAGTGGAACCCCGATAAGGTTTTAACAAGCTGCTATGGAAGACAGGATGAATTTTACCCAAAAGTCTAGGGAGTTTCCATTTTACAATGACTGGATTGATGATCTTTACGATAGGAAAAGGCCGTAAGAATTTCGGTCCTAACTTCTTGCTGGGTAATTTGAGGCGTAAATATTTGGTCGACAGATAAACCTTTCCCCCAACTTGGAACGTTCTTTGGGGAGCCTCTTTTTGTCAGCTTGCTTTTTATATGTTTCAAAAGTCTTTTTTAAAGCAGATTTTGTGTTTCTCAAAACTTCCTCCCATCCCCTCACCCATTGATCAAGTGTCTGGGAAGCGGTTGGCACTTGGGGATATTCAGGGATTGGCCCGAACTCTTTGCCTGTGGCTACTCGGAAAGGTGTGTAGCTGGTGCTGCTGTGCACAGAATTGTTGTACGCCACCTCTGCAAAAGGGAGGAGGTCAGTCCAGTTCGTCTGTTGTAGGACACGTAGCATCTGAGATATTGCTCCACCATTTTGTTAGCGGCTTCTGCAGCTCCGTTGGTGGCCGGATGAAAAGCAGATGATAAGCCTTGAGATGATCCAATTAATTTAAGAAAACTCCTCCAAAGCTTTGCTGTGAACTGCACCCCCCTGTCTGAGATTATTCGCTTAGGGGCACCATGCAGTCGGTAGATATGTTTCAGGAACAATTTAGTCAGTCGTTCGGTGGATGGGAGTCCTTTGCAGGCGATGAAATGAGCCTACTTCGAAAACAGGTCTATTACAGTCCAGATGACAGTATTTCCTTTACTTTCAGGTAAGTCTACGATAAGTCCATAGCTATTTCTTCCCAGGGTTGGGAAGGGTCTGCCACTGGCTGCAGTAACCCAGGGGTTTTCCCCGGAATTCTTTTCATTGTGGCACATACGGTACAACTCTTCACATAGTTTTCCACATCCCGTTTCAGTCCTGGCCACCAAAATTGCCGGCGAGTGAGATGTAGAGTTTTTAGATATCCAAAGTGTCCAGCCTGTTTTACATCATGGCTGTGTTTGAGAGCATTTAGATGGAGGGATTCGGGCAAATACAGTTTCCCTCCCTTGTAAGCCAAACCATCCCGGCACATCAAGGAGGTTTGATTATTTTTGAACCATTGATCGGTGAGGAGCTCTCGTTTTATTTTCTTTGCTCCGGGATCATCCGGATTAGGGACCCTGTGAGGTGTGATTTGTGCAACAGGTTGTGGATTGGAGATAATCGCCTCATTAACTTCTTCACGTTCGCTTTTGTATTGGGGCAATCTTGATAGCGCATCTGCTAGGAAGTTTTTTCCTCCTGGTATGTACTTTAGAGTAAAGTTGAAATGGTTAAAGTACTGTGCCCACCGTACTTGCTTTGGGGACAATTTGCGGGGAGGTTTCAGTGCCTCTAGGTTTTTATGATCTGTCTATACTTCAAATGGCACCTTGCTCCCCTCTAGGTAGTGTCACCAGTTTAACAACCCCCATCTAATTGTGAAGGCCTCTTTTTCTCATATTGCCCATCTCCGTTCACTTTCCGTAAATTTTTTGGAGGTGTAGGCGCAGGGTTGCAGGACTCCATTCTTGTTCTTTTGAAGTAATACAGCTCCAACAGCCACATCGCTGGTGTCAGCTTATATTACAAAGGGTTCCCTTGGGCAGGGGTGCTTTAGTGGCAAATAGTCTTTTTAAATTCTCAAAAGCTATTTGACAGTTCATAGTCCATGCTAGTGGTTGGCCCGGTCGCGGCTTCCCTCCTTTTTTGCGTGTTTTGAGTAAGTCTGTAAGGGGTAGGGCAATCTTGGCAAAAGAGGGGATGAATTGACGGTAGAAGTTGGGAAAACCTAGAAAGCTCTGGAGCTGTTTGCGGGTTTTGGGGGGCTGCCACTCAATTACAGTTTTCACCTTGGCTGGATCCATCTCAATGTCCTCATTGGAAATTCTGTAGCCGAGGTAATCTAATCAGGTCTGGTGAAATTCACATTTTGACAATTTGGCATAAAGCTTGGCATTCAGTAGTTTCTTTAATACTTCTTTCACCAGCTTTATGTGATCAGTCATATTTGTGCTGTATATAAGGATATCGTCAAGGTACACCACAACCCCTTTGTACAGGTGATCATGTAGAACCTCATTAATCAGCTGCATGAATACGGCTGGGGCCCCCTGTAGTCCAAATGGCATGACCTTGAATTGGTAGCTCCCCATGGGGCAGTTGAAGGCAGCCTTCCACTCATCTCCCTCCTTTATTTTCACTCGGTAATATGCCTCTCTCAGGTCTAATTTGGTGAAAACACTCTCCTTAGCCAGATGAGTTAATAAGTCCTTTAGGAGGGGGAGGGGGTATTTGTTTTGCACACTTACAGCATTGAGACTCTTATAGTCTACGCAGAGACGAAGAGACCCATCTTTTTTTTCTTTAAATAACACGGGGGCTCCCATGGTAGATTTGGGCTGTCCAATGAACCCTCTCACTAGGTTCTTATTCACGTATTGCTGCATCTCTTCCATTTCGAGGGGGGACATAGCATACATTCTCGGGCGTGGGAGCTTGGCTCTGGTACCAGTTCGATAGAACAGTCATTGGGCCTGTGAGGGGGTAGGACATCGCATTCATTCTCACTGAATGCCTCTGCTAAGTCCCAGTATTCATTGGGGATGAGTGATTCGTCTGGTGACGTTGAGGCAGCTATAAGTGCTCGCTCATTAGGTGGCCTAAAGTGTTCTGCAATGTCTGTTGAATTTGGGGGGAGGGTTTGGCCCTATTGGTAACCTCCCAGTTCTCATCCCTTTCTCCCACCAGATAAATGGCTTCCATTTGTCTAACCCAGGGCTTTTCAACCTTTTCACCCATTGTACCACTTTTAGGGTATGGCAACATCCGAGTACCACCAGTCGCCTAGCAAGGTGTCAAAAACTTGATGACCAAAAAAAAAGGAAAAAAGTGATAAAGTACAGGTAGTCCTCGACTTACAACAGTTCGCTTAGTGACTGTTAGAAGTTACACTGGCACTGAAAAAAGTGCCCCTCAAGCCACAGCCAATCAAAACACCTGCCTGCCTGCCCGGCAGCGCTCTTCCTCCTGTCCAAGGTTTTCATTGTTGTGAGCATTTCTGTTGAGGATTGGCAGTGGAGGTGGGGTGGGGGGTGTTTGGTTTTTATTCCCCCCGTCTGCTGGGTGGTTGCAGCAGGTTTTGGTCATTTCACATGACCCTGGGACACTGTGACCGTCATAAATATGAATCAGTTGCCAAGCATCTGAATGTAAATCATAAGACCCTGGAGATGCTGCAACATTCCAGCTGATTGGTGCTTCTTCTGGGCTCAGCAGAAGCGCCAGGATCAGTGCTGCTTTCCAGCTGGAGCCTGGTGCTGATCCTGGCGCTTCCAGTGAGCCCTGACAGCCCCGAAGAAGTGCTGATCAGCTGGAAAGCGGCACTGATCCTGGCGCTTCCGCTGAGCCCTGACAGCCTTGCAGCTCCAGCCGTCTCTCGCTCAGGTTTGTGCGGTGCTGCCACCGGTTCAGCTCATTCCCCTCCCCCGCTACCACTTTTCTAGGATGGTCGCGTACCACCTGCCAGGTGCCAATGTACCACAGGTGGTACCCGTACCACTGGTTGAAAAGCCCTGGTCTAACCAGGCTAATCCTAGGATCACAGCCTCAGTCAGTTTTGGAGCCACTAGGAAGCGTATGAACTCCCAGTGCTCACCTATTTCTAGGCGTAGAGGCTCAGTTAGTTGCGTGACAAAAGTTCCTTCCATCAGGGAGCCATCGGCTTGCTCAGATCTCATTGGCTTGGAGAGTGATTTTGCTCATATTCCCAATTTCATGGCAAAGGGCAAGCTAATGATACATCAGGAGCATCCAGAATCTACTAGCACTTTTAAGTCTGTCTGTGCTCCTGACTTAGGGCTAATTAGCCTTGCGGGCAGTGTGAAAGGAGGGATGGGTCGACTCACCATTGGGTCGTTCTCTCCTTTGTCATCACTGTCAAAAAAGGGTAGAGTGGCGGCGGGTCCAGCTTCAGCTCCGGTGTCCTCCTGTGTGGGGGAGGTAGCTTGGGCAACCAGTTGCTGTATGATCCCGCTGGATTTTTCTCTCGACGGCTGTTGGCTAGGTCTCTTCCTCACTGCAAGTCCCGGTCTGCTCTGCTGTTGGGGGTAGGGAACCGGGCAGTTCGCTGCTCAATGTCCCTGCTGTCCACATTGGAAGCATGTGATCGGCGGACCTGCAGATGGTCTGGGCCTTTCAGCGGTCGTAGCCTTTGGGGGCTTTCGGGGGGTGGTTGTCATCTGGGTTGCTCTGGTCTTATCTCGGGTTCAGGTGGGGGAGGCTTCTTATAGCAGGTGAGTTGAACGTCCAGCTTCACCACTGTCTGATACCACTTGTGCAGCTGATCAGGTACTGCTCGAATAATGCAGGCCTGGGAGAGGTGGTCATCTAATCCCTCAATGAAGAGATGGATTAGGGATTGCTCAGGCCACCCCTCTATTCGACTGGCTATCTTGCAGAATTCACGCACATTCTCTACAGCAGGTCTGCCGGCTTGTTTTATTTTGTGGATTTGTCCTCCTGCTCTAAGGCTAATGGAAGGGTCCTCAAATCTTTCTCTCAGCCCTAGGAGGAATAGGTGGGGATCATCTAATTTGAGGGCTTGCTTATTATATAAATTGTTTAGCCATTCAGATGCCTCTCCGTCTAGGTTGGATGCAATCACATTGATCATGGCCCCTGGGTCTGGGTAGAGATGGGCCCAGCGATTTAAATGAGAATGTACTTGGTTGAGGAAAAAAAATAGCTTCTCTGAGTCCCCATCGAAAGTTGCTCTGAGAGGTGGGCCAATTATAGGCTGTTGCTGTTGGGCCCACCCTTGTTGCTGATTTAACGGCTGCTGAGCTCTCCACTGCAAGGGTGGCGCTCTCAGTTGTGTCTGGCCCCATCCTGGTTGTTGTTGTATGCCCAGGGGTTGCACGTTCTGGGCCTGTGGTCCTCCACCCTGCTGTGGTTGCAATACTGGCAGTGCTGGCCTCTTGAATTGTGGGAGGTTTTCTAAACGTTGCTGAATAGGTGGGGGCAGTTGCTGCCTTCTCTGTGTTGGCCTGCAGGGGGTGATGGTGCCCTCTGCTGTTGTAGGCCCCTCCATGGTTGCTGGGCCTCTCTCATCTGTAGACCCATTTGCTATTGCTCTCCTGTCTTTGGCACCACCCCAAGCTGCTGTAAAACCTCTTTTAGCTGACGCACACTCAGAGGCCTTTGATCCTCTGTCTGCGGAGGCTGCCAAACTCCCCATTGAGGCAGGGGGCCCAGGCTGGGTTTCCCTCTCTCTGTGGGGCTGGAGGCCCTGGCAGGGGGCTCCAGGGATTGGAAAACTGTTTGATCTGTGAGGGAGGGGCTAGGGGCCTCTCTCAACAGTGATTGTTCTGCGCCCCTCCCTTCTAATGTTTCAAATCTCTCTGCCAAATTTTCCACGGACTGACTATGGGTGGCAATTGGATATCTCCACTCACCCGAGTCTTCAGCGGCAGAAGGCTTGGCAGTTCTCCACTGGTGTGGGGGATGTAATCTGTGAAGATCCCTTTGTTGTGGCTCCAACTCATCCGTCTTGGAAGTCTTTGAAGGTGGAAAGGCTGTTACGAACTCTCCAGATTCCATGCTCGGGTTCTCCCAGTCTGAAGGCCAGATCGGTCCTCCTAATTTCTTTGGCCTTGCTCCCAGCTGGGTGATTTGCGAGGGTTCTCTCTCTCTAGGCTTGTTAATTGTTGCTCCCCTCTCTGGGGAACTTACTGCTGCAGGAGTGCTGATCTCAGGTAATTCTTCTTCTTCCATGATCTTTGTCAGTCTATTCCTTCAACTTTAGGAATAACGAAGTTTGAAAAGTTTGTTGGATTTTGGCTTAATGTTATGGTTCTGAGGGAAGATGCTTTTCAAAGAAACATGAGGCATTGTTTTCCTTTAAGAATCGTTTTATGGCAAACATAGCTTCGGCACATACATAAGCAAAGCCAAAATCTGAACCCTCCTACTTCATCCCACAGTATCTGCAGCACATTCCCCTCCCTCATTTGACAGTCATTAATCACATTCCCCAATTAGTTTAAAGCGTGAACTCTCCCTCCCGTTCTCTAACGCACTATTTTTTATCTTCTCATATTTCATCCAGCTTTGAAGATGCTCTGCTGACATATTGTTATGGCTAACTAATTCTCAAGCACATTCTTCTACTCCCCCCCTCCATGCTATCTAATAGTGGCTCTAAAATAATACACTGGTTAAATAGTAAATGTCTGCATCCACATATAATGTCAGGCAAAACATTCAATGTTAGCAGCCTTGACACACTGAACTATATTTTTCAAAGATCCTGAAGCACTGGGGAACTACCGGAGGACTGGAAAAGAGCTGATGTAGTTCCCATCTTCAAAAAAAGAAAAAAACTGGACCCAGGAAATTACAGACCTACCAGCCTGACCTCAATACCTGGGAAGATTCTGGAAAAGATAATCAAACAACGAATCAGCGAACACCTAGAGGAAAACAAAGTCATTACTAAAAGCCAACACGGATTTGTCAAAAACAGATCATGCCAGACAAATCTTATTGCATTCTTTGACCAAGTGACAAAATTAGTGGATCAGAGGAACGCTGTGGATATAATTTACTTGGACTTCAGTAAGGCATTTGATAAAGTAGATCACAACCTACTACTTGACAAGATAGAAAAATGTGGGGTAGACAGCATCACCACCAGATGGATCCATAGCTTGCTGACCGGCCGTACTCAGCGTGTGGTCCTCAATGGAACCGCATCTACATGGAGGGAAGTATGTAGTGGGGTGCCCCAGGGCTCTGTTCTGGGCCCAGTGCTCTTCAACATCTTCATCAACGATTTGGACGAGGGGATAGATGGGGAACTCATCAAATTTGCAGACGACACCATGCTGGCAGGAATAGCCAACACTCCAGAAGACAGGCTTAAGATACAGAAGGATCTGGAGAGACTTGAACACTGGGCACTATCTAACAAAATGAAATTCAATGGTGGAAAAAGCAAGGTTCTACATTTAGGCAAGAAAAACCATGTACAGGTATAGCATAGGGAGTACCTTGCTCAATAGTAGTAACTGTGAGAGGGATCTCGGAGTCCTAGTGGACAATCACTTAAATATGAGCCAGCAGTGTGCTGCAGCTGCCAAAAAGGCCAACACAGTGCTAGGCTGCATTAACAGAGGGATAGAATCAAGATCACGAGAAGTGTTAATACCACTTTAGAATTCCTTGGTAAGGCTACACTTGGAATACTGCATCCAGTTTTGGTCACCGCGATGTAAAAAAGATGTCGAGACTCTAGAAAGAGTACAGAGAAGAGCAACAAAGATGATTAGGAGACTGGAGGCTAAAGCATATAAGGAACGCCTGCTGGAATTGGGTATGTCTAGTTTAATGTAGAGAAGGACGAAGGGGGACATGATAGCAGTGTTCCAATATCTCAGGGGCTGCCACAAAGAAGAGGCAGTCAAGCTATTTTTCAAAGCGCCTGAAGGCAGGACAAGAAGCAACGGATGGAAACTAATCAAGGAGAGAAGCAACCTAGAACTAAGGAGAAACTTCCTGACAGTTAGAACAATTAACCAGTGGAACAACCTGCCTCCAGGGGCGGTGAGTGCTCCAACACTGGAAGTCTTTAAGAAGAGACTGGACAGCCTTTGTCTGAAATGGTATAGAGTTTCCTGCCTGAGCAGGGGGTTGGACTAGATGACCTCCAAGGTCCCTTCCAACTTTTTATTATTATTATTATTATTATTATTATTATTATTATTATTATTATTATTATTATTATTATTATTATTATTATTATTATTATTATTATTATTATTATTATTATTATTATTATTATTATTATTGGCAAAAGTTATGGAAAAAAATATTAAACTAACTAAAGCAGTGGCATATAAAGAAAACTTATATAAAATGTTTTACAGATGGCATATGACACCAGTGAGATTAGCAAAAATGTTTAAAAATACTTCAAATAACTGTTGGAAATGCAAAGAAAGACCAGGTACTTATTACCATATCTGGTGGACATGTCCTAAAGCAAAAAGACTTTGGGTTAAAATAGATATATGGCTGGAGAAAATGACTAAAAAACAAATAGACTTTAAACCAGAATTATTTTTGTTAGGAGTAATAGGAGCTAATTATGAGAAAGGTTACAGATATTTAATACTACACGTACTAATGGCAGCAAGAATTGTATTTGCCCAACATTGGAAAAATGAAAACTTACCAGCTGAAGAAGTACTAATTAAGAAAATTCTAGAGTGCAGAAATGGATAGATTGACTTTAAAGATAAAAGAGAAAGAAGACTCAGTGTACTTTAGAACAGGGCTTTTCAACCAGTGGTACGGGTACCACCTGTGGTACATTGGCACCTGGCAGGTGGTACGCGACCATCCTAGAAAAGTGGTAGCGGGGGAGGGGAATGAGCTGAACCGGTGGCAGCACCGCACAAACCTGAGCGAGAGATGGCTGGAGCTGCAGGGCTGTCAGGGCTCAGCGGAAGCGCCAGGATCAGTGCCGCTTTCCAGCTGATCAGTGCTTCTTCGGGGTTGTCAGGGCTCACTGGAAGCGCCAGGATCAGCGCCAGGCTCCAGCTGGAAAGCAGCACTGATCCTGGCGCTTCTGCTGAGCCCAGAAGAAGCACCAATCAGCTGGAATGTTGCAGCATCTCCAGGGTCTTGTGATTTACATTCAGATGCTTGGCAACTGATTCATATTTATGACGGTCACAGTGTCCCAGGGTCATGTGAAATGACCAAAACCTGCTGCAACCACCCAGCAGATGGGGGGAATAAAAACCAAACACCCCCCACCCCACCTCCACTGCCCATCCTCAACAGAAATGCTCACAACAATGAAAACCTTGGACAGGAGGAAGAGCGCTGCCGGGCAGGCAGGCAGGTGTTTTGCTTGGCTGTGGCTTGAGAGGCACTTTTTTCAGTGCCAGTGTAACTTCGAACAGTCACTATGCGAACTGTTGTAAGTCGAGGACTACCTGTACTTTATCACTTTTTTCCTTTTTTTTGGTCATCAAGTTTTTGACACCTTGCTAGGCGACTGGTGGTACTCGGATGTTGCCATACCCTAAAAGTGGTACAATGGGTGAAAAGGTTGAAAAGCCCTGCTTTAGAACATGGGATAATTTTTATCAATGGCTAGAAAGAGGAATTAGAGAGAAAGGAATGTGATATGTAATTTTGAATATATATTAGCAAGACTGAGTGATTAATTAACATATTGTTTATGATTATTAACTATTTTCTATTATTGTTTGTTAAATACATACATATTTGCTAAATATTGAGAATGTTACTTGGAAAAACCCCAACCCCAACCCTAACCTTAATCCTAGCCCTAACCTAAATCCCAACCCCAACCCCGACCCCACCTTATTCCTAACCCCATAAAAGCTAATAAAATCTATACAAAAAAAAAGAAAAAAAGAGAAATTTCCTTACAAATAAGGGCTGTCTACCTTAAAGATGTTATTTATTTGTATGTACATTTTTTCAGTTTATATGACTGCCATGCTGGTGAACTAAAACTAAAATTGGCTGACTAGTTTCTAAAACTATAGTGAGGTGAGATGGAGGTGAGGTCATGAGAATGTGTCCCTCAAAAAGGGTGAGTCATGGATCACTTGATACACCACATGGGTCATGAGTGTGAGCCCTGTGTGGAAAGGGATATTCAACATAAGGTATCCAAAACGAGGTCCTTTCTGTTGAAAGAATACAATTAGGTGACACAATCTGACAGGGAAATACACACTTATATTTATTAGTAGTTTGATTTGTAGCTTCTCAGTGTGTCCTAAGGCAGCTAACAATCAAGATAAACAGTTGCATTCATGGGATTTTCAGATGAAGTGCACTCTTACAAGCCAATGCCCAAATCTAAGTAATATTTCCCTCGAAATTGTCCCTTATTATTTCTGATATCAAGATTTTTTTTTGCACCAAAGCGATGCTTCAATACTTCAGTTTTCAAGCCATTATCATGGTGAGATGGGTAGCAAATAAATTTAATCAATCAATCCATAAATGAGCTCACATCAGACCAGTCATTATTATTTCATGTGAACTGAAAGCCTTGTACCTAAATTCCTAAATTCCACTATCCCAGTGGGGTTAGAGCAAGGCAGATATAAGCATGTTCTCAGCTGATTAAAAATATCCCAGACTATGGGACTGCAATTTTGGGAGACCCCTGACTCCAATCAAGACAAGATGAAGCTTATGTAACAATTGGACCAACAGGACCTCCATCCAGTCTTGATTCCATTTCATTGGATTCAGTCCAAATCTGAACTGAGGGATCTGGTCAACAGAATTGCCTTCACCTTTGATATTTGAAGACAAAAAACTAGTGAACTTGAAGATATTAACACCAAAATCTCCAGCATATGAGGCCCTGTCTCACCGGTTTTATGGGGATACTAAACTGCCGAAGGGACACTAAATGGCAATGATTTGTGTCCTAAATAATAATCACCCCATATCTCATTTTGGATCAGCTTACAACAGGATTCAGCATGACAGCATCAGAAAGGAAACCTTGGTCAATAGAACTGAAGCATGCTTATCTGCCTAAGAAAATTATAGAAGTTTTACTCAACACATTCAATTCTCAGTGAAAGTTACCCACTTTTTTGACTGGGTTTAGCCCACTTGAAAGGGCTTTGGAAAAAAGAGAAAAGTCATCAATATTTTCCCTACCTTGTTGAGCAACTTTAACTGTGACAAAGCATCTTGGTTGATTGTAAGTCTTTGTCTTTCAAAAGTCCCCAATTCTTTGTTGATGGGATCCTCCTTGGGGAGAAATACCCTACTCAAGATCACCAGGTCTGCTGCTACGTCTCCATTCTGATCCAAGTACACTTTCAGCAGGGAAAGATTGTACAATTCCCTCTTCTTTAGAAATGGATTGAACTAGAATGGAAACATCCAGGAATTTAAAAGCAGAAATCTGGGTTTCTTATCTCTCATCACTTTTTACATTTGAATCTTTCGAATGTTGCAAGGCTAATCTTCATTCAGGTAGAGAAGATAGGAAAAATGAAGATGAAGTAATTCTACTTTATTATAAGGCTATATTAACAAAGTCATGCATTGTGAAAGTACAAATTTTTCACCATCCCTTTTGACAGTCAAAAAATTTAGGGAGCACTTTTTCTGAGTTTCTTTCTCTGCCGGTTATGCAGCTGTGGGTTGCCTCCCCCTCCCAAACCATCTTATCTGATCCTTCCCTGCCTCTCTTTCTCTAGTCCTCTGAACTCATTCACACCTATCGTTATACTTCCTTAACAGAATGTGTGAATGCTGGTGGTATAATTTGTTTTTAGCAAAGAATTAACAAAATGCTTCATGATGTGATGAATGGGGATCTAGTTATATAATAATAATAATAATAATAATAATAATAATAATAATAATAATAATAATAATAATAATAATAATAATAATAATAATAATAATAATAATAATAATAATAATAATAATAATAATAATAATAATAAAGTTGGAAGGGACCTCGGAGCTCATCTAGTCCAACCCCCTGCTCAGGCAGGAAACCCTATACCATTTCAGACAAATGGCTGTCCAGTCTCTTCTTAAAAACTTCCAGTGTTGGAGCATTCCAAGTGTGGCCTTACCAAGGCATTGTAAAGTGGTATTAATACTTCGCATGATCTTGATTCTATCCCTCTGTTAATGCAGCCTAGCACTGTGTTGGTCTTTTTGGCAGCTGCAGCACACTGCTGGCTCATATTTAAGTGATTGTCCACTAGGACTCCGAGGTCCCTCTCACAGTTACTGCTATTGAGCAAGGTACCCCCTATACTATACCTGTACATTTGGTTTTTCTTGCCTAAATGTAGAACCTTACTTTTTTCACCACTGAATTAATCAATTAGTTAATTGAGTGCTGGATGGTATGAGATAATTAAGTGTAGACAACTGTGTCAAAAACTGTACTCAAATAAATATTAATATTACCGATAAAATTGGGGAGTTATGAAAAACAATTAGACCTTGATCATTGTTTCTTCTATATTTTCATTAATAAAGGAAGTAGACAAATCATGATTTTGTGATGGAAAAATTATAATAACACTTGGACAAAGTTATTTTGGTCTCCTTTAAAAATTCCCAGCTTCTCTCAGGTCCCTATAGATCCCTGTCATGATGCAGCCATCCTGATGGGAGGGGGGACCTTTGGAGCTCTCCTGTGATGTGTTTAGCTTTGCTTTGTTGACTCAGTTCCGCTGCCCGAGGTCATCTGCCTCACCTCACCAAGAGATGCCTGGGAACATCTTACCGTCTGGAGTTCTCACAACCTTTTTGTACCGCTGGATTGGCTTTTTTGGACTGGGCAGTTGGGAGGGGTTTTGAACAATGGGGTTTAGCCTAACAATTTCACCCAGGAACATCAGATTCTACCTGCCTTCTTTTGCTGTCACTGACTCTCAATAAAAGTTCCTCTTGAAATGATGCCAGTTTCAAGAGTTCTGCATTCTTGAGAGATTCAGCTGAGGCAGGACCTTACAGCTTCCAGAAAATAAAAATATGATTTTGTGTTATAGAGAAGTGTATGAATAAAATTCAATAGGAAACTAACTAATTGTTAGCATGCAGGACTTGATACATGATTGTATGAATGTAATGAATGGCAGCTATAATCTGTATTAATATTTGATTTGTAGTTTTTCTCACATTATTCTATACGTAGAATGGTTACTGATTATAATAAAGTAGTAGCAATATTTTAATGTTATGATAATAACCATATTATTAATTTGTCGATAATGTCATTAATGATCCAGTGGAATGATACCAGGACCTCTTGCAGGCACAACACTTGGAGAACACACTGCACAAAAGTTTCATCAGCTTTAGTCAAGGAAAAGAAGGGGAGGAAGAGGTCAAAAGAGCTGCTTTAAGCCTTGAGGAAAGACATCACACAGAAGAGCCATGCTGGAATGGAATGGAATGGAATGGAATGGAATGGAATGGAATGGAATGGAATGGAATGGAATGGAATGGAATAGAATGGAATGGAATAGAATAGAATAGAATAGAATAGAATAGAATAGAATAGAATAGAATAGAATAGAATAGAATAGAATAGAATAGAATAGAATAGAAATGTACTCAGTTATTATGGGTAGCAGGTGCAAGCTGGCCATGTAGCGACTGAGAGACAGAATGTCTGGAGCCCGGGCAGGGTTGTTATTTTAGAGCGGGAGAAAGCCTTGCAGTCATTGGTTGGTGTTAACCAAAGCTCCGTGTATAAGAAGGAGGGAGCTAGTTTCGTTTTCTGTTCTGTTTTGCAATTGTATGTACAATAAAAGACTTGTCATTGTTCAATACGCCTCGTCAATGTCTACCCACCAACGAACAGAACAACTGGTGACGAAGGTGGGATTCCGCTGCCACCATAAAGAAGGCCCTCTATCACCTTAAAAAGGACCAGACCACGCGGAGGAACGGCGTTCCTATTGAGGCTCACTTACCCACCAGTACGCAACCGCTGGGGGAGAGTGCTGCAAGGAACTGCCTGGAACACCTTCCAGTAGTGGCCGCACATGGTAGCGAGGTGACGACAGAGAGCCTACCATGGCGAAAATTGGGCGGATTGACGAATTCGACGTCGCTCACCCTGAAAGGTGGAGTTCGTACGTCGCCCGGGCTGAAAACTACTTCAGGGTCAACTGGATTCAGGAAGACGAGTTGAAGGCTGCAACGCTCCTCTGCATGTGCGGCCAAACCGTTTTTGAGATAGCGGAGAACTTAGTGTCCCCTGTGCCGCTGGAGGCTGTGACGTACGGTGACCTGAAGAAAATGCTAAAGGAGCATTTCCAGCCGAAGCTGTCGGTCATTGCATGGCGACAGGCTTTCGAGCAGCGGGAGAATCTGCTGCAGAGTTCATCACGGCTCTTCGCCAAGCAGCAAGGCCGTGTGATTTTAAAGATTTGGAGGAACGATTGAGAGAATGTCTGGTGTGTGGCCTAAGGAGTCATGAACTACAGCAAAAGATTTTTGCTAAAGAGACAATTTCTTTCCAAGACGCATTGCACAAGATAATCACTGAAGAGGCAGCTGGAGGAGCCGTGAAGGCCTTACGCCTCTCAAAGAACTTTCAGCCACTGCACGTCATCCACCACGAGGATGCAGGATCGGAGGAAGATGCCGCGTCAGATCAAGAAGTTGATCTACTGCGGCGACCCCCAGTGAAAGGCCCCCCTCAGTTTCCTGACAAGACAGATCCTTTCCAGCGGTGTATTGGGTGCGGGGGTCGGCACAAACGAGCAGACTGCCGTTTTCACGCTGCCAATTGTTGGGCATGTGGCAAGCAGGGCCACATCACCGTGGTCTGTTTGGGCTGAGGAAAAACAAATCCTAAGGAAGAGTTGCCTCAGAGAGGTACTGGGGTCCCCAGCCCAAACAGGGTGGGGTTCTGCACCAGTAGAAGAAGCATTCAGAGGACGGGGGCTCACCGGCCGTTAAAAAAGAAGCTGCACATCGAAGTCAGGCTTCAAGGGGTCCCCCTGAGAATGGAATTGGACACGGGTTCAGCCCTGTCCATAATTTCTCTGAGCACACTTAAGCAAATCTGTGGGAGAAGCGGCCAAAGGATTAAGCTCAGTCTGTCGAATCTGGTTCTAACAGATTTTCAGAACTCTAGAGTTTGTGTCAAGGGGGAGGCCATGATGGGGGTACAATTCAAGGGATTCAAGGGTCCGTTAGATATCGTTGTAGTCAACGGAAACTGCACGAGCCTAATTGGACTCGATTGGTTCGAGGCTTTGGGGATTCAGGTAACTGGACTTCATAGTCTGCAAATGGTCGACCTGGAGAAAGTGTGTGAGGAGTTTTCGGATGTGTTTAACCCAGAGCTAGGAAAATATAAGGGCTCACCTATCGCTTTGAGGTTAGATCCCTCTGTCGCTCCAGTGAGGATTAAACCTCGCCGGGTGCCCTTTGCGCTGAAGCATCGAATTGACGCCGAGCTGGACAAGCTGTTGCAGCAAGGCATATTAGAACCTGTGGATAGCAGTCCATGGGAAACCCCAATCATCATGCCACTTAAGGCCAATGGAGAAGTCAGAATCTGTGCTGACTACAAATGTACCTTGAATAAAGCTTTACAGCAGCATTCCTACCCGGTGCTGGTAGTCAGCCATATTCTGGCATCCCTCAAGGGAGGTCGCATTTTTGCTAAGTTAGACTTGGCTCATGCCTATCAACAGCTGCCGGTGGATGATGCCACCGCAGAGGCCCAGACAATCGTAACACACCGGGGAGCTTTTAAGGTGCGGAGGTTGCAATTTGCGGTTAATGTAGCCCCAGGCATCTTCCAGAGTGTCATGGAGCGCACGCTCCGAAACATTCCAGGTGTATGCCCCTACTTCGATGATGTCCTCATCGCAGGGGAATCAGTCGAAGTCCTGACCGACAGGCTACGGGAAGTGTTGCAGAGGTTCCGTGAAGCGGGCTTACGACTTAAAAAGGAAAAATGTAAGATTGGAGTTACTGCCACGGAGTTTCTCGGGTTCAGGATAGATGCCGAAGGCATCCACCCTGCTGAGTCCAAGTTAAAGGTGATTCAGCAGGCGCCCAGCCCCAAAATGAAAGGGGAGTTGCAAGCCTTTCTTGGACTCCTTAATTTCTATCATGCGTTCCTTCCCCACAAGGGTGCAGTGGCAGAGCCGTTACACCAGCTCTTGGACAAACAGGCTACATGGAAGTGGACGAATGTCCACGAGAGAAGTTTTGCTCAGGTCAAGGCATTACTGTTGTCTAACGCAGTATTGGCTCATTTCAACGAGAGATTGCCAGTTAGCATAGCTTGCGATGCATCTCTTTATGGGATCGGGGCGGTGTTGAGCCACCTCAAGGCTGACGGGACGCAAGTCCCTATAGCCTACTATTCTAGAACCCTTTTTGCAGCTGAGCGCAACTATGCGCAAATTGATCGAGAGGCGCTGGCCATAGTGGCAGGAATTAAGAAATTCCATGACTTTTTGTATGGTCGCTGTTTTATGGTCTTTACAGACCACAAGCCACTTCTGGGGTTGTTTATGACAAACAAACAAACGCCCCACATCCTATTGCCCAGAATGTTGAGATGGTCCATATTCCTCTCAGCATACGATTTCTGTTTAATTCACAAACCGGGCAAAGAAATGGGCCATGCAGATGGCCTCAGCAGATTGCCCTTACAACAAATTGAGCCTGACCCAGCACCGGCAAACCACATTCTATCCATTCAGGATTTGCCTGAGTCCCCTCTCCATGCGGGGGATGTAGCCGCAGAGACAGCTGCTGACAACACGCTAACATGCGTGTTGAATTGGGTATTGTCAGGATGGCCTGACACGTGTCCGGGTGCGGAATTCCAGAGATTCTGGAAACGAAAATCTGAGTTATCCATCTTTAAGGGGTGTATACTCTGGGGCAGTCGAGTAGTCATTCCAACCTCATTGAGGGCTAGAGTCATTGTTTCTCTGCATGAGGGACATCCAGGAATTGTCCGCATGAAGGCACTTGCATGCAGCTAGCTTTGGTGGCCAGGGCTTGATAAAGAGGTCGAAGCCCAGATCCATGGGTGCCACACATGCTAGCAGTCCTGGCCTGAAATGCCCCAAGCCCCTATCCATAGGTGGGAAACAACTCATGCTCCTTGGTCGAGGATTCATATCGATTATGCCGGGCCCTTTCAGGGGCAGCTCTTCCTCATTGTGGTGGACAGTCACTCTAAGTGGCTGGAAGTCACTCCGGTGTCCACTGCAACGTCCACTATGACCATCAGGGTGCTTCACGGCATTTTTGCAATGCATGGCCTTCCTGACGTGATTGTCTCCGACAATGGAGCTCAATTTACTTCAGCGGAGTTTCAGTCATTTTTGAGGGCCAACTTAATCCACCATGCTATGTCGGCGCCCTTTCACCCGGCGTCCAATGGTCAAGTGGAACGTATGGTGAGGACAACGGAAAAATCATTGAAGTGGATAATGCATGGCAACTGGCATCACTGGTTGGCGGACTTTCTCCTTTGCCACCGCACCACCCCGTGCACAGTGACGGGCAAAAGCCCCGCCGAGCTCTGTTGGGAGTGCAGACTCATCACTAAGCTTGACAGGTTGCACCCAGACCGGGTAGCACCACAGGTGTCCCAGCCATGGGCACTGAGGCGGTTAAACCTGGGCGATCCGGTTTGGGCTCGAAATTATGGACCTGGTAACTTGTGGGTGGTGGCTGTTGTTTGTCGGGTCACCGGCCCACTCTCCTATGAAGTGGTTCTGGATGATGGTCGGGTGCTGCGGCGCCACATCGACCAGCTTCGCTGGCAGTTGCCCAGCTACTCTTCCGCTCCTGGCTCTGCTCTGGGGGGGGAGGAAGTTCCCGAGAACGATCCGCACGGTCGGGACGGTCAACAAGACCATGAGGGTGGTTTATCGCAAACAGCGTTGAGGGGGTTTGCCATTGAGGCGGCTCCTGACTCGGGCATAACACACAGGGAATATGGCAGGAGATCAGCTTTTCAAGCCTCTCCACGGGGAGGGGTTACCTATTTGGGACACTGCTCCCAACCTTCTGCTTCTACAGACCAGGGGAATACCACCTCTCAGGGGAATACCACCCCTCTTCAGGGGAATACTACCCCTTCTGGGAACGTCACCCATCCGGGGAATACCACCCCAAATGGGCACGCAGAGCTGGACCGGCAGGCACGCCTGCAGGTCCCAACTCTGACCATTTCATACGGATCCCCAAGTCCTGGTCTGCCGAGCCTGGTGGGCAAGCTTGCAGATCAGGCAACCGCGGCACTTCCGCAGAGATCGGAGCGAGTCCGAGGGCCTCCCAAATTCCTCAAGGAATACGTGAGGACTGTGTCTGTGCTAGCTTAAGCGAGCAGAGTTCTTGCTAAGCATTGGGAGGTATCATCAGGCACTAATGTTCTGTAAATTATGGCCCCGCATATGCGGGTTAAAGCTTCAATTAACTGCTCATGGTAGCAAAGGCTCTAATTAATAAAGGAAGAGCACTTCGTCCAAGAAGGTCACAGGTGGCTAAGGGAGCTGGGACAAACGGGTAAGCCTCCTTACGGAAACGGCTTACGGAAAGTGGAAAAAGGAGTGGCCTCCATCAGGGGGCGGCCTATTAAATAAATCTATAAAAAAGGGGGTATAGTATGCTCCTCGCTAAGGGGGGAGAGGTGTAATGTACTCAGTTATTATGGGTAGCAGGTGCAAGCTGGCCACGTAGCCACTGAGAGACAGAATGTCTGGAGCCCGGGCAGGGTTGTTATTTTAGAGCGGGAGAAAGCCTTGCAGTAATTGGTTGGTGTTAACCAAAGCTCTGTGTATAAGAAGGAGGGAGCTAGTTTCGTTTTCTGTTCTGTTTTGCAATTGTATGTACAATAAAAGACTTGTCATTGTTCAATATGCCTCATCAATGTCTACCCACCAACGAACAGAACAAGAATAGAACAGAACAGAACAGAACAGAATAGAATAGAATAGAATAGAATAGAGCTGGAAGGGACCTTGGAGGTCTTCTATTCCAGTCCCCTGCTCAAGCAGGAGAACCTATACCATCTCAGACAAGTGATTGTCTAGTCTCTTCTTAAAAATCTCCAGTAATGGAGCTGAAGGCAAGCTGTTCCACGGGTTAATTGTCCTCACTGTTGGGAAGTTTCTCCTTAATTCCAGCTTGCTTCTCTATTTGATCAGTTTCCAGCCAATGTTTCTTGTCCTAGTTTACAGGAGCTTAAAATCAGAAAAAGTCTGATTTTCGAATATATAAAAGGTCTTGGTTGTTGAAAGGAGGATGCAGCACTCTTCCGATAAGTAGGAAATGTTGTACCGAAGCTTAAGATCTTAAACAACCAAGGCCAGGGAGCACAAAAGACTCTGAAAAGGAATTTAGTTTGATGGATCCTTGTTGGGACCCATTACCATCCACGGCTGCAGCATTGGAGCCCCCAACCTCTCTTCAACCTTCTTCCTTCTCCTCTGGGGTTTGGATGCAGCACTTAAGGCATGGGCCAGAATCTTAATGACACTGTAGATAAAGCCATCATTTTGGATCTGCATCCTATTCTTTTTCTCTTGAGTCTCCACTGGTGCTTTCTCAGTACATCTTCTCCGGCCTTTGACAGAAAAGGTGTGTTTTGAAACAGAACAGTGAAAATACTCAGCTTGAAATTCAGGTTCCACAAAGAGATCTGTTTTAAAGGCATTATCGTTTTTCCAACTCTTTTTCCCCTGAAAGGGAATACTCCAAATACTATGGACATACTTGAGACGCCTATACTTTTTCAATAAAAATATTCCAGTCATTGTCAAGATCCAGACTTTCTCTTCAGTGGGTCCTGGCAAATCTTCAAGTGCTGAATGGAAGGGAAGAATAATGTCCCAAGGGGAATCATATTCTATGAAGTGAACAAAGATGTTGACTTGTCTCCACTTAGAGAGGGCATCCCTGAGGAATGCTGTATGTCCAGTCGTTGACAATCGTTGTGATATAACAACACAAATTCTATTCTTGACAAGCGTAGGAGTAAAAGTCCTCGTGAAATTCTCTCCCTTCTCTGTGTCTGGAGCAAAGAGACCAATCAGGGTCCATCCAAAATGGAGGAGAATTTGGACAATTGCTGGGTACTGGATCCCTTCTTTGGGGAGCATCGGATGAAAAAAAGGGAATTGACTTTTATCACTCAGAGCCTCTGAAGCAATGTTATTACTGACCTGAAAAAACAATGAAGAATTCTGTGTTATATTTGGGGTCCTACAAAGTCCCAATTTTTAGCTTTTAATAAATCCAATATTTTTTCTCATACACATATTAGAACATTTCCTGTTGATTAGTCATTAGGCCATATCAAGATACAGAATATAAAACAAAGAACATTAACAAGACTTCATGTAAAAACAGAATTTGGAAAAATAACTACAATAGAATAATCTTAAAGAATGAAAATAGTATTTCTTTATAACCCAGAATTTACCACAGTCAGACCATAATTTCCTTCTGAAAAGGACTTTATTATAATTTTTGAATTCTGAGCACAGAGAAAATACATTTTTAAAAATATTAGGATGCCATTAGATTGTTTCTCTAAAGTGCAATCCAAGATATTGATCTCCCTCTTTCTTAAATAATTGTCATTCAAAATAATAGATGTATTACATCTCCTATTTCTGGAGCTCCACAAATACAAGTATATTCATTGTAAGGAGTCTGGAAGATTTAACTCAATACTTGGAAGGTACATTTGTAGCAGCTGATGGGATTCAGAGTTCCAGCCTTATTGAAGATGGCCCTACTTTTCTCTGTTTTGACCATCTTGGATTCTTTGTGCAGCATTTTTTTTAGGTTTTCCTCGAGTGGCAAAAAAGACAAGGAGACGACAGTTCCTAATATAAAATCAAAAATGTTTTAAATGAAATTTCTTTGTTCTAATAGGGTTTGGGGACTCTATCAGTTTCCATACCATTAATTTTATTAAAAATAATTATATGCCCTAATTTTATAAATTGTATAAATTCCCAATTCTGCTCTGAGGGCAGCAGCTGAAGTCCTTTTATCCACCCTCAAGATACTTCTCAGATGATGTGATCGGATTTGTTCTAGTAGTGATATAAATTAAATCCCAAAGTTCACCTCAATATAAGTACATAATGGTAACATTGGTATTTTTTATTTAATAATTCAGTCTAAGGAAGCCGCATACCTATGATTTTTTTTTTTATTATTAATGCATTCACTTGTGACTTTGATGTTGAGGGAGCCCAGATCCAGTCACAGGGAAAAGTTCCCCCAGGTAAGGAAAGGTGTGAACTTGCTCTGTTGCCTCCTCATCGATTAGCCCTATATGGAAATGCTGTCATTTTCCAAGGACCATAACTTTTGACTTTGACTTATCCATAATCAGATAATTATTATGAGAATAGGAGCCAAGTCCCCTTAACAGCACATGCAACCCAAATGTCATATTGGCAACATCTTTGTCTTTCCTTTTGGTACATATCAATCCTACATCTCATGGCTCCTTTGAGCCCCAAACACACTCTCAAACAAATGAGCAAAAATGGGATGGAAGGGACCATGGAGGTTTTCTAGTCCAACCCCCTGCCCATAGCAAGAGATCCTATACCAATCCAAATAAAATGAATGTCCAGCCTCTTTTTGAAAATATCCATTAATGGAGCACCCACAACTTCATGAAGCAAGCCGTTCCACTGATTAATTGTTCTCACTGTCAGTGCTTGTAGAAAGGAGTTTGAACAGGGTCAACAGCTCCATTTTAAGGGAAGTCAATTTCTTCCATAATATTTTTTTGTTTACTGTGTCAAATGCTATAAAGGCAGCAAACCATTATTTCCTCTGACTGATATTTTTATAGTTAGATGATTCAAGACAAAAGAATTGTCAATAATGGATCACATCTGCCTAAAGATTGTTGGTTCTTCTACAAGGAATACACTTTTCATCCACCTACTATCAATTCTTTTCAAGTGGAAGTTTGCATATATTTTAGTCACAATATCTGTTAGAGAATTGGAATTGCTAGGGTCCTTTTTATTCCCTTTTTTATATATAGGAATTAAAATTGCCATCTTTGACCCAAATGGGTATGGTGGATATTATTTATATGCTCCAACACTGAAGGTTTTTAAGAAGAGACTGGACAGCCATTTGTCTGAAATGGTATAGGGTTTCCTGCCTGAGCAGGGGGTTGGACTAGATGACCTTTATCCCTTTGTCCCTTCCAACTTTATTATTATTATTATTATATGTGTATATCTGTCAATGGAGGGTCCCACCTGTCGGGATATTTCTTGAATTGTTCAGCTGGTAGAAAATCCTCTCCAGAGGCCATATTGCTCTTCAAACCGTTTATGATGAATTTGATCATGAGAATTTTAGGGCAAAAAATAGTTGATACGTTCCCTAACATATTTGTAGATTTTTAATAAAATGGTTGGTTAATGTTAGCGACCCCTAAAGGTTCATAATACGTATATTTTTTATCATCAGTAGGAAAGATAATCTTGTAAGACTCTGTTTAAAAATCTGAGATTTGTTCATGATTGAGGATATCATTATTTTGGCTAAGATCGTGTAAAGAAATGTGAGTTTTCCATCAGTACTGCACATTCCTATAGTACAGAAGATCCTTTGATTGGACACAGACCCTCTCCTCGCCTTCACAAGTGTGCAGCAGAAGCCTCTAAGCAATTGGGATGATGTCATGAAAAGAAAGGTCTCTTTTGATCCTTGCTTCCTCCTGATTGCATATCCCAATCCTTATTTATAATACTTACAAATGCCATTGTGAAAAGATTATTTGCAGCAGAACCTTTTCTTAAACACCCTGATCCTGAGGAACCTTTCATTATCCAGGCTGATGCTAGTGATGTTGCGGTGGGCACAGTCCTCCTACAAAAAAACCTTAGGGGGGGATCTGCAGCCCTGCGCCTACACTTCATGAAAGCTTTTAGAAACAGAGAGGAGATGAGCTGTTTAGGAGAAAGAGGCTTTTGATGGGCGTTATTAACTTGGTTCTATTTCTTGGAAGGGAGTAAAGTGCCTTTCGAAGTATAGACTGATCATTATTATTATTCAAAATAATCTTGAATTGTCTAGAGAAGACACAGTTGGATCTATCGCTTACACACCAACACCCCACTCACTTTAAAGAAAGGGAAGGACAAACACAAACCTGTGGGACCTTGTAGGTGCCTGCTAATGTTGACATCTGGATGGAGATGTCTCTGATAGCTCCATCAACAAGAGCCAAAAGCTTGTCCTTCCTTCCACAGCTGTAATTGGGAACATTGGCTTCTCCAGTAGAGAGCATATCCAGCAAGGCATCTGAAGTGCCGAGGGTGTTAACATAGTTGTCATAGATGTTGTAGCCAAGTGTGAGATTGTGCAGGAGCTGGGGATTCTCCATCAGTTCAATATTGCAAATCATGCGTAGTAGTAATAACTTTCCATAGGATAAACTAGTGTAAAACCGTGATCATGTTAATATTGGCATCATCAACAGCAACAACAACAATACTTTTTCTCCATTTAATCATCTTTTTTCTCTACAAACTAGCTGAAATATAAGCCAATATTGATCCAAAACCAGAGGCAAATGATAGTCACCCATCACCCTTTAATAATGTAAGTGTTGAGGATGGGGATAGTCCTCAAAAAGATTTAAAATATTAGAAACATACAATTATTTTGTACTAATATTCATAGCCCAGAATAATTCAGTCATTAAAGAAGAACCACCATTAAAGGAAGGAGATTTTTGATAAGTGACCCAGAGAAGCTGTTCTAAAAACAAGTCATCTTCTATTCCTTTAAAAATTAGACATTGCATATCAATCAGTTATAAAAATATGGAAATGGTTGGGCAGAGGAAATTAGAACTATTTCAATCATTACTTTCAACCAAAATCAGTATTCCAGTCATGAATTTAGGATTGAACAGAGAGAGGAAAATAATGTGGACTTCTTTCAGGTTTCATTTGCCTCATGTTTCTACTCTCAATAAATAAGCCAAAAGGGAGAGGCTGTGTTAATCAACAAGATTCAAAATATGTGTCAAATCCTGCAATATAAGAGTAAGTAAAACAAGAAGAAAAAAAAGAAGTGTGTTAGAACTGCAAATGGAGGGAATGCAACTCCATCGCATGACTTACAGCCGAATCTGACTAGAAGGAACCATGTTGAAATGTAATGTTGCAGGTGCTATTTCTGATGCAGAGAAGACTATACCAATGAGAAGATCTCCTGGCCTATAATAGCTCCATGGCTTTTCTCCATCCTGGTGGTCCAAATTCAGTGGGCACTTCATTCTCAGCTTCCCAGAGAGTGTCTGGGACACCAGCAGCATCAGAAGCAGAAGCAGAAGCAGAAGCAGGAGGTCCATAATTCATGGGGTGGAATCAATCTCCTTCTTTTTTCTAAAAAAAAGAATTAGAATTCAAAGCATTCTGACAGGGTGGAATATCCAATGGCTTTCCTGATTCAAACAGAGAAACCAAGATTTACCTGAAAGAGAGAGAAAATATATTCAAGAGCACCACTCCTGTCTGTCCTGTAATGTGAGTCACAAAAAGCTTAACCTGTGATATTTATCCTTTTCTGAGGCAAGATCCCTTCCATGTTGCTTCAGTCTGATGTTTACGTCAAAGGCAGTCAGTGGAGACATAGGAGAAAAGGTTTCAGAGACAGGGATGGTGATGACTGCAGTGAGAAGGCGCCTCTGCTCTTTGGACCCTGAACTTCTTCTATGTAAGGAGGGGTAGCTGGAGAAAAGCACGTTAGAGAAAAGTCACAGATAGACCCCTTGGGGCAGTGTTCTGTAGTGGTCTTAGTCCTTCCTGTTAGGACATGTCCAGAAAGTCATGCTGGATGGAGATACTTCAACAGCCAGGAAAGTGACTTCTGCTCTCCTTCAATGGGTCTCTAATATTAAGAGTTTGGAATTTTCTTTTCAATGAGATCTCCATGTATCAATCCTAATTTGGAGCTGATTTTATAATTCCTTGTAACTGAAGTGAAATTTCATTTGCCATCTGTTCTAGAAAGTTCATTTTTTGCATGAGAATCTGGTAAGAAGCAGGAAAGTGACAGCCTGCAATAGCACCATTGGCATAGAGAGAGAAAATTGTAGAGTGGGTAGAAGTTTTAGTTTCCTTGACACTTTCTGTGTTGTCTTTCCATACTTATACAATGAGACCCATTAAATTTTGATGTTTCTTGGTTTAAATAAAATAATTGTGCTGTTAGGTCTGCAGTTGAGATGGTGGCAGCACCCGCAGTGTGGTGGATGGTGTGACCTGATTTCTTGCTACAACCACTCGGAAGTTGGTTTAGGGCACAGGTCGGCAACCTGCGGCTCCGGAGCCACATGCGGCTCCCAGCCTCCTCTGCCATTTGCAGAGAGAAACAGAGCTTGCTTCTCTCTCTCTCTCTCTCTCTCTGTGTGTTTGTGTGTGTGTGTGTGTAAGTAAAAAAGAGAGTAGCCTCACCCTGTTCCGAAGAGCTGACAAGCATACTGGGCGGGGCTTCTCCCTTTGCTGCAGGAAGGGCAGGAGAGAGCTAGCTGGCCTAGCTAGGCTGACTCAGGAATTCTGGGAGTTGAAGTCCATGAGTCATAAAAGAGCCGAGCTTGTCTACTCCTGAGCTTGTTGGAGAACAGCTTGAAGCCAGCTTGCCAGGTGAACAGAAGATCGGAGACAGGGAGAGACGGAGGGAAGGGGAGAGAGAGAGAGAGAGAGAGAGATAGAAGAGAGAGACAGAGAGAGAGAGAGACCCTTTTGACATCTAAAATAAAGATTGTTGTTGTTAGTTGCAAAGTCGTGTCTGACCCATCGCGACCCCATGGACAACGTTCCTCCAGGTCTTCCTGTCCTCTACCATCTTCTGGAGTCCATTTAAGCTCACGCCTACTGCTTCAGTGACTCCATCCAACCACCTTATTCTCTGTCGTCCCCTTCTTCTACTGCCCTCAATCTTTCCCAGCATTAGGCTCTTCTCCAGTGAGTCCTTCCTTCTCATTAGGTGGCCAAAGTACTTGAGTTTCAACTTCAGGATCTGGCCTTCTAAGGAGCATCAGGTTGATCTCCTCTAGGACTGACCGGTTTGATCGCCTTGCAGTCCAAGGGACTCGCAGGAGTCTTCTCCAGCACCATAGTTCAAAGGCTCAATTCTTTTGCGTTCAGCCTTCTTATGGTCCAACTTTCACAGCCATACATTGCAACTGGGAAAACCATGGCCTTGACTATACGTACTTTTGTTGGCAGGGTGATGTCTCTGCTTTTTAGTATGCTGTCTAAATTTGCCATAGCTTTCCTCCCCAGGAGCAAGCGTCTTTTAATTTCTTGGCTGCAGTCCCCATCTGTGGTGACCTTAGAGCCCAGGAAGATAAAATCTGTCACTACCTCCATTTCTTCCCCATCTATTTGCCAAGAATTGAGAGGGCCGGATGCCATGATCTTGGTTTTCTTAACGTTGAGTTTCAAGCCAACTTTTGCACTCTCCTTCTTCACCCGCATCAAGAGGCTCTTTAGTTCCTCTTCACTTTCTGCCATTAGAGTGGTATCATCTGCATATCTTAGGTTGTTGATATTTCTCCCGGCAATCTTAATTCCAATTTTTGATTCATCTAGCCCTGCCTTTCTCATGATGTGCTCTGCATATAAGTTAAATAGGCAGGGCGACAGAATACAGCCTTGCCGGACTCCTTTCCCAATTTTGAACCAATCAGTGGTTCCGTGTCCAGTTCTCACTGTTGCTTCTTGACCCGCATATAGGTTTCTCAAGAGACAAATAAGATGGTCTGGTACTCCCATCTCTTTAAGAACTTGCCACAATTTGTTGTGATCCACACAATCAAAGCTTTAGCATAGTCAATGAAGCAGAAGTAGATGTTTGTCTGGAACTCCCTAGCTTTCTCCATGATCCAGCGTATGTTGGCAATTTGATCTCTAGTTCCTCTGCCTCTTCGAAATCCTGCCTGTACTTCTGGAAGTTCTCGATCCACATACTGCTGGAGTCTAGCTTGTAGGATTTTAAGCATAACTTTACTTGCATGTGAAATGAGTGCAATGGTGCGATAGTTTGAACATTCTTTGGCATTGCCTTTCTTTGGAATTGGAATGTAAACTGACCTTTTCCAATCCTGTGGCCACTGTTGAGTTTTCCAAATTTGCTGGCAAATTGAGTGTAGCACTTTTACTGCATCGTCTTTTAAGATTTTGAATAGCTCAGCTGGAATACTATCACCTCCACTAGCTTTGTTGTTGCTCAGCTTTCCTAAGGCCCATTTCACTTCACATTCTAGGATGTCTGGCTCGAGGTCAGTGACCACCCCATCATGGTTATCAGGGATGCTAAGCTCATTCTTGTATAGTTCTTCTGTGTAATTTTTCCACCTCTTCTTAATCTCTTCTGCCTCTGTTAGGTCCCTGCCATTTTGGTCCTTTATCATGCCCATCTTTGCATGAAACGTTCCCTTCATATCTCCAATTTTCTTGAAGAGATCTCTGGTTCTCCCTATTCTATTGTTCTCTTCTATTTCTTTGCACTATTCATTTAAGAAGGCATTCTTATCTCTTCTAGCTATTCTCTGGAATTCTGCATTCAATTGGGTGTATCTTTCTCTTTCTCCCTTGCCTTTCGCTTCCCTTCTTTCCTCAACTATTTGCAAAGCTTCCTCAGACAGCCATTTTGCTTTCTTGCATTTCTTTGTCTTTGGGATGGTTTTAGTTGCTACCTCTTGTACAATGTTGCGAACATCCATCCATAGTTCTTCAGGCACTCTGTCTAGCAGATCTAATTCCTTAAATCTATTTGTCACCTCTACTGTATATTCATCAGGGATATGATTTAGTTCATACTTGAGTGGCCTAGTGTTTTTCCCTACTTTCTTCAATTTAAGCCTAAATTTTGCAACAAGAAGCTCATGATCTGAGCCACAGTCAGCTCCTGGTCTTGTTTTTACTGACTGTATAGAGCTTCTCCATCTTTGGCTGCAGAGCACATAGTCAATCTGGTTTCTGTGTTGACCGTCTGGTGATGTCCATGTGTAGAGACGTCTCTTGGGTTGTTGGAAAAGAGTGTTTGCTATGACCATCGTATTCTCTTGACAAAATTCTATCAGCCTGTGCCCTGCTTCATTTTGTACTCCAAGGCCAAACTTGCCTGTTATTCCGTTTATCTTTTGGCTTCCTACTTTAGCATTCCAATCCCCCATGATGATAAGGACATCATTTTTTGGTGTTGATTCTATAAGGTGCTGTAGGGCTTCATAGAACCGGTCAATTTCATCCTCTTCAGCACCAGTGGTTGGGGCATAGACTTGGATTACTGTGATATTGAATGGCTTGCCTTGGATTCGCACTGAGATCATTCTGTCATTTTGGGGATTGTATCCCAATATTGCTTTTCCTACTCTTTTATTGACTATGAAGGCTACTCCATTTCTTCTGAGGGATTCTTGCCCGCAGTAGTATACCTGATGGTCCTCTGAATTAAATTCACCCATTCCTCTCCATTTTAGTTCGCTGATTCCTAAGATGTCGATGTTCAGTCTTATCATCTCTTGTTTGACCACGTCCAGTTTGCCTTGATTCATGGATCTTACATTCCAGGTTCCTATGGAGAAAAAATCTTTACAGCATCGGACTTTCCTTTCACCACCAGATGCATCCACAGCTGAGCGTCCTTTCAGCTTTGGCCCAGTCGCTTCACTCTTTCTGGCGCTACTAGTACTAGCCCTCTGCTCTTCCCCAGTAGCATATTGGACACCTTCTGACCTGAGGGGCTCATCTTCCAGCGTCATATCTTTTTGCCTTTTAGTACTGTCCATGGGGTTTTCATGGCAAAGATACTGGAGTGGGTCGCAACCATCCTAGGAAAGTGGTAGCGGGGGAGGGGAATGAGCTGAACCGGTGGCAGCACCGCACAAGCCTGAGCGAGAGATGGCTGGAGCTGCAGGGCTGTGAGGGCTCAGTGGAAGCACCAGGATCAGAACCAGGCTCCAGCTGGAGCTTGGCGCTGATCCTGGCACTTCTGCTGAGCCCAGAAGAAGCGCCGATCCACTGGAATGTTGCAGCCTCTCCAGGGTCTTGTGATTTACATTCAGATGCTTGGCAACTGATTCATATTTATGACGGTCACAGTGTCCCAGGGTCATGTGAAGTGACCAAAACCTGCTGCAACCACCCAGCAGATGGGGGGGGGGATAAAAACCAAACACCCCCCATTCCACCCCCACTGCCAATCCTCAACAGAAATGCTCACAACAATGAAAACCTCAGACAGGAGGAAGAGTGCTGCCGGGCAGGCAGGCAGGTGTCTTGCTCGGCTGTGGCTTGGGGGGCACTTTTTTCAGTGCCACTGTAACTTCAAACAGTCACTAAGCGAACTGTTGTAAGTCGAGGACTACCTGTACTTTATCACTTTTTTCCTTTTTTTTTTGGTCATCAAGTTTTTGACACCTTGTTAGGCGACTGGTGGTACTCGGATGTTGCCATATCCTAAAAGTGGTACAATGGGTGAAAGGGTTGAAAAGCCCTGGACTAGATGACCTCCAAGGTCCCTTCCAGCTCTATTCTATTCCATCCAATTTCACTGCATCTTCCTCCTTTTTATCTGTTTTTAGTTTCCATTTCATATTTTCCTTCAGTGAAATGTTTCCTTCATTTTAAATATATATCTATATATAAATACTCTTTTATTTTCTCCTACTCTGGGCTGCATCTGATCAGAGTTTCCTAAAAGAGGGAAGATTTCGACTTCAACTCCTCCAGTTCTGGGTCAAGACAAAAGCCCCGCCCCTCTCCCTCCCTAGTGGCTGCCTCTAGTCCTGGCCTGCCCCTGTCGTCGTGGCAACCCAGCAGCAGCCAATCAAGCAGGAGGGAAGAGACAATGGTTGCCTGGGAGCTCAGCCACCAATCAGACTCATGGAGAAGAGGTTGAATGAACAAAGACAAAAGGGGGGGGGGACAGGAAAATATCCAATAATGATAGAAAATTAGAAAGTTTTTCGTGTGATGAGAAAGAGGCAAAAACTGGCAGAAATGCAGAGGGAGGGGAGGCCGAAGTCCTGGAAGGGCCTTTCCTCCCCACCCAGAAATGGATGCAATGAAGAGCTTCTCCTCCGGGGGGGGGTTTGGGCAAGTGGGGGGGCAGACGCTGCCCAGGAGAGCCCGGCCGGAGGGACTTCAGGGGCCATGAGGGACCCCCAGGATGCCCCTTCCTCAGAGCCCCAGAGGGTCCCTCCAGGGAGACCCTCCCTCACCTTTCCATCCCCAGCAAAGCCGGATCCCCCTTTGGAGACAAAGGCCCTGCATGGCTTCTCCCCGACAGGAGCCTTTCCTGGAAACACACCAAGAGGAACCGGAGCTTCACAACCCCCCCCCCATTGGCTGCATCTCCCCCTGAAATGCAACTCCAAAGCCCATAATCCATGCTAGTCTCTTCCCAGAATGGGGTGTGTGAAGGGTTCCCCCAGTTCCCCTCCTCCTTCCTGAGCCTTTTCTATGGGCAACGTGACAAGTCTGGGCTTTGCTTTCCCCCCTCAGTGCTCAATGTGTGGAAGGGAGTGGCAGTGGAATATGGGTCCTTCCCTTCCCTTTCTTCCTTTCGTGGAGTGAAAGGCATCCTTTATTTCTCTCATTTATCTCTCTCATTCTCTGTATATGGGTGTGATTTTTTAAAAAAAAAACTATGTCAACTCCTGATTACTAGTTTTTAACTAGCAGATATTTATTTTTATTTATTTTTTGATCCTGGTCTCACTATTGCATCAGTCTTTTTATATTGGTGCCCTTCAATATTAACTTTCAAAATAAAGTAAACTTGGTTTTAACTCAGTAGGAAGCTATTCCAGTTCTGTGACATGTTCAGGCATTAAATAGTCCCCCGGGGTTTTCTCTTTAACCGCTGTGCCAACAAATATCAGATTTCTTTTTCTTCAGCCACAGGTGCCGTGTATTCCCTCTGGGGCCAATTTCAAGCATGGAGCTTTCCAACCTCTCAATTCTTGCTGACCGATTTAATTCTAGCTCTGCCCTATCATTTTGAATCCTATGGGGATTATTCCTCTTTCTTTTCTCTCCAGAGAAGTGCCCAACAAACTTTGAGTCCAAGAACTAGTTGAATTAGCCGGGGATCTCTGGTGAGAGGGAGAATTATTATTATTCTCAAAGTTTCAGCTCTGCTCTTTGGCCGAACCCTCCAGGGTAGACTTTGGGCAGAGACAGATGGAATCAGCTGCAGTTCGCTTCTCTCTCTGACCCGGGAGGCCCAAAATGGAAATCTTTCCTGGTGGAGAACTTGGCTTTAGGCAAAAAGCGTCACTGGAAGATTTCAGACTTGGCACTTCCCTCCCCACTCAAGATCACGGTTGTCTGTCTTCCTTCACATCAAAGTGTGCCACCCTGGGGAAAATAAGAGCTGAATTCCAATGCAGCCGAGTTTCTGCCTGCTGGGATCACCCCCCCCCAAAGAGCCCCCTTTTCCATCTCCTTTCCCTAAATGTGAGCTCTTTCTTCAGCCCCTTGACTCCCTTGTGCCCCCACCAAGGCCCTCTTTAACGTATAGAAGTGTTGGGGGTCCCACGGCCTTCCAGATGTGGCTGGGTAACATCTTTCCCTCTGGCTGGAAGCCTCTTCCCCTTCGATCTGCCCCAATGGGACCCTGCAGTGGCTGGGCCTGATCCTCAGGGCTGCCGGAAGTGGACACCATTTGCAATACTCCTACGAGTCCTTGTAGAAATGGCGGCTGCTTTTGAATCTTTCTACCCTGATCCTCAGGCTGTTGGGAGACTGCAAAGCTCTCCTGGCTCTTGCTAGGCTTGGGAAACCAGACACTGCATGATGATGGGGCAGCTTCAGATCAGCTTCCTGAAACCTTTTCCTGGCTTTGACCCCCCCCCCCTTACTCCCCCCAAACCCCACATTTCTTCAGTAAAGAACACAAAAAATGCTGGAAGAGACAAACTTTTTCATCTTGCACTGCCCCGTCCCCCAAATTAGGTGCTAAACTAAACTCCCCACCTCTGCTCTCAAATCTCTATCCCCTTTAACACTTTGCTAAATATACTGCATGCCTGAAATAGAAGAACAGAGTTGAAAGGGACCTTGGAGGTCTTCTAGTCATATGTGAATAGGGCCCCTCCCTCAGAAGAGAAGTTTCTGATCACACCCAAGGCTGCCCTGACTGGATTGGGTTGAGGGCTCTGCCTTCCTTTCTCTCTTCCAGAGTGCCCTCCCTGCCCTTGCCAGGAAGGCCCACAGGCATCCTATAGCCTCTCAGTCATTCCTGGCTCTCCTGGACCCATGCTTCATTGCCTCATCCCCCCAGTTGCCTTCATGAGGACCTGAAACCCATTCTCCTTGTCAGGATGGGGAGTTTCTTGTCACCTCTCTGCAGCACAACCAGCTGCAAAAAATCGGCCCAACTTTAGGGAGTTGGAGGCCACCTGGCTGGGCTTGCAAGAACAGAGCCAGGCACAGCAATGGCTTGTGAAGAGAAGCAATGGCTTCTCTCATCCTGTCAATGTTGCCGTGCTGGATAGCTATGGACCTTGAATCCAAAAGTGCATCATTTAAAAGTTTCAAATTCTCTGTGCAAACGTCCTGTATTGGCCATCCCATAGATGGTTTGTGGGAAATCTAGGTGAGTTCACACAACACCCTTAACTTCTGCGTAAGTTTACACAACACCTTTAACTTTTAGGTTAAGAAAAGAGAACTGCTATGTTGGCCTAATGTACCGTGCCAAAATCTATATAAACCAGATGCTGGCTTAGCATGATGATCTGCTACATACATTTGCACAGGAGAAAGTTCCCAACTATTGAAATGTATGAAATGAGACAAACATGTTTTAAGATCTCAGTCCATATTGTCAGGGGCTTTATGGTGGATCAAAGATGAGTCCCCCGCTCCTTCGAGGTGTGTTTGGAGATGCAAGGGATCAAGAAGCCACTTTTAATCTGGTTCCCTCTGAAGCCCAACATCTTTGTCCCTCCCTGCGGTCAGTGCCAGGCTGAGATGTGTCCAGCTTGCTAAAACTACTCCAGAAATGCCTGAAAAAAACCTAGATGACCTAAACATGAGCTGTGAACTTCACCCGTTAATTCAGTTGATGAGTCCACACTGCTTAGGAATGAGGGTTTCTACTGAATCTAGGTTAAAGAGAGCAACGCTTCCATGATGGTCAGTGGAGTTTGATTCACTCAGCTCAACCACCTGCTGGGACACTCACACAACACACTTGCAGGGGCTCAGCAATTGAATCCCGCAAAGGGGACTGAGGGTGTGCCACCAATGCTGGGTGTGCTGAGGCTAGCCAATAGCAAACAGGATTGCAAACTCCCTGGACTTGGATGAACTCTCCTAGCCTGCAAGTGCCTGAGACTCACCTCCTGTGGGGGTTCCTGGCTGACCATCAGTGCTGCCAACTTGGACCCCCACTGCATGGAACCCCCCTTGCTGTGATGTCACTGCTGCTCTCACACCCTTCTCATCTGCTAGGAGGAAACGTTTTCCAACCATGCCTGAGTCTGCTTGAACCAGATCACGAAGGGGCTCCACCTGCCTTCCTCTTTTCCAGCACGCCTTCCCTGCCCTTGACAGGAAGGGACATCAATCTCCTGCAGCCCTCCTGGCCTTCCAGGACCCCAACTTCATCAACCTGTCTGCAGCCTTCATGAGGACTTGAAACTCACTCTCATGATCAGGATTGGAGTTTTCCTGCCACTTCTACACAAAACAACTAGTTTTTCTTTTAAAAATCTGCCCATGTTTAGCAAATTGGAGTCCACTCAGCTGGTTTTGCAAGAGTGTAGCCAGACTCAGGAAGGCCTACAACCTCGGCCAGCTGTGTGTGAAAGTTATCAGAAAGACCCGATTTTCCAGAAGTGGTTTGCCATTGCCTCTTTCCCAGGGCTTTGAGAAGTTGGCTGGCCCAGGTTTACCCAACTGGTTTTGTGCCCAAGGCAGGACTAGAACTCATTGTCTCGTGGTTACTAGTCTGATTCTTTGACCACTACACCAGACTGGCTCTGATCATAGCCATACAACCCATTTAACCTGGTCACGTCACCAATGGCTGAATTCACATTTACAACTTTTAATCATGGTTTATTTTTGGAGGTTGAATCAATGAGTAAGTGAATTATGAATATTAATTTAGCAGGGACTAGATGAACAATTATTCATAACAGAAATAAGCTGGAGACACTTCTTATAAGGACCGTATTCACAAAACACACTTCAGTAGGCTGGGGAAACATTTTTTGCAGACACCCAACCTTGGGTGAAAAGACAGCTCAAGGTGTAGCCTCCTGAAAGCCTGCAACAAACCATGGATGACCACAGCCACCTCTCCTCCACTTCCCTGGGCTCTCACCCGAGGGAAACTCACAAAGTAGGTGGCCGCATTTACAACTGAGGTTTCCTCCCCTCTGGGGGCACAACTAGACTTCAGTGAGACAGGGCAGGCAACATCATGGGTGAGAGAAGCCTTCTTACACATCAAGCTGGCATTCAAAAGCAACAGCCAGAATGGGAGCCACTGAACATCTGGTAGCCAGGCAGTGAGAGTGGAAGCTGAGCACTGAACAGTGGGACAACTTTCAAATGATGGGCCTGGGATATTGGTCATCCTATGGTCCTCATTGGAAGGATGGACCTGCCCATCCCATCAGCTCCCCATGTCACTCAAACCCCCAGTTCTCCCTTCTAGGCCATCCATATTATCATCCCCCCTCCAGATAAGAAACAATCTATCAACAATTGACCAAGATAAACCAGAACACAGGGACTCCGATCTATAAGGACTTGGAGGTCTTCTGGGGAGGACAAACAAAGCCTCAGTTATGGGAATGTTACAGGAGTCACAAAACACCAAGTACATCTACACAACCAGAGAAACTGCCACCAGGTCCCCCTAAACCAACTTCCGGGTGGATGCGGCAAGAAATCAGGTCACACCATCAACCACATTGTGGGCGCTGCCACCATCTAATTGCAGACTTAACAGCACAATTGTTTTATTTAAACCAAGAAACATCAAAATTTAATGGCTCTCATTGTATCTATATAGAAAGACAAATGATACAATTTAGTGTCAAGGAAACTAAAACTTCTACCCACTCTACAATTTTCCCTCTCTGTGCCAATGGTGCTATCCCAGGCTGTCACTTTCCTGCCTCTTAGCCAGCTCTCATGCAAAAAATGATGTTTCTAGAACAGATGGCAAATGAAATTTCACTTCAGTTACAAGGAATTATGAAATCAGCTCCAACTTAGGATAGATACATGGAGATCTCATTGAAAAGAAAATCCCAAACTCTTAACATTAGGCTGGGTTCAAGGATACTGAGTACTTCCAGGGAGATAAAGCACAGGCAGCACTAGAGTTAAGTGTCACCAACCTAGAATGGCACCAAACTCCATAACTCTGGGTGACCTTTCCTAGCAGCCTCTGGAGGCAAGAGACCCCATTGAAGGACACCAGAAGTCACTTTCCTGGCTGTTGAACTATCTCCATCCAGCATGACTTTCCAGACATGTCCTAACAAAAAGGACTAAGACCACTACAGAACACTACCTCAAGGGATCTATCTGTGACTTTTCTCTAAGGTGCTTTTCTCCAGCTACCCCTCCTTACATGGAAAAAGTTCAGGGTCCCAAGAGCAGAAGCTCCTTCTCACTGCAATCATCACCATCCCTGTCTCTGAGACCTCTTCTCCTATGTCTCCAGCGACTGCCTTTGATGTAAACATCAGACTGAAGCAACATGGAAGGGATCTTGCCTCAGAAAAGGATAAATATCACAGGTTATGCTTTTTGTGACTCATATTACAGGACAGACAGGAGCTGTGCTCTTGAATATATTTTCTCTCTCTTTCAGGTGAACCTTGGTTTCTCTGTTTGAATCAGGAAAGCCACTGGATATTCCACCCTGTCAGAGTGCTTTGAATTCTTCTAATTCTTTTTTAGAAAGAGGAAGGAGATTGATTCTCCCCCCCCCATGAATTATGGACCTCCTGATTCTGCTTCTGATGCTGCTGGTGTCCCAGCCACTGTCTGGGAAGCTGAGAATGAAGTGCCCACTAAATTTGGACCACCAGGATGGAGAAAAGCCATGGAGCTATTATAGGCCAGGAGATCTTCTCATTGGTATAGTCATCTCTGAATCAGGAATACCATTTGCAACATTCCCTTTCAATATGGCTCCTTCTAGTCAGATTCCGCTGTAAGTCATGTGATGGAGTTTCATTCCCTCCATTTGCAGTTCTAACACTCTTCTTTTTTTTCTTCTTGTTTT
This sequence comes from Azemiops feae, assembly GCA_023970755.1. Classification (NCBI taxonomy): domain Eukaryota; kingdom Metazoa; phylum Chordata; class Lepidosauria; order Squamata; family Viperidae; genus Azemiops; species Azemiops feae. The sequence continues at coordinate 186,602 of JALGBA010001116.1, read as the reverse complement.
GCTTATTCTTATATTGCAGGATCTGACAGATTTTTTGAATCCTTTTGATTAACATAGCCTCTCCCTTTTGCCTTATTTTCTGAGAGTAGAAACATGAGGCAAATGAAACCAGAAAGAAGTCCATATTATTTTCCTCTCCAATTCTAAATTAATGACTGGAATACTGACTTTGGTTGAATGTAATGATTGAAATGGTTCTAATATCCTCTGACCAACCATTTCCATATTTCTATAACTGATTGATATGCAATGTTTGATTTTTCAAGGAATAGAAGATGACTTGTTTTTAGAACAGCTTCTCTGGGTCACTTATCAAAAATCTCCTTCCTTTAATGGTGGTTCTTCTTTAATGACTGAATTATTCTGGGCTATGAATATTAGTACTGCTAAAAATAATTGCATGTTTCTGATTTGTTAAACATTTTTGAGGACTATCCCCATCCTCAACACTAACAATATTAAAGGGTGATGGGTGACTTTCATTTTCCTCTAGTTTGGGATCAATATTGGCTTATGTTTCAGCTAGTTTGTAGAGAAAAAAGATGATTAAACAGAGAAAAAGTATTGTTGTTCTTGTTGCTGTTGATGATGCTAATATTAACATGATCATGGTTTCACACTAGTTCATCCTATAGAAAGGTACTACGCATGATTCTCAATATTGAAGTGATGAAGGAGAATCCCCAGCTCCTGCACAATCTCACACTTGGCTACAACATCCATGATGACTATCATAACCCCCTGGGCAGTTCAGATGCCTTGCTGGACATGTTCTCTACTGGAGAAGCCAATATTCCCAACTACAGCTGTGGAAGGAAGGACAAGCTTTTGGCTTTTTTTGATGGAGCTGACATAGACATCTCCACCCAGATGTCAACATTAGCAGGCACCTACAAAGTCCCACAGGTTTGTGTTTGTCCTTCCCTTTCTGTAAAGTGAGGAGGTGTTGGTGTGTAAGCAATAAGATTTTGAAAAAGAGGCTGGGCATTTCTTTTGTCTGGATTGGTATAGGATCTCTTGATATGGGCAGGGGGTTGGACTAGAAAACCTCCATGGTCCCTTCCATTCCATTTTTGTTCATTTGTTTGAGAATGTGTTTGGGGCTCAATGGAGCCATGAGATGTAGGATTGATATGTACCAAAAGGTAAGACAAAGGTGTTGCCAATATGACATTTGGGTTACATGTGCTTTTAAGAGGACTTGGCTCCTATTCTCCTAATAATTATCTGATTATGGATAAGTCAAAGTCAAAAGTGATGGTCTTTGGAAAATGACAGCATTGCCATATAGGGCTAATCGATGAGGAGGCAACAGAGCAAGTTCACACCTTTCCTTACCTGGGGGAACTTTTCTCTGGGACTGGATCTTGGCTCCCTCAACATAAAAGGAGCTCATTTAGAAGGCACAAGTGAATGCATGGTTAATTTAAAAAAAAAATCATAGCTATGCGGCTTCCTTAGACTGAATTATTAAATACAAAGTACCAACATTACCATTATGCACTTATATTGAGCTGAACTTTCGGATTTAATTTATATCACTACTAGAACAAATCTGATCACATCATCTGAGAAGTACCTTGACGGTGGATAAAAGGACTTCAGCTGCTTCCCTCAGAGCAGAATTGGGAATTTATACAATTTATAAAATTGGGGCATATAATTAATGGTATGGAAACTGATAAAGAGTCCCCAAACCCTATTAGAATAAACAAATTTCATTTAAAACATTCTTGATTTTATATTAGGAACTGTCGTCTCCTTGTCTTTTCTGCCACTCGAGAAAAACCTAAAAAAATGCTGCACAAAGAATCCAAGATGGTCAAAATAGAGAAAAGTAGGGCCATCTTCAGTAAGGTTGGCACACTGAAAGGCATCAGCTGCTACAAATGTACCTTCCAAGTATTGAGTTAAATCTTCCAAACTCCTTACAATGAATATACTTGCATTTATGGAGCTCCAGAAACAGAGGATGTAATACATCTATTATTTTGAATGGCAATTATTTAAGAAAGAGGGAGATCAATATCTTGGATTGTACTTTAGAGAAACAATCTATTGGGATGCTAATATTAAAAAAATGTATTTCCTCTGTGCTCAAAATTCAAAAATTATATATAATAAAGCCCTTTTAGGAAGGAAAGTATGGTCTGATAGTAGTAAATTCTGGGGTTATAAAGAAATACTATTTTCATTCTTTATGCTTATTCTATTGTACTTATTTTTGTAAATTCTGTTTTTACATGCTGTCTTGTTAATGTTCTGTGTTTTATATTCTGTATCTTGATATGGCCTAATGACTAATTAACAGGAAATGTTCTAATATGTGCATGAGAAAAAATATTGGATTTATTAAAAGCTAAAAATAGGACCTCAAATATAACACAGAATTCTTCATTGTTTTTTCAGGTCAGTGAGAGAATTGCTTCAGAGGCTCTGAGTGATATAAGTCAATTCCCTTTTTTCCATCCAATGCTCCCCAAAGAAGGGATCACGTACCCAGCAATTGTCCAAATTCTCCTCCATTTTGGATGGACCCTGATTGGTCTTTTTACTTCATACTCAGATAAGGGAGAGACTTTCATGAGGACGTTTACTCCTATGCTTGTCAAAAATAGAATTTGTGTTGTTATATCAGAACAATTCTCAACGACTGGACATACAGTATTCCTCGGGGATGCCCTCTCTAAGTGGAGACAAGTCAACGTCTTTGTTCACTTCATAGAATTTGGGTCCCCTCTGAACAGAATTCTGGCCTTCCATTTTGGACTTAAAGGTTTGCCAGGACCCATTGAAGGGAAAGTCTGGATCGTGGCAACGGTTCGACTATATTTTGTGGGAAAGAATTGGTATTACAATTATGTCCATAGTATTTGGACCTTTCCCTTTCAGTTTAAAAAGAGTTGGGAAAATTATATTGCCTATAAAACAGATTTCTTTGTGGAACCTGAATTTCAAGCTGAGTATTTTCACTGTTCTGTTTCAAAACACACCTTTTCTGTCAAAGGCCGGAGAAGATGCACCCAGAAAGCACCAGTAGAGACCCAAGAGAAAAAGAATAGGATGCGGGTCCAAAATGGCGGTGTTGTTTATAGCATCATTAAGATTCTGGCCCATGCCTTAAGTGCAGCATCCAAACCCCAGAGGAGAAGGAAGAAGGGTGAAGAGGGGTTGGGGGCTCCAAGGCTGCAGCCGTGGAAGGTATGGGGTCCCAACAAGGATCCATCAAACTAAATTCCTTTTCAGGGTCTTTTGTGCTGTCTGGGCTTGGTGGTTTAAGATCTTAAGCTTCTGTACAACATCTCCTACTTATCGGAAGAGTGCTGCATCCTCCCTTCAACAACCAAGACCTTTTATATATTAAAAAAAAAAGTTCCCAGACTTTTTCTGATTTTAAGTTCCTGTAAACTGGGACAAGAAACAATGGTTGGAAACTGATCAAAGAGAGAAGCAACCTGGAATTAAGGAGAAACTTCCTAACAATGAGGACAATTAACCAGTGGAACAGCTTGCCTGCAGAAATTATGGGTTATCCATTACTGGAGATTTTGAAGAGACTAGACAGTCACTTGTCTGAGATGGAATAGGTTCTCCTGCTTGAGCAAGGGGCTGGACTAAAAGACCTCCAAGGTCCCTTCCAGCTCTATTCTGTTCTGTTCTGTTCTGTTCTATTCCAACATGGCTTTTCTGCTTGATGTCTTTCCTCAAGGCTTAAAATAGCTCCTTTGATCTCTTCCTCCCCTTCTTTGTCCTTGACTAAAGTTAGTGAAAAATTTGTGCAGTGTCTTCTCCCAGTGTGGTGCCTGCAAGAGGACCTGGTATCATTCCACTGGATCATTAATGACATTATCGACAAATTAATAATATGAATATTATCATATTAAAATATTACTACTATTTTATTATAATCAGTAACGATTCTAGGCATAGAATAATGTGAGAAAAACTACAAATGAAATATTAATACAGATTATAGCTGCCATTCATTACATTCATACAATCATGTATCAAGTCCTGGATGCTAACAATTAGTAAGTTTCATATTGAGTTTTACTCATGCACCTCTCTATAACACAAAATCATATTATTTATTTTCTGAAAGCAGTAAGGCCCTGCCTCAGCTGAATCTCTCAAGAAAGCAGAACTCTTGAAACTGGCATCTTTTCAAAAGGAAATTTTATTCAGAGTCAGTGACAGCAAGAGAAGGCAGACAGAATCTGAAGTTCCCGGGTGAAATTGTTAGGCTAAACCCCATTGTTCAACACCCCTCCCAACTGCCCAGTGCATAGGAGCCAATCCAGAGGTGCAAAGAGGTTGTGAGAACTCCAGACGGAAACTATGGTAAGATGTTCCCAGGCATCTCTTCCTTGGAGAGGTGAGGCAGATGACCTCGGGCAGTGGAACCGAGTCAACAAAGCAAAGCTAAACACATCACAGGAGAGCTGCAAAGGTCCCCCCTCCCATCAGGATGGCAGCATCCTGACAGGGATCTATAGGGACCTGAGAGAAGCTGGGAATTTTAAAAAATAACTTTGTCCAACTGTTATTATAATTTTTCCATCACAAAATCATGACTTATCTACTTCCTTTATTTAATGAAAATATAGAAGAAACAATGACCAAGGTCTAATTGTTTTTTGTAACTCCCCAATTTTATCAGTAATATTAATATTTATTTGAGTACAATTTTTGAGACAGTTGTCTCCACTTAATTCATACCATCCAGCACTCAATTGACTAGATCCCCATTCATCACATCATGAAGCATTCTGTTAACTGTTTTCTAAAAACAAGTTATGCCACCAGCATTCACACAATCTGTTAAGGAAGTATAATGATAGGTGTGAATGAGTTTGGAGGACCAGAGAAAGAGATGCAGGGAAGGATTAGATAAGATGGAGTTTGGGGGGGGGGGCAACCCACAGCTGCATAACAGGCAGAGAAAGAAACTCAGAAAAAGTCCTCCCTTAATTTTTTGACTGTCAAAAGAGATGGTGAAAGATTTGTGCTTTCACATTGCAAGATTTTGTTAATATAGCCTTGCAATAAAGTAGAATTACTTCAACTGGTCATTTTTCCTATCTCCTCTACCTGAATGAAGATTAGCCTTGTAACTTTCTTCTTAAATCTTAAATCTTAAATCTTTTCTTAACAAATAGTTCTGCTCTTTTCCAGTCCTCTGGTAGTTCCCCAGTGCTCCAGGATCTTTGACAAATATAGTTCAGTGGTTCTGAGATCACATCTGCCAGTTCCTTGAGAGCCTTGGGGTGTAATCCATCTGATCCTGGTGATTTGAACTTGTCTAGGCTGGACAGGTGCTCACTTACCATTTTTTTGCCTATCTTAACTTGTGCTTCTAATCTATTTTTTATGGTACTGTTTTTGATAGGTTGGTCTGTTTTTTCCCTTTGTGTAAAGACAGATGCAAAAAACGAGTTAAATAGTTCTGCTTTCTCCCTGTTGCTTGTCACCTTCTTGCCACTTTCACACACTAATGGATCAATCATTTCCTTCACTTTTTTCTTGTTTTTTACATGTTGAAAGAAGTTTTTTTTTGTTATTTTTGACTTTGGTCGCAAGCCTTAGTTCATTTTGAGCCTTAGCTTTCCTCACTTCATCTTTGCAGGCTCGGGCTATTTGCTGATATTCTGCTTTAGTTATGTGCCCCTCTTTCCACTTTTTATACTTGTCCTTTTTATCTTTCAATTTATCAGAGAGTTCTTTATGCAGCCATGCTGGTTTCTTTTGAGAGCTGTTATTTTTCCTCTTTGTTGGTATTGTGCTAGACTGGGCTTTTATTATCTCATTTTTCACAATTTCCCAAGCTTCTTGAGTTGTTTTCCCCTTGAGGATTCTCATCCATGGAATCGTTCCCAAGCTCTTTCTAAGTTTATTGAAATTAGCTCTCTTAAAATCCAAGACTCTAGTTTGACTGTGTTCTATTGCTTGTGCTTCCAGAATGTTGAATTCCAATATTGCATAATCACTCCCCCTACCCAAGGTTCCTGTGGCTTCAGCACCTTCTGTCATTTCATCTCTGTTAGTGAGGATTAGATCCAATATGGCTAATCCCCTAGTTCCCTTCTCTACTTTTTGGGAGACAAAGTTGTCTGCTAGGTTTGCAAGGAATCTGTTTGATCTTCCACTTGGTGCAGAGTTTGTCTCCCAGTTGATGTCAGGGTAATTAAAGTCCCCCATTACTATTGTGATGTGCTTCCTACATATCACAGTTAGCTGTGTATTTTGTTTACTTGATTGGTGACCTTTGCTAGATTGTTATATATGATTGACCATTTTTGTCCATTACATTTTGTCAATATACATTTTATCAGTATACTATATGATTTAAAAATATTGCTGAATCTTTGTACTTCAATTTTGAAGATAATAGTAACACTTGTTCTCCAATTGACAATATTTGCAAGTTAAACAACCACAGAAGAAAGATTAAAATGTAAAAAGTTATAAGAGATAAGAAACCAAAATTTCTGCTTTTAAATTCCTGGATGTTTCCATTCTAGTTGCATCCATTTCTAAAGAAGAGGGAATTGTACAATCTTTCCCTGGTGAAAGTGTACCTGGATCAAAATGGAGACATAGCAGCAGACCTGATGATCTTTAGTAGATTAGTTATCCCCAAGAAGGATTACATCGAAAAGCAAATGGGGAGTTTTGAAAGACAGAGACTTACAATCAACCCATATGCTTTGTTACAGTTACATTTGCTCAACAAGGTGGGGAAAATATTGATGTCTTTTCTCTTTTTTCCCAAAGCTGTTTCAAGTGAGCTAAACCCAGTCAAAAAAGTGGGTAAACATCACTGAGAATTGAATGTGTGGAGTAAAACCTGTATAATTTTCTTAGGCAGATAAGCATGCTTCAGTTCTATTGACCAAGGTTTCCCTTCTGATGATGTCATGCTGAATCCCGTTGTAAGCTGATCCAAAATGAGTTATGGGGTGATTATTATTTAGGACACAAATCATTGCCCTTTAGTGTCCCTTCATCAGTTTAATGTCACTGTAAAACTGGTGAGACAGGGCCTCATATGCTGGAGATTTTGGTGTTAATAGCTTCAGGTTCATTAGTTTTTTGTCTTCAAATATCAAAGGTGAAGGCAATTCTGTTGACCAGTCCCTGAATTCAGATTTGGACTGAATCCAATGAAATGGAATCAAAACTGGATGGAGGTCCCGTTGGTCCAATAGTTAAATAAGCTTCATCTTGCCTTGATTGGAGTCAATGGTCTCTCAACATTGCAGGTTCATAGTCTGGGATGTTTTTAATTAGCTGAGAACATGCTTATAGCTGCCTCTCTCTAACCCCACTGAGATAGTGGAATTTAGGAAGGAGGTCCAAGTCTTTCAGTTCACATGAAATAATAATGACTGGTCTGATATGAGCTCATTTATGGATTGATTGATTAAATTTATTTGCTGCCCATCTCACCATGATAATGGCTTGAAAACTGAAGTACTGAAGCATCGCTTTGGTGCAGAAAAAATGTTGATATCAGAAATAATGAGGGACAATTTCGAGGAAAATGTTACTTAGATTTGGGCATTGGCTTGTAAGAGTGCACTTCATCTGAAAATTCCTTGAATGCAACTGTTTATCTTGATTGTAGCTGCCTTAGGATACACTGAGAGGCTACAAATCAAACTAATAATAAATATGAGTGTGTATTTCCCTGTCAGATTGTGTCACCTAATTGTATTCTCTCAACAGAAAGGACCTTGTGTTGGATACTTTGTGTTGAGTATACATTTCCCACACAGGGCTCACACTCATGACCCATGTGGTGCACCAAATGTTGCCTGGCTCACCCTTTTTGAGGGACACATTCTCAGGATCTCACTTCCATCTCCCCTCACTATAGTTTTAGAAACTAGTCAGCCAGTTTTAGTTTTAGTTCACCAGCATGACAGCCATATAAACTGAACAAAGATATATATGAATGAAGAATATCTTTAAGGTTGACAGCCCTTCTCTGTAAGCAAATTTCCCTTTTTATCTTAACTTGGAGATATTTTTGGATTGCTTTCAAAGGGAAGAAGCTTTCCACTGTTTTATGCACTGCAGAAGAAACCTTTCCAGATCCTACTGGTCAAAAGTTTCTTTCTTCAGCACAGTTTTATTCTATTTCAATAAATCCAACAAAATTAAAATTTGATAAATTTTTTACAATAAAGTTTACTCTAAAATTTGGTATTTTAGATATTATATTTTAAAATAAAGCATGTATGAAGAATGGAGGAATGCATGTTAATTCCACTATGAGGAGCAACCCACCGGTTGCCACTTAATGCTTAAATGTTTTCTCAATTTCATCCCTCCAGACTTTGTTAAGTAGAAAGCTACTTTATTGTGATCTGATAAATCAGAAGAAAAAGGGAGGAACTGAATGAGGCATCTTCCTGCAATTGTATCTCCTGCCACCATTTGGAAGTGGTCAGAGATTCCATACTTGCCTAAGTGAAGCCCAGAGACAACTTGGCTGATATTCATGTCTACCTCCATCTTACATGGATGGTGAGTCCTGACATATTTTCTTTGGCATTTCTTCTTTTTCTGTTCAGTCTCTGCCTCAGTCTAAATGTGTGGAAAAATGCCATCCTGGATTTGTCAAGCAGGCTCGAGAAGGAGAGCCAGTTTGCTGCTATGACTGCATTCCTTGTCCAGAGGGGACCATCTCCACTCAGGAAGGTGGGTGACACCAAAAGAAAACTTTGATCAATATGCATGTTAGAGACACATTTGATTGTATAATTCTCAATTTGAATGGTGTCCAATTTCTTCCCTAAATGGGATTTATAAGAAAAATATCTTGAAGGGTGAGGTAGAAAGAAGGATGTTGTGGATTGCATGGGAAATCTCTCTGTCATTTCCCAGTTTGGATGTTTCCATCCATATTTATCTTTCTTAGAAATATCTGTATTTTTTGTAACTTGAGGAATGATTTTAGATCAATGGGTTTTGTTTACCTAAACCAACTTTACATTACAGGCTGATAGATGCATTGATCAATCATTCATTTAATCAGTTAATCTTTATTAAGATCATATATCCTTATAGGTTGAAATATCTAATTGGGAGGAACAATAGAGGGAGAGATGTTGGGTTAAAGGAACAATGAAAACCAAACAGAAGATTCAGCATAAAATCATCAAGTAGATATTTCCTTTCCACCTTTTCTTATCATTCCAATTTTCTTTCTTGTTAAATACTGTAGTGAGATATAACACCAAAAATAAAATAAAATAGGAATATAGTCATGGTCCTGAAAGGAAAAAAATTCTAACATGCAGTGTTGGGATTAAAATGAACAGAAAGAAGGGGGAAACAGAGAACTAATAAAAGACCAATCTACTAAATATCCTTTGATTCCAATGTTGAATTCATTCTCTTTAAAATTGTTGCCAAATTGAGAGAATATGGAAACATATTGCTTCATCTTCTCATTTTTACAGGGTAAAACTACAGATAAGACAGTTCCTGTTTCTTGAATTCGTTTATAAATTAATCTTCCTTAAGATGTTTTTTTCAAATTTGTTTATCAAGTTCATATGGCTATTTCACACAAAGTGACCCTTGGTGGAATAGAATTAAACCAATAATAAAAATTAAAACATTGAGGTATAAATGCTAAGAAAGCGAGAGAGGAGTACATCAAGATGCTACCTACCATGCAACCACTTGTTACCAGGGGATCCCCAGGACCATTGAAAGAACCACATTTTAAGGAATTTCTAGAAGGCCTAATAGTTAGAAAACACTCTCAATTTCAGGATAGTCAATGATTTGTTTTATGAACGAGACTGTACAACCACTTAAACGTCTGGAGACTTGCTACTTCTGCCAACCATTTGGGATAAGATAAAGTCATTGCAGGATAAGAATCTGGTGGATTAGAGAAGGGAGTTTGCAGCACCAGATAGCTCTTCTTTTAATTTTATGTTGTTGTTGTTCTTTTTATAGTTGTGTGTATTGGGGATTTTTTGTTGTTGTAGTGTAAGTATATTCCATTTACTGGGACTTTTCTGTCTCTCTGTATCACATCTTATCCAAAGTTTTTCTTGAAATTTGAAAGACTATAAAAGAAATATTACTTTCTTTTCTCAGATACCAAAAAATGCACCAAGTGCCCAGATGATCAATATCCAACTGAGAACAGAGTCCAGTGTATCCCCAAAAGAATAACCTTCCTGTCCTTTGAAGAATATCTCAGCATCATCCTCATCTCCTTTGCTCTACTCTTGTTCCTAATCACAGGCTTTGTTTTATTCATATTCATTAAATACCTTGAAACTCCTATTGTCAAAGCCAACAACCGGGACCTCTCCTACATCCTCCTGGTCTCCCTTCTGCTTTGCTTCTTATCCTCCTTGTTCTTCATTGGCCGACCAAGGAAAGCCACCTGCCTTCTCCGACAAACAGTGTTCAGCATTGTCTTCTCAGTAGCCGTGTCGTCTGTATTGGCCAAAACAATCACAGTAGTGCTGGCATTCATAGCTTCAAAACCAGGCAATAAAGTGAAAAGATGGTTGGGGAAGAGTTTGGCCAACTCCATCATCCTTTCTTGTTCTGCTGTCCAAATTCTCATCTGTGCCATGTGGTTGGGAGTTTCTCCCCCATTTCCTGACTATGATCTGAATTCCCAGCCTGAAGAGATTATCCTTCAATGCAACGAAGGCTCTGTCACCATGTTTTATGTTGTTCTTGGCTACATGGGCTTCCTTGCTGCAATTTGCTTCACGGTGGCTTTCCTGGCCAGGAATCTGCCTGGAGCTTTCAATGAAGCCAAGCTGATCACCTTCAGCATGCTGGTCTTCTGCAGTGTCTGGGTTTCCTTCCTCCCCACCTACCTGAGCACTAAAGGAAAATACATGGTGGCCGTGCAGGTCTTCTCCATCTTGGCCTCCGGTGCTGGACTATTGAGCTGCATCTTCTTCCCCAAGTGCTACATTATCATCCTGAGACCAGATCTAAACACTAAGGAACATCTAATGACAAAAGCAGGGGAATGATTGTGAAATTGTTTCTTAGGCTGGTAACGTCTAATTATCCATTATTATTGGTTATAATTGGTTATAATAATCACAACTACTATATCTTCTTCTCTGTCTTTAGGAATATTTTAAAATCTTAAATAGTGTTCCACTTTCTCCATTTCTAAAACTGGCATCACTCGTTCTAGGTTTTGATCTGCTTGTTCTAATTTTTCATTTTCTTACATTAGTACTTCCATTTTTTGTCAATATCATCTGATTTATTTTCCATTTTCTGAATTCTTTGTTCATTTTTAACAATCATTTGCTGATGGGCTTCAAATTGTGTCTTTATATCCAACATTTGTTCGTTTAATTTATCAAAATTACTTTTTGTCTCTTCATGGTTTCTCTGTATTGATTCTTGAATTAATTTTAATGTGGTTTGCATCTCAGTTTGAGCAGTGCTTATTTTCTCATGCTGCAACATTGTTTCAATAGATCCCTGGCTTGTTGGGCTAGATGTTCTGACAGAAGGTGCAGAGGAAGTTTTTTTCATAAGTCTAGTGAGATTTGATGCACTCATTTTTCAAGCCAACTATCTTAGGCTAAAATCCAAACTGTGAAAAGAGCCAACTACTTAAGGCTAGATCCAAATTCTCAAGGAGAAAAAACAAGAGAAAAAAAGGAAAAAAAGAAAAAAAGCCAACTGTCTTAGGCTAAAATCCAACCATAAAATCAAACCAACTACTTTAGGCTAAATCCAAATCCTCCAGTCAAATCACAAATATAAAACGCCCGCTGTCTCCAAATAATTCCTGTTTTAGTTATATCCAGAGTCAACAGATGTAATTGTAGAGAGTCTTTTCTCATGCAAAGTTATATAAATGCACTTTGTTTACACCAGGTGTTGTTTCAAGGTAAAACACTTTTCAAATTATTTTATCATTTGGTATTACTGTAGTATCTCCTTTCACCACTAGATGTCCTCGTACACTGTATTGTCTATATCCGGTTTTAAAAGATATTTACCCTAGAAATTAAATCTAAAAAGATTTTCCACATCCAGTAGGTTAAGCAGTCTTTTTTTAAGTCGATCTAAGTTCCATTTTTAAGTATTTTTTTATATTCCTTAAATTCCTTCCCCCTCTTGTAATTGCTCGCAGCTTTTAACTCTTTTCTCCCCTAGTCCTTCTGGGGTCTTTACTTCATAGATTTTTTCCCAATCAGGGGATAAGTATTTCTGAGTCCTTAAGGAAAAGGAATAAAAAACAGGCTTGCCCAGTTTCAGCATGCTGTTGATAATCAGCTGTTTGGCGGAGCACCGCAGCTCCTGGCTTTTTTTTCTGGCTGACGATGACTTGGGCTGCCTGTGCTTACCAGGCAGCCTTTCTTCCATCCTTTAGAAAGGTTTCTTCAATCCGTCTGGACCAACTGCCATCTGGTCCAGACTCCCGAAGTTTCCCTCCTTCTTCGTGGCCCCTCCAGGGCAACTTTCCAACCCCTTGGGGTCACCGAACCGAACTAAATCAGGCTAAGAAGCTGGAGCTCACATTTCCTCCACCCGTCTTGTTATGGCGTCAGACCAGAAGTTGGGGAGGAGCTTCCTGAGGGACCACCTCCATCTTCCCAGGGTGGTAAAAGGCAGGCAGAAGTTCAACTGGTCTAGCAGCCTACCTAGCGCTCCGCAGTGAACATTGCAGGGAAGGACAGGAAATATGGGGACAAGGGAAGGGACCCCCAGGAACTCTCTGGGCTGGAGGAAAACTTATATCCATACTTCTCTCTTCCTCTTCCTTTGGGGGGGATATGGGGAGGGGTCAAAATAAGGATATCCACACCAATACTCCTGAGGTCTTCCAGCCCTTCAACACCCAACTTTCCTGAGTACCCCAAACTGTTCTTCTCCCCCCATTTTCAGCCTTACTTGCTGCCTTTGGACGATTTTTGAGGCCTCTTTCCTGTCCCCCTCCCAAATAGGCCCTCTGCAGCCCCCCAAGACCATCTCAAAGGGAGGGGCTCCAGCCTCCTTCACTAAAGGGAGAGTTTGGAGAAGCAACTCAGGTGTTGATTGAGCATTTGGGGATTCTGGGTGGGGGTTCCCCTTTCCCAAAGTCTCTCTTGGGGGCTCCCAGCCCCTTCCCACTCCTTTCCCCAAGAAGGAATCCAAGCTCAACTCTTCCCTCACCTCCAAAAAAAACCTTCAGAAGATTCAGAAGAAAAACTGAAGTTGCAAAAACACTTTTGCCAAAAAGCCTCTTTTTCTTATACTTTTGGTGGCATTTCTGGATTCAGGTCTGAAAATGCCTCAGTTTCCCTCTTTCCGCTTTCACTTTCCAACTCCCTCCTCTTTCAGAAACTTTGGGACTCAGGCGCTAATTTGGGATCCGCAAGGTCCCCCTCCCACCCAGCCACGAGGGGGGGACAGAGAGGGGCCCAGCTGCTTCTTATCCCACCTCGGCTGCCTTCCCACACCCACCTCGGCCACAACCAGGGAAGGGGGGGCTCCCTCTTCGTCCTGCGGTGGGAATTGAGGCGAGGGAGGGAGCGGAGAACACGCGGAGATCGAGGCTCCTGCCTATCTTGTCCTCCACGCCTTTCCCCTCTACTGGAGTCCCAGCCCCTTTCTCCCCCTCCCCCTCAGAAGCACTGACGTCCCCTCCCAGCCCCTCTCCTCCCCCCCAGCCAGCCCCCTCCTTACCGGGGTCTCCTTCCCCCCTTCGCTTCCAGGGATCCGGGCCAGCGGCCCCAGCAGCAGCATCAGGGGGAGCCCAGCGGAGCCCATGGATGGTGCCCCACCAGCGCCCCCAAGAGGGGGGAGGAAGACGGAGGTGCTCCCAGCCCCAGAGGCAGAATCAGGGATCTGGATTGGGGGGGAGAGGAAACGTTTTCCTCGAACTTTATAATTGGGAGTGTCCATAAGAGCGGAGGGACCAATGGGAATTCTCCCTTCTTGAGCGTCATCGCTCTCCGGGTAGAGTCTCCTTTAATTTCACCCGATGGAGGAGATTGTTCAGCGCAGAGAGAGAAGCGGAGAAAGTGGGGGGCGGGGGGTGAATCCCTTCAGTCTTGGGGGGCCGCAGCTCAAGAGGATATTTCACGAGAGCTCCGGAGGGGAGGGTGGACTTCCTTTTGCCCTCCCCCTCCAGATCCTGTCGGGGGGGGTCTACAGTGGATGAAAAAAGGGGAGGAACCGCCCCATAGCCAGCGAGGACTTGGAGGGGGGTCTCTTAGGCAGCTGACTGGGGAGTCCTTGGGCGCCTTCACACACACACACACACACACACACACTCCCCCAATCATGCGGGGTCACTGCCCCCCACCACCTCTCCAGGGAAGCTTCTGCCTTTTGGGCCCTTCCTGGCAAAGGGCCTGCGGGAGGAGAGGTTTTTGCCCCCAGCTCTGTGGGGTTTTCTGACCCACCGCAAAGAGGTCGGTTTTGGTTCAAGAATCGCTCCTTCCTTCCTTCCTTCCTTCCTTCCTTCCTTCCTTCCTTCCTTCCATTTTATTGAACTCCGTGGGAATTGAAGGGGTATAAACTATGAGATAAAAAAAAGAAATAAAATAAAACTGCCCCCCTTTGCACAGATGAACTGGACCAGCCCCCCGATTCCTGCCTAACCTCCAAATGGCGCTGTTTCTGCCTAAGGGGGGGGGACTTTTTTTTCCAAGCTGAGGGGAGGGCAAGAAATGCTGCCGCCCCCTTTGGGAAAATGTCCCACTCGGAGAGCAGTCTCGGGGGAGGGGGGAGGAGTCAACGGAGACCAGTCAGCTCTTGGGGGGGCAGCTTCAATCCGGATCCCTGCAGAGAGCGCGGGGGGGGAGGGATTGGGACCCCAGAGCCGCCCGAGACAATCCTGAGGATACTCAAGAGGATGAAAAAAACAGGTTTTCCCCTGAGGAATATTCGAGAAAAAGCCTTTCCTGCATTCGGCCTCTTTCAGCCTCAGCCCTTTAGCCTCCCAGCCCCTCCCCGACTGTGGGGCTGCCCCCCTGCCTCTGGGGATGCCCGGGCGGTGGGGCTGACCTTCCCCTCCCCTCCCCCACGAGGCCCTCCCTCCGGATTAGCCCCTCCCTCTGCTGCTCTTGGGTGATTCGCCCCTCCCTTCTCCTCCTTAGTCAGCCCCCCCGAATCCCCCCCATTTCAGGGACCCTTCCCCTCCCCCAGGTGAGCTGGAGGGGGCCCAGAGGCCTCTTTCAGGGAAGGACCAGGTGTCCCCTGTGGCAGTATGGGAGCCTAAACGGACATCTAGTCCACCCCTCTATGCACACAGAGGAAAGTCTGGCCGAGAATCGTGAAGAGACCAAGGAAAGTGGAGGGTCCCTTCTGGGGCTGCCATGAACACCCCCCTTGAGCTGCAGCCCCCCCTCCCCCACATACCCAACGGATCCCCCCTCCCACTTTCTCCGCTTGTCTCTCTGCGGGGAACTCCCTCCTCCATCGGTTGAAGTCACAAAGGACTCTGCCCGGAGACCATTGACGCTCATGCAGGGAGAATTCCCATTGGTGCATCCTCTCCTTCTGGCCCCTCCCAACTCAGCTTCCTTGAAACACGCGTCTCCCGTGCTCAGAACGGGTGGAAGAAGTGGCTCCTTCAGATTTCCCGCCCCTCAACCCCAAATGGGAAGGAATCTCCCTCAGGATCCCCCTTTTCCTGGCAAAGCAGCCCCGAATGAAGATCTTCGAATAAAGTCTGGCCGTTTCTCCTCCGCTTTGAGCTCCTTCCTTCAGGCAACCTCCACATCTTGGCCATAATGTCAAAGTGGTGACTTATTTGCCAGCCATCAGCACACCCCAACCAACACCCATAAAGCCCCACGCACCCAAGGCACCACAACTTCTCGGAAGAGAAAAGCCCCTGGTCCCACAGACCGACCCAGGTGGGATCCTGTGATTCCAAAGTTCTTCTCCCTTTCAGCAGGGAAATATATAAAGTAGCATTTTGGAAGAGATTTTGCTGGTATAAAAGTGCAGATCTAGAGTGGAATCACCGAATGTCTTAGGACACTCAGACTATAAAGAACTAAATTTTCCCCTAAGAAAATCCCACCTCGGCTGCCTTCCCACGGCCCCCTCCCCACCTCAGCCACAACCATCAAAGGGAGGGGTCTCTCTCTCTCCGTCCTCCTGGGGGGGATGTGGGGAGGGATGGAGGCTCCCGCAGTCTCTCTTGCCCTCGACCCCTTTCCCAAAGTCACGTCTGGGGTCCCAGCCCCTTTCTTCCTCCCCCCCACCCCAGGGGAACTGATGGTACCTCCCAACCCCTCACCTACTCCTGCCCAGCCCCTTTCTTCCCCCCTCCCCCAGGAGCACTGAGCGTCCCTGCCAGCCATTCACCACCGCCCGCCTAGCCCCTCCTTACCGGAGTTTCCCTTCCCCCCTTCTCTTCCAGGGATCTGGCCAAGCACTCCCCCCTGCCCACCAGCAGCAGGGAGACCCCAGCAGACCCCAGGAATGCCCCCATCCCCAGAGGTGGAATGGGGGGGGAATCTGGAGTGGGGACGGGGGAGGCGTTTTTATCGGACTTCAGAACTGGAAATGCCCTGAAGGAGAGGAACCAATGGGAATTCTCCCTCCTGCAGCGTCATCGGTCTCCGGGCAGAGTCCTTTGTGACTTCACCCACAGGCAGACAAAGCGAAGACGATCCTAGGCTGCCAGGAGGGACGTCTCCCCTCCATCCCCAGGGAGGCCGCCCTGCTCTCGGCCCTCCCCGGCCCTGGCACCCTTTTTTGGGGGGAGGAATGGACCGGGGGGGAGTTCGTCTGGAGGGCAGGCAGCCAATGGGATCAGGGGAGGGAAGGAGGTGGGTGCTGGGTGCAAATGGGGCAGGAGCCTCCCTGGCTTGTGAGGGGCTCAAACCGGCTCCGGTCCTGGAGAAAGAGGCCCGGATGAAGCCAGGAGAACCTCCAGCTCCAGCAGCTTCCCAGCCACGGAAGAGGCTCTCCAGAGGAAGCAGGAATAGGGGGTCTCCCAGGGGTCCCCTCCATCTGGCAGGGCTTGGAGAGACTGAGGAGGAGACTGAGGAGGGGGCTGCTGCCCTTTCCCCTCCCTGGGATCTGCCCACCATCCTCCCGAACCAGTTCTGGCTTCGGATCTAAACCAGCCAGGGTGGTCAATCCGGAGGCAGGGGAGGCCTCAATCTGGGGAGGGGGAGGGGAGAAGGGAGGACCCTCCTGTGGGGGACAGGAAAGAGGAAGGAAGGAAGGAGGAATTCCAGGGTTTTTCTACAATTAAATTTTATGCTTTTATAACAAAGCGAAGGGAAGGGAAGTGATTCGTAGGGAGAGTAATGGAGATGAAGCTGCTGTTGGGTTCAATGTAGGGAGAGATTTGGGGTTCTGGACTGACAGGCAGGCCCAGAGTCCCTGGGGTCAGTCTAGATGGTCTCCACCCCTCCCTCACAAGAAAGAGAGGCCCACAAAGGAAGATGGGGGGGCTCAGCAGGAGAAGTTCCAAGCTGCCATTCTCCTCCTCTCCCCAATCTAAAATCTTGACCCTCCATTTTTCAGAGGTTGCGAAAAAGTCAGAAATTCATCAGCTACTGAAAAAAAACACCATCCTTTCCCATCAGGAAACAGGAAGGACGGCAGGATTAATTCATGAGTGCTGTAGAAAAAGAGACGGGAAAGAAAATTAGAATATAAAGTGAAACCTTCAGTGTAAATAACTCATTATTCCTCTCTTTCAGCCGTCCCCCCCCAACAGGCCCACATTGCAGGGGGGTGGTTGAATGGCAGACACAGGATGGAGGGAGGCTCCACCCCTTTCAGGGACAAAAAGGATGCAAAGGATGGGTGATTAATCTCCCGGGGCTGATGGAATTTTCCCCAAATGATTTAATTAGGGGGTTGATCAAGAGATGAGGCCTCCCCCCCCCAGACGTTGCATATAACAAAGAGGATGGGGCCAGGATGGGGTGTGGCAGCAAAGCCGGGTGTCACTTTGCCAGAAATTGCGTGAAATGACACAAGGAAACGTCAATTTATGAATGTCAAAGAAACATCTATAACTTGAGGAGAAACTCACCTGCAGGTGGCTGGATGGGAGTTGCTGAAAGGAGGAAAAGAGCCAATCAGAACCCTTCATGGGCTGGAGGATTCAGGGGTCCCCCTCCCCATCGATAGCCCATAATAGGTTACATGATGCTCACTTATACAGTAAACTCTCTGAGAACAGAATTTCCCATGCAAATTTCCAAGTGGACCTCCTTGCCATCTGCTAAGCTTGCTGAGAGGCCTCCCCTAGATTTTCCCCTCCCCACAATCTCTTATCCACCCCATAGACTCATCTTTCTTGCTCTTCAGGTAGAGGGAGAGCCCCATTGCAAAGAAGTTCACCCCAATCAGGGCCCCCATAATCCCTGTCCAGAGTTTGCTCCTGGCAGAGTTGGAGGATTGGGGCTCTGGGGAAGGAGAAGGAGCCTCCCCTGAGCAGGAGGATCAAGGCCAGCTTCCCCCCCCCAGGAAGATCCATCTTATCTCCCCCCATAGGGAGGGTCTCTGCCCCCTTCTCAGGGCAGGATGGGGTCCCCAGAGCAGGAGGGGAGGGAGTGGAGGGTCTCACCCCACTGGATGGTGATGGGGGCCTCCAGGCTGGCGTGCCCCACCTGGCAGGCGTAGACCTCCCCCTGCTGGGGCTGGGTCTCCAGCATCACCTGGAGCTGGTAGGTCCAGTCTCCATTCTGGAGCTCCTCCCCGAAGGCCACACCCTCCTCCTCCAGCCGCCCGTTCTTCAGCCATCGGACCTCGATTTCCATGGGGTAGAAGCCCCTCACGGTGTAGAGGAGGATGGTGTGGGGGGAAGCTGGATCCAGCTTGGTGGGGGAGATGGAGATGGTGGGCTTGGCTGGAGGGGAGGAGGGGGAGGAGGCACAGGGGAGAGACACAGGAGGGGCAAGAATGGGAGACAAAGTGAGTTAGTTCAAGCCAAGATCCCTTTTTACTCCTAAAAGTATTATTTGTTTTAAGTTATTTCCCAAGCAAATTGCAGCAAGAAATTAAAAGGGATCCTGAAAGATGGAAAAACATAAATCCTTCCTGGTTGGGATCAGTTTCCATCATCAAATTGCACAAGTCCAACAGGAATAAATGCTGGAAACGCCCCGAGAGAGAAGGAATTTCCTGCCAGATGTGGTGGAGCTGGAAAGAGACGCAGAAGACGGGGAAGACACACACAGCATGTTTCAGATAATTGTAGGGATCTCATTCAAAATAAAATCACATTTTAAAAAGTTAGGTATAATACCGGAACATATATTTATTTATTAAATTTATTTGCTACCATCTCATGATAAAATGACTCTAGGCAGCTTATAGCATTAAAACATTAAAATCCTAACAGATAAATATTTCTATAGCAATAAAAATGGAATTCCCAATCAAGATAAAATTATACTTAAAAGATGGGGAGGAACAGGATGTGTGAGGAGGGAGGGGGGATTGCCTCTTAATTCAACAACTACCTCCAGTGTGATGCTCCCCATTAAGACCCCGATTTTGAGCCAGTTCGCCTAATTGGTACTTGTACCTTTGTTTTTTCCTGCCTAAGTGTAAGACTTTGCTTTTCTCCACATTAAATTTCATTTTGTTGGTATTTATTTTTTAACCTTATTTTTTACACATTTTTATTTAGGGGTGATGTTATATCGTACACCACCCAGAGCCCCTCTTTGAGGGAGGGAGAGAGGGAGGGGGCGGTTTAGGAGTATAAATAAATATGAATAAATACAAATGAATAAATTTCATAGATCTAAGAGCACAGAATAAATAAGGGGCAAATCTTTATCTGGGAGAGTCCTAATAAATGAAATGAAGAGGGGGGGTCCCTGCATTCCCCCCCATGGAACTCCCCCTCCCGCACTCACCTCTCCGGCCAATCATGGGGCTGCCCTGGAGATTCTCGTAGTTGTGTCGGCAGAAGAGATTCACTTGGGCCTTCTGGAACAGCAGGATGCCCTGATCCCTGTTCCAAGCCTCAGCAAGCGACTGCTACGGCGCTGTGACGGCCTCGAACTCCCCACGGTCGCTGTCAAAGCGGAGATACTCCTGCCGGTCGTAGATGTAGTTCTGCAGGAACCGCACCCGCCGCGTCCCATTGAGGAAGTGGCACTCGGCCTTCCCCTGGTACAAGAAATGGGCTGCAGGGAGGAGGAGGAGGAGGAGGAGCGTCAGGAGGGACTCCAGGGCCCATGGTACCCAGCCTCTCCTAGAGGAGGGACCTGCTTGTCAGAGGATGGGAGGGAAACCTGCTGTGAGAGACAGCCAGAAGGCGCCCCCTGGAGGAGGGATGGGGAACCATCGGTCCCAGCGGGATTCCGCCTTGGTGGGGCTCGGGAGAGGGGAAGAAAATGAGGGAAGGGAGGAGCTTCCTAAGGGACACCCTGCATCTTCCCAGGATGGAAAAAGGCAGGCAGAAACTCAACTGGTCCAGCACATCTATTCTTTGCAGGGAACGTTGGATCAAAAGGGGGAGGAAGTGTGTGTGGGGGGGGGGGCTGAAGAAACTTCCGGAAACTTTCTGGGATGGAGAGAAAGTAATATCCATACCCCCCAACTCTCTCTTCCTTTGGGAGGGAATATGGGGAAGGGGCACAATGAGGACATCTGGACTGACACTTCTGGGGGTTCCCAGCCCTTCAACCCCCCACCTTCCCTGGGGCCCTCCAACTTTTCTTCCCCCCCTAATCTTCAGCTCAATTACCTGCCTTTGGATGATTTGGGGGGATTGCACCTGTTTCCTATTCCCCTCCCCAAAAGGCTCCCTGCAGCCCCCCAGAGCATCTCAAAGAGGGTCCCCCCAAGTCCTCCTCCCTCAGTTCCCCCCTCCCCTCCAGGTCCCGATTGAGCAATGGGGGATTATGGAGGGTGGGGGTTCTTGGTCTCCTCCCCAAATTTAGAGTTTCCCCCAGAAGGGAGTGAAGCTCAACTCTTGCGGGACCTTCAAAGCCTCAAATTTGAGATTCAGAAGAAAAAGTGAAGTTTCCGAAGAAGCAAAAATACTTTTGCTAAAATGCATCTTTTTCTTTGTGTGGATTCAGGTCGGAAAGTTTCTCTCTTTCGCTTTCGCTTTCCGCCTCCTTCCTCTTTCGATGCAGCCAACTCCGACCCAGATATTAGGGGGAGGGCTGCGACTCCCCACCTCGGCTACGATCGGGAAAGAGGGGGTCCCTCTGCATCCTCCTGGGGGGGATGTGGGGAGAAAGGGGGATGAGACCACACAGAGATTGAGGCTGTTGCAGATTTCCACCACTCTTACCCTTGACCCGTTTCCCAAAGTCACGTGTGGAGATCCAGCAGCTTTCTTCCCTCCCCATGAATATCAGGGGTGCTTTCCAACCATATCCTCCCCCCAGCCCCTCTCCTCCCCCTCCCGGCCCCCTTCTTACCGGGGGTCTCCTTCCCTCCTTGGCTTCCGGGGATCTGGACCAGCGCCCCAACAGCAGCAGCAGCAGGGGGAGCCCAACAGAGCCCATGGATGCTGCCCCATAAGTGCCCCCGAAGAGAGGGGAGAAAGACGTGGAATCTCCCAACCCCAGAGGCGGAATCGGTGGGTCTGGACGGGGTGGAGGGGGCGTTTTTCTGGGACTTCGTAATTGGGAGGGCTTAGAAAAGCGGAAAGACCAATGAGAATCCTCCCTTCTGCAGCGTCATCGGTCTCCGGGAAGAGTCTCCCTTGACTTCGCCCAATGGAGGAGATAGTTCGGAGCAGACTGAGAAGCGGAGAAAGTGGCAGGGGGGTCTTTTCAGTCTGGGGTAGCGGTGGGGGGTGCAGTTTCGGGGGGGAGTGTTTCATGCCAGATCCGTAGGGGAGTGTGCACTTCTTTTGGGGCCCCACCCCCGCATGATTCTCAACCAGTCTTCCTTTCTTGGGTCTGGCCAGTCTAAAGAAAAGAAGAAATAGGGGTGACATGATAACAGCATTTCAGTATTTGAGGGGCTGCCACAAGGAACAGGGGGTGAGGTCATATTCTTCTCCAAAGCACCAGAGGGCAGGCAAGAAACAACGGTTGGAAACTGACCAAAGAGAGAAGCAACCTGGAACTAAGGAGAAACTTCCTGCCAGTGAGGACAATTAACCAGTGGAATAGCTTAGCCCCAGAAGTTGTGGGCACTCCATCACTGGAGGTTTTAAAGAAGAGACTGGACAGTCGATTGTCTGAAATGGTATACATTCTCCTGCTCAAGCAGGGGACTGGACTAGAAGATTTCCAAGGTCCCTTTCTATTCTATTCTATTCTATTCTATTCTATTCTATTCTATTCTATTCTATTCTATTCTATTCTATTCTATTCTATTCTATTCTATTCTATTCTATTCTATTCTATTATATTATATTATATTATATTATATTATATTATATTATATTATATTATATTATATTATATTCTACCCTACTCTACTCTACTCTACTCTACTCTACTCTACTCTACTCTACTCTACTCTACTCTACTCTACTCTACTCTACTCTACTCTACTCTACTCTACTCTACTCTACTCCTATTCTATTCTATTCTATTCTTACAGTATTTTCTTTTGACACCTTTAGTAAAGTTGGTTTTCATTTCAATCCAGCAGTTGACCCATGGCCTTCTTGTACCTGCCTCAGCTTGGTTGAGCTACTGACTCCCCAAACCAGACCAGGATGAATTTTATCTTCAATCCTCTTCAGTCCAATTGACTTGAATACCGATATGCCAAGCCTGTCAGGAAGTTACAGGCTATAAATAAATGTCTGCTCCTGGAAATTTCTCACCAGAAGTCAGAGTCTGTTCAGCACCTCAGCCCAGAGAAGCTGGAACTGGAGACTGTGAGAGAGGAAGCCATGAAGAAGATGGAACTTGATCTGGAGCTGAAATGAAGGAAGCTTACTGAGAAAGAGTACCTCAGGAGAAAGGAAGGATCACCAAAACCTGTGAGAAAGTTGCAACACCATGTCATCTTCACTTACTCTATTCTCCCCAGTAGAACCCATAACTTGGGGGAATGGAAATACCAATTCATAAAGAACCATGAAAGAGATGAGATTCAGACCTCACTAATTATCTTTGAAGATACCTGCCAAGCTTACACCACTATAAAACCCAGGAAATGACTCATATAGCTCTTGTCTTGAAGAGTTGCTTAAGCCAAATATTGGTTGACATGTGTGCTGAGGAAAAGGAGGAAAACCAATAGTTTTAAAAAATAATATTTGTTTGTTTGTTTGTTTACTTATTTATTTATTATTAATGTATTTGATGATTATATTGAATTTTCATTTAACTAACAAACTTCACATATTTATTTCCTTCAGTTGTCAAGCAAATCCAAAGGAAGAATATATAACCAATAATAATGGATAATTAGAAGTTACCAGCGTAAGAAACAATTTTACAATCATTCCCCTGCTTTTGTCATTAGATGTTCCTTAGTGTTTAGATCTGGTCTCAGGATGATAATGTAGCACTTGGGGAAGAAGATGCAGCTCAATAATCCAGCACTGGAGGTCAAGATGGAGAAGATCTGCAGGGCCACCATGTATTTTCCTTTAGTGCTCAGGAAGGTGGGCAGGAAGGAAATCCAGGCACTGCAGAAGACCAGCATGCTGAAGGTGATCAGCTTGGCTTCATTGAAAGCTCCAGGCAGGTTCCTGGCCAGGAAAGCCACAGTGAAGCAAATTAAACGAACAAATGTTGGATATAAAGACACAATTTGAAGCCCATCAGCAAATGATTGTTAAAAATGAACAAAGAATTCAGAAAATGGAAAATAAATCAGATGATATTGACCAAAAAATGGAAGTACTAATGTAAGAAAATGAAAAATTAGAACAAGCAAATCAAAACCTTGTCTGAAACAGTATAGGGTTCCTGACTTAGCAGGGGGTTGGATTAGATGACCTCCAAGGTCCCTTCCAACTTTATTATTATTATTATTATTATTATTATTATTATTATTATTATTATTATTATTATTATTATTATTATTATTATTATTATTATTATTATTATTATTATTATTATTATTATTATTATTATTATTATATGATGATGATGATGATGATGATGATGATGATGATGATGATGATGATGGAGTGGTGCCAGTTTTAGAAATGCAGAAAGCGGAGCAGTATTTAAGATTTCAAAATATTCCTGAAGACAGAGAAGAACATATAGCATTTGTGATTATTATAACCAATTATAACCAATAATAATGGATAATTAGACGTTACCAGCCTAAGAAAAAATTTCACAATCATTCCCCTACTTTTGCCATTAGATGTTCCTTAGTGTTTAGATCTGGTGTCAGGATGATAATGTAGCACTTGGGAAAGAAGATGCAGCTCAATAGTCCAGAACTGGAAGCCAAGATGGAGAAGACCTGCACCGCCACCATGTATTTTCCTTTAGTGCTCAGATAGGTGGGGAGGAAGGAAACCCAGACACTACAGAAGACCAGCATGCTGAAGGTGATCAGCTTGGCTTCATTGAAAGCTCCAGGCAGGTTCCTGGCCAGGAAAGCCACAGTGAAGCAAATTGCAGCAAGGAAGCCCATGTAGCCAAGAACAACATAAAACATGGTGACAGAGCCTTCATTGCATTGAAGGATAATCTCTTCAGGCTGGGAGTGCAGATCAGAGTCAGGAAATGGGGGAGAAACTCCCAACCACATGGCACAGATGAGAATTTGGACAGCAGAACAAGAAAGGATGATGGAGTTGGCCAAGCTCTTCCCCAACCATCTTTTCACTTTATTGCCTGGTTTTGAAGCTAGGAATGCCAGCACCACTGTGATTGTTTTGGCCAACACAGACGACACAGCTACTGAGAAGACAATGCTGAACACTGTTTGTCGGAGAAGGCAGGTGGCTTTGCTTGGTCGGCCGATGAAGAACAAGGAGGATAAGAAGCAAAGCAGAATGGAGACCAGGAGGATATAGGAGAGGTCCCGGTTGTTGGCTTTGACAATAGGAGTTTCAAGGTATTTAATGAATATGATTAAAACAAAGCCTGTGATTAGGAACAAGAGTAGAGCAAAGGAGATGAGGATGATGCTGAGATGTTCTTCATAGGACAGGAAGGTTATTCTTTTGGGGATACACTGGACTCTGTTCTCAGTTGGATATTGATCATCTGGGCACTTGGTGCATTTTTTGGTATCTGAGAAAGAAAGTAATATTTCTTTTATAGTGTTTCAAATTTCAAGAAAAACTTTGGATAAGATGTGATACAGGGAGACAGAAAAGTCTCAGTAAATGGAATATACTTACATTACAACAAAAACAATCTCCAATACACACAACTATAAAAGGAACAACAACAACAACAACGTAAAATTAAAATAAGAGCTATCTGGTGCTGCAAACTCCCTTCTCTGAGGTAATCCACCAGATTCTTATCCCGCAGTGACCTTACCCTATCCCAAATAGTTGGCAGAAGTAGCAAGTCTCCAGAAGTTTAAGTGGATGGGGCCTGTTCAATTTTAAGGGGGAGTAAGTCCAATACGGCAGGAACTGCAGCAGAAAAGGCAGGCTTCTGATTATCCATAAAGTGGGATTTTTTTAGGGAACAGATTGTTTGCATGCCAATTATATCTGCTCTGGTGGGACAAGCAGATATCCTCAAGCAGAGGAAGCCCTGCAGATACCCTGGTTCTGTTTCATGGAGGGTTTGAAAGGTGAATTTAATTGCACCTGGAAAGAAACTGGGATTCTGTGGAGCCTGCACAGTAGGGGTGTCCTAAGAACACATGGAAACTCAACACTGTGCATGCCTTTGCATTCTGGACCATTTTATAAATTCCAGGTGGTTTTCAAGAGCAACCCTATGAGTATGGGATAAAAAGATAGAAATAGAAAACTGATGGCAGAAAAAGATCTAGTGCTCCATCTAGTCTGCCCTTTGAGTTTTTTGTTTTCTTATTTATTTAACATTTTATTTAATTTTTTTTCCAAAACAAATTCAGATGATGGATATATGTTTATCCCAAAAATCTTTAAACTCAGTTACTGATGATTGACCCACCAATCATGCTCTCAATACACTTCTCCAAAAATACTGGACAGAGGATAAAAGTTGTCTAACATGGTTGGATCCATGATGAACCACTTGAGAAGGGTTGCAACACTGACTATTTCAGGACAGGTTGTACAGCCCCCTTCACAAAAAAAAAACCATTGACTATCCTGAAATTGAAAGTGTCTCCTAACTATTAGGCCTTCTAGAAATGCCGTAAAATATGATTCTTTCAATCGTCCTGGGGATCCCCTGGTAACAGGGCCCCATTTGCTGGTTGCATTGTAGGTAGCATCTTGATGTACTCCTCTCTTGCTTTCTTAGCACTTATACCTTAATGTTTAAACTTTTATTATTGGTTTGATTGTATTCCACCAAGAGTCACTTTGATTGAAATAGCCATAGAAACTTGATAGATAAATTTGAAAAAACATCTTAAGGAAGATTAATTCATAAATGAATTCAACAACAGGAACTGAGTGTGTTATCTGTATTTTTACCCTGTAAAAATGAGAAGATGAAGCAATATGTTTCCATATTATCTCGATTTGGCAACAGTTTTAAAGAGAATGAATTCAACAATGGAATCAAAAGATATTTAGTAGATTGGTCTTTTATTAGTTCTCTGTTTCCTCCTTCTTTCTGTTCATTTTAATCCCAACACTGCATGTTAGAATTTTTTTCCTTTCAGGACCACAACTGTATTCCTTTTTTTTTGGGGGGGGGGAGTATTTAACAAGAAAGAAAATTGGAAAGATAAGAAAAAGTGTAAAGAAAATATCTACTTGATGATTTTATGCTGAATCCTCTGTTTGGTTTTCATTGTTCTTTTAATCCAACATCTCTCCCTCTATTGTTCCTCTCAATTAGATATTTCAGCTTATAAGGATACATGATCTTACTAAAGATTAACTGATTAAATGAATGATTGATTGATGCATCTATCAGTCTGTAATGTAAAGTTGGTTTAGGTAAACAAAATCCATTGATCTAAAATCATCCCTCAAGTTACAAAGAATAGATATTTCTAAGAAAGATAAATATGGATGGAAACATCCAAACTGGGAAATGAAAGAGATATTTCCTACTCAATCCACAGCATCCTTCTTCCTACATCATAATTCAAGATATTTTTCTTATCCTTCCCATTATGGAAGAAATTGGACACCATTAAAATTGAGAACTAAACAATCAAACTTACATGTGTCTTTAACATGAATATTGATTAAAGTTTCCCTATGGTGTCACCCACCTTCCTGAGTGGAGATGGTCCCTTCTGGACAAGGAACACAGTCGTAGCAGCAAACTGGTTCTCCTTCTCGAGCCTGCTTAACAAATCCAGGATGGCATTTTTCCGCACATTTAGACTGAGGCAGAGACTAAACAGAAAAAGAAGAAATGCCAAAGAAAATATGTTAGGACTCATTATCCATGTAAGATGGAGGTAGACATGAACATCAGCCAAGTTGTCTCTGGACATCATGTAGGCAAATATGAAATCTCTGACCACTTCCAAATGGTTGGAGGAGGTACAATTGCAGGCAGATGCCTCATTCAGTTCCTCCCTTTTTCTTCTGATTTATCAGATTACAATAAAGTAGCTTTCTACTTAATGAAGGTTGGAGAAATGAAATTGAGAAAAGATTTAACAATAAGTGGCAACCGGTGGGTTCCTCCTCATAGTGGAATTAACATGCATTCCTCCATTCTTCATACATGCTTTATTTTAAAATATAATATCTAAAATACTAAATTTTAGAGTAAACTTTATTATAAAAATTTATTAAATTTTCATTTCATTGGATTTATTGAAATAGAATAAAACTGTGATGAAGAAGAAACTTCTGACTAGTAGGATCTGGAAAGGTTTCTTCTGGAGTGCAGTTGTTCTTCCAAGCTAGTGATTGTTATCTAATTGTAGTTCTTCAACAGAAAGGATCTTGTCTTGGATATCTAGCTGGACCTAAGAAAGCTCATACATTCTGCAGCAAAAGATTCATGACTTACACTTTCCGATGGACATGTTCTCATGACCTCATCTCTACCTCATATCATTATAGTTCCAGAAACTGAACAATCACTTTTATTTCAACAGTATGTCAGCATGTCAGGATGGTTAATGCTAACATATTTTCTTTGAATTCATTGTTTTTCTACTTAGTCTCTGCCTCAGTCCAAATATGTGGAAAAATGTCATCCTGGATTTGTCAAGCAGAAGCAAGAAGGAGAGCCATTTTGCTGCTACAACTGTGTTCCTTGTGCGGAGGGGACCATCTCTACTCAGGAAGGTGGGTGACACCAGAGAAAAGGATAGGCCTTGTGGAAGTGGATTCATCCAGAGCAACTCAGGCACTACACAGGTTACGTAGAAAGTAAACACAGGGTCAGTCATAAAGGACTCAAATGTCTATATACCAATGCACAGAGTATGAACAGCAAACAGGGTGAATTAGAAATTCAGGCTAATGAGGGCAGATATGATATTGTTGCCATTACGGAAACATGGTGGGATGAAACCCACAAATGGAACACAAGGCTAGAGGGATTTAAATTATTTAAAAGAAACAGACCAAATAAAAGAGGAGGTGGAGTTGCTCTATATGTAAGAAATAACTACATCTCTACAGAACTAGAGCACAACAATGATGAAAACTGTCTTGAATGCATTTGGGTCAATATAAAAGGGGGGGGGAAATGACATTGCCATAGGTGTATACTACAGGCCACCCAACCAAACAGAGGAAATAGATGAACTTTTTGCTAGTCAGCTAACTAAGGTATGTAGGAAGCACATCACAATAGTAATGGGGGACTTTAACTACCCTGACATCAACTGGGAGACAAACTCTGCACCAAGTGGAAGATCAAACAGATTCCTTGCAAACCTAGCAGACAACTTTGTCTCCCAAAAAGTAGAGAAGGGAACTAGGGGATTAGCCATTTTGGATCTAATTCTCACTAACAGGGATGAAATGATAGAAGGTGTTGAAGCCACAGGAACCTTGGGAGGAAGTGATCATGCAATATTGGAATTCAACATTATGGAAGCACAAGCAATAGAACACAGTCAAATTAGAGTCTTGGACTTTAAGAGAGCTAATTTCAATAAACTTAGAGAGGGTTTGGGAAGGATTCCATGGATGAGAATCCTCAAGGGGAAAACAACTCAAGAAGCTTGGGAAATTTTGAAAAGTGAGATAATAAAAGCCCAGTCTAGCACAATACCAACAAAGAGGAAAAATTACAGCTCTCAAAAGAAACCAGCATGGCTGCATAAAGAACTCTCTGATAAATTGAAAGATAAAAGGGACAAGTATAGAAAGTGGAAAGAGGGGCACATAACTAAGACAGAATATCAGCAAATAGCCCGAGCCTGCAAAGATGAAGTGAGGAAAGCTAAGGCTCATAATGAACTAAGGCTTGCGACCAAAGTCAAAAATAACAAAAAAAGCTTCTTTCAACATGTAAAAAACAAGAAAAAAGTGAAGGAAATGATTGGTCCACTAGTGGGTGAAAGTGGCAAAAAGGTGACAAGCAACAGGGAGAAAGCAGAACTATTTAACTCATTTTTTGCATCTGTCTTTACACAAAGGGAAAAAACAGACCAACCTACCAAAAATAGTGCCATAAAAAACAGAATAGAAATGCTAGTTAAGATAGGCAAGAAAACGGTAAGTGAGCACCTGTCCAGCCTAGACGAGTTCAAATCACCAGGACCAGATGGATCACACCCCAGGGTTCTCAAGGAACTGGCAGATGTGATCTCAGAACCATTGAACTATATTTTTCAAAGATCCTGGAGCACTGGGGAATTATCGGAGGACTGGAAAAGAGCTGATGTAGTTCCCATCTTCAAAAAAGGGGAAAAAATGGACCCAGGAAATTACAGACCTATCAGCCTGACCTCAATACCTGGGAAGATTCTGGAAAAGATAATCAAACAACGAATCAGCGAACACTAGAGGCAAACAAAATCATTACTAAAAGCCAAACATGGGTTTGTCAAAAAACAGATCATGCCAGACAAACCTTATTGCATTCTTTGACCAAGTGACAAAATTAGTGGATCAGAGGAATGCTGTGGATATAATTTACTTGGACTTCAGTAAGGCATTTGATAAAGTAGATCACAACCTACTACTTGATAAGATAGAAAAATGTGGTTAGACAGCATCACCACCAGATGGATTCGTAGCTGGCTGACCGGCCGTACTCAGCGTGTGGTCCTCAATGGAACCGCATCTACATGGAGGGAAGTGTGTAGTGGGGTGCCCCAGGGCTCTGTTCTGGGGCCAGTGCTCTTCAACATCTTCATCAACGATTTGGACGAGGGGATAGATGGGAACTCATCAAATTTGCGGATGACACCAAGCTGGCAGGAATAGCCAACACTCCAGAAGACAGGCTTAAGATACAGGAGGACCTGGACAGACTTGAACACTGGCGCTATCTAACAAAATGAAATTCAATGGTGAAAAAAGTAAGGTCTACATTTAGGCAAGAAAAAACCAAATGTACAGGTATAGTATAGGGGGTACCTTGCTCAATAGTAGTAACTGTGAGAGGGATCTCGGAGTCCTAGTGGACAATCACTTAAATATGAGCCAGCAGTGTGCTGCAGCTGCCAAAAAAGCCAACACAGTGCTGGGCTGCATTAACAGAGGGATAGAATCAAGATCACGTGAAGTATTAATACCACTTTACAATGCCTTGGTAAGGCCACACTTGGAATACTGCATCCAGTTTTGGTCACCACGATGTAAAAAAGATGTTGAGACTCTAGAAAGAGTGCAGAGAAGGCAACAAAGATGATTAGGGGACTGGAGGCTAAAGCATATCAAGAACGTTTGCTGGAATTGGGTATGTCTAGTTTAATGAAAAGAAGGACTAGGGGTGACATGATAGCAGTATTCCAATATCTCAGGGGTTGCCACAAAGAAGAGGGAGTCAAGCTATTCTCCAAGCGCCTGAGGGCAGGACAAGAAGTAATGGATGGAAACTAGTCAAGGAGAGAAGCAACCTGGAACTGAGGAGAAACTTCCTGACAGTTAGAACAATTAACCAGTGGAACAACCTGCCTCCAGAAGCGGTGAATGCTCCAACACTGAAAGTTTTTAAGAAGAGACTGGACAGCCATTTGTCTGAAATGGTATAGGGTTTCCTGCCTGAGCAGGGGGTTGGACTCGATGACCTCCAAGGTCCCTTCCAACTTTATTATTATTATTATTATTAATATTCATTAAAGTGAAAGTTAAAGGACAGAATGAATCTCAACTATTTTTTTGTTTATTTTCAAACTGCATGATTTTTTATCAAAATGAAAAATAGAAAAAAACCTTGATAGGGATTGGAGAGTATGGCATATTGGACAAGTTTTGCTACTGCAAATACTGCTTTTTAGTTTGCATCTGTCCTTCCACATTTATCTTTCTAGGAATATCTGAGTTCTTTGAAACTTAGAGAATTGTCATAGGTCCATTTCCTGGAAGGATTATTGCAATACTGTCTACATGAGCCTCCCCTGGTGGATCACTGGAAGATATACTGGTCTAAAATGAGATGGTATGGACAGTTATGGGTGCACCTCATTACATCGATATTACCACTGGTCTCACTAGTCATTCCAGGCTACCATTCTCTTCTAGTCAACTAGATTTCAGAAGACAGGCATTGTCTGTGTCCAGTATGGTTCTCAGTAAGTACCATCTGGAAGGATCCAAAAAGTGTGCCTCATAAAATGGACTGATTCATTATTTACCTCTAATAATCTTGGTTACCATGAAAATTCTGCAGAATACACCGAAAATCATATTGGTCCTAGGATTTTCCCCAATTTCATAGCTCTGTACAGTTTAGAAAATAATGTTCTTTCTGTCTTCTTTTTGAGGGGATATTAAGAAATAAATTTTGCATAATGCTGCTGGTATCAGCTGGTATCCCAAAAAGATATTACTTGAAATGTAAAGGACAGCATGGTAAAGAAATATTGGTTTTTCATTTTCTCAGATACAGAAAAATGCACTAAGTGTCCAGATGATCAATATCCAAATGAGGAACGAGTCCAATGTATCCTCAAAGTTATAACCTTCCTGTCTTATGAAGAACATCTGGGCATCATCCTTGTCTCTTTTGCCCTACTTTTCTTCCTAACCACAGTCCTTGTCTTAGTTAAATCTGGAGCCTCATTTTCTTCCTAGAATGACTTAAAGTAGCTAAAAATCAAGATGAACAATTGCATTCAAGGGGTCTAAAGCCCAAATCTAAGCAACATTCCTTTTAAATTGCTCTACATTTTTTTTCAGATATCAGGAAAGGCTTTTCTTTGAGTCAAAATCATATTTCAATGCTTCAGTTTGCTGAGCCAGGACATTATCTCTCAGCAATCCAGTCATTTTGATTCCATGTCAACAAGCATTCTTGGACCTCCTTCATAGGAGCAAAAGGCCTATTGCACTATCCCAGTGAGGTGAACGATTGGAATTGATAACTCTAGCCAGGTCTGGGTTTCTTAAAATCTTCTTGCCCTGCCCTTCTATGGGACACTGGCCCCAACCAGGACAAGGTGAATCCCAGTTCCAAATCTATTATTCCCCACTAGAACCAAAAGAACCTCCATCCAGTCTTGATTCAATTTCATTAAATTCAGTCCAAACCTGAATTCAGGCACTGCTCAACAAATTTGCCTTCTTGTATGCTATTTGTAGACAAGGAAGAAGTGGATCACAATCCCTAGCACTTGAGGGATTACCCCTCTCTTATCATTTTCATGCAGCTACTCCATTTCAACACTGAGCCAGGGTGCATAGACTTAGCCCAATGAAATGGGTCAGAAGCCTTTGGAAAATAGGGAAAAGACACCAATATTCTCCTACCCTGTTGTGCAACTTTAGCCATGACAGATGATCTCGGTTGATAATAGGGTTCTGTTTTTCAATCGTCAGCAGTTTGTCTTTCAGGACGTTCTTATTGGGGAGAAACACCCAGCTAAAGATACTCATAACAGCATTTAAATCTCCATTTTGGTCCAAGTACAGTTTGAATTCGGAAAGATTGCAAAACTCATTCTTCTTCAGAAAAGGATGGAACTAGAATGGGAACATCCAGGTATTTCAAAAGCAGTAAACTTGGTAAATTAGCCCTTTGTTCTCATTTGAATCTTTCTTTTACAGAGGTCTAAACTGCAAATATTCTTAGTTGGGAGAACCGGTTTAACCACTATCTTCAAAAATGAAAAAGAAAAGTTCAGCAAAATTTGTCAACCAACCTACTCCTTGGTAAGCTAGGAAAAGGTGGAATAGACAACATCATCACCAGATGGATCTATAAATGGCTGACAAACTGCACTCAACGAATAGTCCTCAGTGGCATTACATCCACATGGAGAGAAGTTAGCAGTGGGGTACCACTAGGTTCCGTCTTAGGCCCAGTACTCTTCAATATCTTCATAAATAACTTAGATGAGAGAATTGAAGGGGAACTTATCAAATTTGCAGATGACACCAAACTGTCAGGCGTAGGCAACACCCCAGAAGAGAAACACAGGATCCAAACAGATCTTGACAAACTTGAACATTGGGCCCTATCCAACAAAATGAGTTTCAGTGTGGAGAAAAGCAAAGTCTTATACTTAGGCAAGAAAAACCAAAGGTACAAGTACAGATTAGGCGAGACCTGGCTTAAAAACAGTAACTGTGAGAGGGACCATGGATCGCTTAACCATGAGCCAGCAGTGTGCAGCAGCAGCCAAAAAATCTAATACAATCCTGGGTTGTATAAACAGAGGCATAGAATCAAGATCACGCGAAGTACTAGTACCGCTTTACAAAGTCCTAGTAAGACCACACCTGGAATACTGCAGCCAATTTTGGTCACCATATCACAAAAAATATGTTGAGAGTTTGGAAGAGCAACTAAGAGAAGAGAAGAGCAACTAAGATAATCAAAGGCCTGGAGACTAAAACATATGAAGAATGGTTGCAGAACTTGGGTTTGGCTAATCTAAAGAAAAGAAGAAATAGGGGAGATAATAGCAGTGTTCCAGTATCTGAGGGGCTACCACAAGGCAGAGGGGGTCAGGGTGTTTACCAGAGCACCAGAGGGAAGGACGAGAAACAATGGTTGGAAACTGATCAAAAAGAGAAGCAACCTGAAATTAAGGAGAAACTTCCTGACAGTGAGGACAATCAACCAGTGGAACAGGTTACCCCCAGAAATTGTGGGGACTCCATCACTGGAATTTTTTAAGAAGAGAATAGACAATCACCAGTCTGAGATGGTATAGGTTCTCCTGCTTGCGCAGGGGGCTGGACTAGAAGACCTTCAAGGTCCCTTCCAGCTCTATTCTATTCTATCTTGACAGACTTGAACATTGGGCGCTATCTGAAGAAATGAAATTCAATGGTGAAAAAAGTAAACTTCTACATTTTGGCAAGAAAAACCAAATGCACAGGTATGGTATAGGTGGTACCTTGCTCAATAGTAGTAACTGTGAGAGGAATCTCAGAGTTCTAGAGGGCAATCACTTAAATATGAGCCAGCAGTGTGCTGCAGCTGCCAGAAAAGCCAACATAGTGCTAGGCTGCATTAATAGAGGGATAAAATCAATATCACGTGAAATGTTAATACCACTTTACAATGCCTTGGTAAAGCCACACTTGGAATCCTGCATCCAGTTTTGGTCACCACGATATAAAAAAGTTGTTGAAACTCTAAAAAGAGTGCAGAGAAGAGCAACAAAGATGATTAGGGGACTGGAGGCTAAAACATATAAGGAACGGTTGCTGGAATTGGGTATGGCTAGTTTAATGAAGAGAAGGACTAGGGGTAACATGATAGCCGTGTTCCAATATCTCAGGGCTTGCCACCAAGAAGAGGGAGTCAAGCTATTCTCCAAAGCACCTGAAGGCAGGACAAGAAGCAATGGATGGAAATTAATCAAAGAGAGAAGCAACCTAGAACTAAGGAGAAATTTCCTGACAGAACAATTAATCAGTGGAACAATCTGACTCCAGAAATTGTGAATGCTCCAATACTGGAAGTTTTTAAGAAGAGATTGGACAACCATTTGTCCAAAATGGTATAGGGTTTCCTGCCTGAGCAGGGGATTGGACTAGATGACCTCCAAGGTCCCTTCCAACTTTATTATTATTATTGTTGTTGTTGTTATTATTGTTGTTGTTATTGTTGTTGTTGTTATTGTTGTTGTTGTTGTTAACTTTCTAAAGCAGGTCATAAATAAACTGCACAAAGAAAGAGAATAGTCATAAATTCCTTGAAAACAACAGGTGCTTATCATAAAGCATGGATTTGTCAACAAAGTTGCCAGACTAATCTCCTCCCAGTAGACCACATTATAAATATATCCAGATGAGCTAATTGTACTTTATGGCTACATTAAGAGAATATTATCTGTCTGTCTGTCTGTCTGTCTATCTGTCTGTCTATATCATCATCATCATTATCATCATCATCATCATCATCATCAAATTTACATGCTGCTGATCTTGGGGTGCAAGGCCACCATTCATGTCCCACCTTCTCTTTCTACAACCTGAGAAGTTAGGGGGGATCCTATCTGAGTTTCTGTTTTTATGCAGTTATGGGCTCCCCCCCCGCCCCCCCCCCCAGTTTTCTGATTAAACATTTTTAACAAACTGTAGAACTGCTGGTGATATTTCTTTTCAGCAAAGCATCAATGAACTAATTCCCAATGTGATGATTAGGAACCTAGTTAAATGAAGTCTGGATGGTATAATAATTAAGTGGATAAAACTGACTTTAAAGCTGTATTCTTTTTAAAAAGAGAACACCTCCAGAGAAATAGTAGTAGTAGTAGAAGTAGTAGTAGTAGTAGAAGTAGTAGTAGTAGTAGTAGTAGTAGTAGTAGTAGTAGTAGTAGTAATAATAATAATAATAATAATAATAATAATAGTAATAGTAATAATAATAATAATAATAATAATAATAATAATAATAATAATAATAATAATAATAATAATAATAATAATAATAATAATAATAATAATAATAATAATAATAATAATAATAATAATAATAATAATAATAATAATAATAGTAGTAAAGTTGGAAGGGACCTTGGAGGTCATCTAGTCCAACACCCTGCTCCAGCAGGAAACCCTATACCATTTCAGACAAATGGCTGTCCAGTGATGGAGCATTGACAACTTCTGGAGGCAGGTTGTTCCACTGGTTAATTGTTCTGTCAGGAAGTTTCTCCTTAGTTCTAGGTTGCTTCTCTCCTTGGTCAGTTTCCATCCGTTGCTTCTTGTCCTGCCTTCAGGTGCCTTGGAAAATAGCTTGACTCCCTCTTCTCTGTGGCAGCCCCTGAGATATTGGAACACTGCTATCATGTCTCCCCTCGTCCTTCTCTTCATTAAACTAGACATACCCAATTCCTTTATGACTTCCTGATAGAAAAAAGTGCATAAGTAAAATCCAGTAGAAAATATAAAATTAGTATTTTATTAATAAGGGCTGAAAAAAACTAGATGGAATTTAAGAGGAAAAGCAGGTACAAAGTCTTCCACATTGAAGAAGAAAAATGAAATGCAAAGCAAGAATGATGGAGGATATCAACCTTGATAAAAAAATATTTGTGATAATCGTATCAAAATAACAGTTGATTGCCAACCAAATCAGAAGTGTGATGTTCATGGAAAGAAAACAAATGCATCCATAAAATCTCAGGAAGTGAATTTTTTGGGGGGAGGGAGACCCCAACTGCCCCTTCCAGACACCACCCTTGGAAAAAATATTGCAGAAAAACTGAACCAGCTTTACAGTCATGAAGCCAAGGAGGAGCTGTTTTTAGCCTTGAGGAAAGCCAAGAAGAAGAAGAGCCATGTTGGTCTACTGAAGCAGAAAATCAGAAGGAGTTTGGAAACATCTTTTCCAACTAATAGAGGGAGAATAACTGAAGGATGTTATACAAACACTTAAGATCTGTTCAGTGTTATTCCAGAATGTGGGATATGGTAAAAAAGAACACAGTTGCAAGAGAAAACATTTTGTCTGAATAAGAGGATAAACCTTGTGAAAGGAGGAGAAATTTTAGTTCTGAGACAGAGAGCCAGAGAAGTTCAGTCTCCTCTTCACTGACTGTCTTAATGCAAAGACCGAGCAGCCAACAGTGAGAAAACCTTTAACTGGGATTCCTGCAGAGAAGACAGGTTGGACTATATGTTCTAAGCGGCTCCTTCAAAATTATGAAGGTAAACTTCTATGATATTTATCACAAAACCCTTACCTACAGGAATTTATTTAAAAATGCATGGTGTCATTTTTAAATTAGCAGTGTTTAATATCAAACTATATCTGTCATGGTTCCTGTTCTTGTGAACATTCTTGCTTAAGTGATTAGATTGGCCAAACTTGTGGTAGTCCTGTTAACAGAAGTAGGTTGATATGGTTCCCCTCCTTCTCCTTTTTATTTCTTCTCAACAGGAACTAAGTTTAATGGATCCTTGTCAGGACCCCATACCTGCCACGGCTGCAGCCTTGGGGACCCCAAAATCCCTTTGCCCACCTTCCTTCTCCTCCTGGATATGGAGGAGTAGGCAGCATTCAAGGCATGGTCCAGAGTCTTAATGACACTGTAATAATAGTAGATATTAAAGATCCGCATCATGTTCTTTTTCTGTCGGGTTTCCAGTGGTGATTTCTCAGTGCATCTTTTCCGGCCTTTGACAGAAAAGACATGCTTTGAACAAGAGCAGAGAAATGACTGATGCCCAAAGGGTGGGTCCAGAAAGAAATTGGGTATAAAGGCATCCTTTATTGGCCTCTTTTTTCTCTCAAAATCAACAGTCCAGATACTATTCACATATTTGAGAGCTCTGTGCTTTACAAGTGGAAATATCCCGAGGAGTGTTGTGATCCAGACTTTCCCTTCAATGGGTCCTGGCAAACGCCTAAGTATTAAATGGAAAGGAAGAATTCTTTCCAAAGCAGCACCATATTCTATGAAATGAATATAGACATTGACTTGTCTCCACTTAAAGAGGGCATCCCTGAGGGGTGCTGTAAGTTGAGTTGTTGAGAACTGTTGTGATATAACAACACAGATTCCATTCCTGACAAGCAAAGGAGAAAACGTCCTCATGAAATTTTCTCCATTTTCTGTGTCTGGAGCAAAGAGACCAACCAGGGTCCATCTGAAATGAAGGAGCACTTGGACAATTCCTGAGTAGAGGATCCCTTTTTGGGGGAAAAGCCCATGATAAAAGGGCAATTGACTTTTATCATGCAGCAAATCTGAAAATAATTCAGAACTGATCTGTAAAAACGATGAAGAATATACTGTGTTATATTTGGGGTCAGATCAATTCTAAAATATTAGCTTTAAAGAAATACAATTTCATGAATTTATTAGAATAGTTTATTGTTGATTAGCCATTAACCACTATGAAAATAAAGAATAAAAATACATAACATTAACAAGACTATATATAGCAATAGTATAAAAGAAATAAGTTAGAATAAGAATAAGAATAAAGAATGCAAATCATATATCTGTATCACCCCTACATCTCCAACCCACATATCTGTATGTCCACTGAAATATTTTGTTCAAATAAAGCAACATATTGAATGCATTTTTTTAAATTTTGACCAAACAGGAAATATTTATTTTATTATAAGGATGTAAATGATCTAATCTGTGGTCCAAGATACTGATCTTTTTCTTATATAATTTACATTCAAATAATAGATGTGTTTTGTCTATCTCCAGGACTCAGCAAATACAAGTCTCTTCATTACAAGGGTCTTGGTTAAATCTTCCATATTTAATCTTTGTATCCAGTGCTCATATCCTGCTTGAGTAAATACCACCTTATGATAGTCAGGCATTTCTTGATCGAGATACTTGCCAGTTTGGAAGTACATTTGTAGAGCACCATTCATTTCAATGTGCCATCCTTATTGAGCATGTTTCTCTCTTTTTCTGCTTCAATATCTGATTTCTTTGTGCAGCAAACTTTTTAGCTTCTTTTCCAGTTGCACAAGAAACAGGAAGACCACACCTCCTAATATTATTTGTCAGCTGTACAATTTAAGATGTCTTTAATTGAAATTGTCTCTTCTTTAATTGTTTCTTCTGAAACACAGACTTTGGGGAGTCTGTCAGTTTACATAGATTTAATGTAACACCAATAATTGGGCACTGGGGCTAAGACAGAATCTTGAGGTACCTCACTGCATGCTCCCCTCTGTGTGGATTTAGTTCCTTTGAGGAAAATATGCTAAGTGCTCTTGGTTAGGTCAAACATTGTCTAAAGCTTGCTTGTTCTTCAGCAAGAAATTCTTTGTTCATCTACCCACTCTCAACTCTATTCAAGAGGATCTGAGCATATATTTTAGCCATAATATATATTAGACCAATGCAGTGGTGGGACTCAGCCGGTTCGCACCACTTTGGTAGAACCGGTAGATAATTTTTTTGTTGCCCAGGCCCAGTATGGATTTCCAGAAACAGCATCCACACAGAGAACTGGTTGTTCACATATTTGAATCCCACCACTGGACCAATGGGTCTATAAATTACTTTTACACACACACACACACACACACATTAGTAGAATTATTAATATGTGTAAATGAACCTGCCAATAGAGGACAGCACAATTAGGGAAAGTTTTTGAACAGTTCAGCTGGCAGAAAATCTTTTACTGAGCTTTATTGAGCTTTATTGCTCTTCAAGTCATTTATGATGAAGTTCATCATGAACGCTTTAGGGTAAAAAAAAATATTTAACATGCTGGTTAATATGCTTGTAATTTTTTAAAATAAAGTGGTTGATTAATGATCGTGATCCCTATGAATTCATAAGACATATGTGTTTTTATCAGCTACAGGTAAGATAATACATTTGCCTTACATTATTTTTGCTAAGATTATGTACAAAAGATGATATCCCATCTCTGCTGCACCTTCCTTTTGTACCAAAGACCCTTCAATTGAACCCAGAGCCTCTCCTTGCATTTCCAAATCTGCAGCAGAAAACCCAAATCAGTGATGATGATGTCATGAGAGGATATCATTGCTTTGATCCTTACCTCTTAAACACTGTGGATACCAATCCCTAATCATGATACAAATAATGGCCATGATGAAAAGCAGTTCTTCAGTTCCAAAGTGATCTATCACATACCAACCCACCACCCCATTCAGTTTACCTATAGCAAAGTAGACATACAAACCTGAGGGACTTTGTAGGTGTCTCCTAATGTTGACATCTGGATGGAGAGGTCATTAGTAGCTGCATCAACAAGAGCCAAAATGTTGTCCTTCCTTCCACAGCTGTAGTTGGGAACATTGGCTTTTCCAGTAGAGAGCAGGTCCATCAAGGCATCTGAAGTCAAAAGTGTGTTCAAATAGTTGTCATGGATATTGTAGCCAAGTGTGAGATTGTGCAGAAGCTGGGGAGTCTTGTTGACCACTTGAATATTAAAAACGAAGCGTAGTAATCTATACTTATCAAAAGGTAAACTAACATAAAAATGTTCATGTTATCATCATTATTAAGAGCAAAAGCAAAATATTTTTTTCAATTTTAATGCTCTTTCTCCACAAACCTTCTGAGGCTTAAGCCAATACTCATCCAAAACCAGAGGAAAATGATAGTTACCCATCACCATTTCTTTTAATGAGTGTTGGGGAGAGGAGATGGAGATAGCTTTCCATTAAAGTTAAGAATCACAAATAAATCATTATTTGTGGCAGAACTAATTTTCAGCTGACAAGTAACCAGCATTCAAAATCATTCAATCATTAAAATAGAACCATCATAATAAGAAGAGGCTGTTTCAAATCCAGAAAAGCCATTCTAAAATATAGTCATTCTCTGTTTCTATAAGGATCAGGCACTGAATATGAATGAGCGGTTGTGAAAAATATAGACATGAGCTGGGCAGAGGCAAGTACAATCCATTCAATAACTATTTTAAACCAAAGTTGGTATTGAAGTATAACTAAGGATTAGATCCGGAAAGTTATAGAATCTGGACTTTTTTCAGGGTTTCTTTTTTTTTCTGCCCCATCTTTGTATTCAAGATTTTTTCCTACAAAATGAGACAAAAGAGAGAAGCAATGGAAATCAAAACAGGTCAAGAAATAAGATAGGTCCTACAATACAGGCGTAAGTGAAATAAGACCTATCAGCCTGACCTCAATACCTGGGAAGATTCTGGAAAAGATAATCAAACAACAAATCAGCGAACACCTACAGGCAAACAAAGTCATTACGAAAAGCCAACATGGGTTTGTCAAAAACAAATCATGCCAGACAAATCTTATTGCATTCTTTGACCAAGTGACAAAATTAGTGGATCAGAGGAATGCTGTGGATATAATTTACTTGGACTTCAGTAAGGCATTTGATAAAGTAGATCACAACCTACTACTTGACAAGATAGAAAAATGTGGGGTAGACAGCATCATCACCAGATGGATCCATAGCTGGCTGACCGGCTGTACTCAACGTGTGGTCCTCAATGGAACCACATCTACATGGAGGGAAGTGTGTAGTGGGGTGCCCCAGGGCTCTGTTCTGGGCCCAGTGCTCTTCAACATCTTCATCAACGATTTGGATGAGGGGATAGATGGGGAAATCATCA
Organism: Azemiops feae; assembly: GCA_023970755.1. Classification (NCBI taxonomy): domain Eukaryota; kingdom Metazoa; phylum Chordata; class Lepidosauria; order Squamata; family Viperidae; genus Azemiops; species Azemiops feae. Next base: position 144,985 of record JALGBA010001116.1, on the reverse strand, counting down.
AATTTGCAGACGACACCAAGCTGGCAGGAATAGCCAACACTCCAGAAGAAAGGCTTAAGATAGAGGAGGATCTGGATAGACTTGAACACTGGGTGCTATCTAACACTGGGCGCTATCTAGAAAGAGTGCAGAGAAGGGCAACAAAGATGATTAGGGGACTGGAGGCTAAAGCATATCAAGAACGTTTGCTGGAATTGGGTATGTCTAGTTTAATGAAAAGAAGGACTGGGGTGACATGATAGCAGTATTCCAATATCTCAGGGGTTGCCACAAAGAAGAGGGAGTCAAGCTATTCTCCAAGGCGCCTGAGGGCAGGACAAGAAGTAATGGATGGAAACTAGTCAAGGAAAGAAGCAAACCTGGAACTGAGGAGAAACTTCCTGACAGTTAGAACAATTAACCAGTGGAACAACCTGCCTCCAGAAGCGGTGAAGCTCCAACACTGGAAGTTTTTAAGAAGAGACTGGACAGCCATTTGTCTGAAATGGTATAGGGTTTCCTGCCTGAGCAGGGGGTTGGACTCGATGACCTCCAAGGTCCCTTCCAAATTATTATTATTATATTATTATATTAAAATGAAATTCAATGGTGAAAAAAGCAAGGTTCTACATTTAGGCAAGAAAAACAAATGTACAGGTATAGTATAGGGGGTACCTTGCTCAATAGCAGTAACTGTGAGGGGACCTCGGAGTCCTAGTGGACAATCACTTAAATATGAGCCAGCAGTGTGCTGCAGCTGCCAAAAAGGCCAACACAGTGCTAGGCTGCATTAACAGAGGGATAGAATCAAGATAACGTGAAGTATTAATACCACTTTACAATGCCTTGGTAAGGCCACACTTGGAATACTGCATCCAGTTTTGGTCACCACGATGTAAAAAAGATGTTGAGACTCTAGAAAGAGTACAGAGAAGAGCAACAAAGATGATTAGGGGACTGGACGCTAAAGCATATAAGGAACGGTTGCTGGAATTGGGTATGTCTAGTTTAATGAAGAGAAGGATGAGGGGGGACATGAGAGCAGTGTTCCAATATCTCAGGGGCTGCCACAAAGAAGAGGGAGTCAAGCTATTTTCCAAGGCGCCTGAAGGCAGGACAAGAAGCAATGGATGGAAACTAATCAAGGAGAGAAGCAACCTAGAACTAAGGAGAAATTTCCTGACAGTTAGAACAATTAATCAGTGGAACAACCTGCCTCCAGAAATTGTGAATGCTCCAATACTGGAAGTTTTTAAGAAGAGATTGGACAACCATTTGTCTGAACTGGTATAGAGTTTCCTGCCTGTACAGGGGGTTGGACTAGATGACCTCCAAGATCCCTTCCAACTTTATTATTATTATTATTATTATATACTTTATTCATTAAACATGAACCTCAGTCAACTGAACATTCAAATTGGCTGGCTATATTATTATTATTATTATTATTATTATTATTATTATTATTATTATTATTATTATTATTATTATTATTATTATTATTATTATTATTATTATTATTATTATTATTATTATTATTAAGAAAAGAATGAGAATTGCAAATAGAGTGAATGCAACTCTATCACAGTGAATGACTTACAACTCAAACTGACAACGAGGTGCCGTGTTGAAAGGCAGCATTGTTGAGCGCAATATTTTTGTTCCAGTGTTGATGATACTAATGATATGGTCTCCTGGCCTGTAATAGCTCCATGGTTTTTTTTCATCCTGCTGCTCGAAATTCAGCAGACACTTCATTCTAAGCTTTCCAGAGATTGACTGGGACACCAGCAGCAACAGAAGCACAAGCAGAAGGTCCATAATTCATGGGTCTGAATCAATTCCCTTCCTGTTTCCAAGAAAGAACAATAAGAGTTAGATGAATTGAAAGCACCTTTATAATGTGGAAATTCTAGTGACTTTCCTGATTCAGACAGAGATAAACCAAGCTTCACCTGGAAAGGAGAGAAAGCACATTCAAGGACACAGTCCCTACCTGACCCAAAACCAGTGCCACATTGTGTGTGACTGAGGCATTTATCCTTTCCTGATGCAAGATCCCTTCCATGTTGTTTCAGTCTGATGTTTACCTCAAAGACAGTCATTGGAGAAATAGCAGAAGAGGTCCCAGAGACCAGATTTTTGAAAATTACAGTGAGAAGTAACTTCTCCTCTGGGGACCTCAAATTTCTTCAGGACTCCATTTCCAGAGGAGTAGCTGGAGAAGAGCATCTTAGAGAAAAATCACAGATCCACCCTTGAGGGCATTGTTGTGTAGTGGCTGTGGTCTTTTCCTGACAAGGTCTTGTCCATACAGTGATGCTGGACGAAGATAGTTCAACACCCAGGGAATTGACTTCAGTGTGATAACTTGTCTCCAGAAAACTTTGGGGAAGACCATGCAGAGCGATGTAGTTTGTTGACATTCTGTGTTGGTGGCACTAAACTCAAGTGCTGCCTGTCTTCTAATAGCAAGGAAGTAAACAATATCCTTAAACCCTGTCTAATGGTAAAAGTTGGGCCTGTTTGCAAGTCCAGTTGCCTCGTGAAAAAGCCTCTTTGGGTCTCAGGGAGGATATTGTTTTAGGGGGGAGGTGCTATGACAGAGAAGGGCTGTTTCCAAGGTCCTCAGTTTTCAGAATTTGGGAGAGGGACATAAATAGCAGAAATAAAATAGGAATTTGAAAATGTATAGTCTTCTCCATGAAGCACCTTCAAGAATCCTGGTGGATAACATTCCTCCCACTTGGGTTTGGAAAGGGCCTAAGTAGGAAGATGAAAAACATGAGTTCAAATGGCAAAGAAAGTAGATTGATAAATTTTGATATCAATTTGAAGCAACCCAACAACATCTATGGCACCGGATCAGAAGTTGAACATGTTCAATGGAAACAAGGTGAATAAGAGACCTGCTAATCCTGATTTGCTCCTGGATCCTTACTGGTTTTCCTTTTCCAGATTTTGAGCAAAAACCTCATCTTTTCTCCTATGCAAATTGCATGAATGCTGAAGTATAATCCTCTCTAAAGAAGAGAAATAGAATATCTAATAACAATTCTTGGGGGTGGATTTCCAGAGAATAAAACACAACCTTGGGTTTCTTCAGTTAAGACCCTGAATATGGAAACAGATTGATGAGAACTGATCCCAATGCCCCTCTAAATTAAATTTGTGTTGTTTTCCCACACAGAATTTCAATTAAGAGGACTAATTTTATCTAGCTTTCTGATCATTTCCACAAATGAGATCATCATTTAGTGTCATTAATTACTTCACAGAGGGCATGACTGAATTCAGTTCTCAGTCCATATGCTTGTTTGAAGTTATTTGGTAGAGATCCTCTAACTAAAACCAAAAATGGAGAAATTGGTGCATAGACATTTAGCCATGTTATTCTTTGGAGGATGGAGGACAGGCAGCACTTTCAGCTCCTCCACTTTCTTAAAAATCCTCTCTGTCTGTAGCTCCTGTACAGCCTCCACCTCACTGCTGGGCGTTCAGAAAGAAGGGGACAGAGTGGGGGATGAGGAGGACTATTGGTGATGTCATATCACCTTCTCTCTTCTGGCATCAGAGCTTCGAGCCAGTAAATAGGTCTGCTGGCTTTGACTCCCCTCCCGGGATGGAGATTTTAACCAGGACAGTCTCACCAGCCTAATTTGGCTGCCCATGTTAGTCTTGATGAATGGGGTTTTCTGACCTGCCCCCCCCAAGGAAATATTTTACCCCCCAAAAGAAGGGAAAGTTATGTGGAGTACAGGGGGAGGAGAAACAGTCTGCCACCCCCACTGGTGCTCAGCTCTCCATTGAGTTGTGCCAATTTACTCTTTCTGGGATGGAGTCTTTGATGGAAATAGCAGCATTTGGAAGAGACAGTTAAGGTGTATCTGCTTGTGACAGTAATAGGGAAGAATCGGGAAAGAGTTTCTGAGGGAAGAAATTGGAAGTGTTTTTAAGGAGGGAAGTTGAAGGTGTTTGTGAGGAATGTTTTTAAGGGAAGAAAGAAATCCCATGGAGAGCAATGGATGCCAGTGATTCAGAAAGGGAGGAAGGGGGCCCAGAACAATTCCTGATTCCCCCCTCCCAGCCTCTGGTTAAAATGAATGTGTGTGAGAAAGATTTATTATTATTATTATCTTTTATTCATTAAACATGAACCTCAGTCAACTGAACATTCAAATTGGCTGGCGCTGATGGTTGACACGGGTTGCTACCAGCATCCTAGGTGTCAACCAGGTACCTTCTTAAAATATAAGATGTTCCGAGTAGCGCAGTTTTTTGTAACATTGCTGGAGTTATTGCAGGAAGCTGCAATTTCTTGATGTATTTTGCAAAGTTTTTGGACATAGTTCCCAGTGCCCCGATGACAATGGGTACCACTGTTACACGTTTCATCCATAATCGCGCAGTTTCGATGGCCAGGTCGCGATATTTCGTAATTTTTTCCAGTTCTTTTTCTTCGACTCTGGCATCTCCTGGTACAGCGATATCAATCAGCTGTACGCTTCGGTTCTCTACAACTGCGATATCCGGCGTATTGTGTTCCAAATGGCGATCTGTCTGTATTCGAAAGTCCCACAAGATCTTCACCCTCTCATTCTCAACAACTTTTTCCACCCTGTGTTCCCACGACTTTTCGGACTTTATTATTATTATTATTATTATTATTATTATTATTATTATTATTATTATTATTATTATTATTATTATTATTATTATTATTATTATTATTATTATTATTATTATTATTATTATTATTATTATTATTATAGCAATTTTAGCATTGAAAACACTCCCTTGTTGGAGCAATGAGGCTGTGCATGTGAGGATGAACTGGTACGTTAGGAATTTTTTTTAATGGTGCTGCTGCAAAGCAAGAGTGTTTTTCCTGAAAGCTGAATTAAAAGATTGAAAACCCGCAACCTGAGGAGAGAGCCAAAATCAGTATCTTCTAAGTAGCCCCCTCTCTCTTCCAGAAGAAGCAAAAAAGATTGCAATTGTTGGGTAAAAGTGAAGGTTATGGACTGCTGGAGAAATCCCATCTCATGGCAGTTACAGAGGTGGCTGTAGCTCTCTCTTTTCTTTCTCCCATTCCTTCTTTTCTTCCCTGATGGGAGGATGCTGGAGGTACTTCGGCTGCAGCCCTGAGAGGGAGGGGTGATCCCATGGGTTGATGACTTGTTGCTGTGTGCTGATGACACCCAGGCATGTGCAAAGTTCGCCATGTCTTGGTTAAATTTTTTTAGACAAACCGCAAAGTAAATCTGAGTAAAGGCTGAGATTACCCAAGTTCCCTCCAAAGTCCTGTGTTTCTATGTCTCTCTGTTTAAAGCAGAAAAATAATTGCCACTTTTTGGCAGTTGGAACAAATCTCATGAAGCTCCCTCCTTGTCCTCCTTCTCACAAGCAGAGAACAGGCAGGGCTGGGGAGACCAGATCTTAGAGAATCTGAAGAAGGGAAGCTTTCAGCCTGGGCAAGGCTGGGGCAGATAGAGGGACAGCCTTGCCCATGCATCAAGCAATGGGGATGACATGCCAGAGAGCCAGCAGAGTCCTCTCAGTCACTGGAACCTTGTGATTGTTGTATGGGGGGACAGTAATGTGAATCTGAGCAGATTCCAGTTACTCAGAGTCCTGGATTCCTTGTTCATGTGGTATTCCATGGCCGGGAGGCTATTGGCCTAATGTAGGTTTAAAACATAGTCACAAGCCCAGGCGAGTGTGCAGGAACATAAACCTCATTGGGGGCTCCCCACTTGACAATAGTTGGGATGACCATATAGGGCAGGGGTCGGCCACCTGAAACATTGAAAGAGCCGTTTCCCTCAAAAAAAAAAAAACCCGGGAGCCGCAAAATGTGCCCGCGCATGCGCGCCGTCCGCGCATGCGCGCCCGTCCACGCCCGTCCGCGCATGCATGCATGCGCTCCCCCCAAAATGGCGGAGGAGGCTCCGGAGCCGCAGGTGATAGCTCAAAGAGCCGCATGCGGCTCCGGAGCCGCGGGTTGCCGACCCGTGATATAGGGCAATCAAACAGAGAAATGGTTTATGGGTTTGGTAGCTCTATAATTGGCTAAACAGCCCTAGCAGCCCATGTCATTAGTAGAAAACTGGCTTGTTTAGTAGTAAAACATATAAGCCAAACTTCAAATGCTACTCCTCTCCTGAATGAGGATCAGGAACAGCAAAGAACGGCAATTTTGCAGAAAATCCTGGCCATTGACTTTATGCTATTCAACATGGCTCATGGCTGTGAGAAGTTTTCAGGTTGGTGTTGCTTTAAACTCACTGACAATTCCTTGACATCCTTTACCTATGAATATGTACACTTACATCATTTGTTACTTAGTCTCTCCTGACATTTTGAGATACATAAATATGCGTGCATCTATTTATTATGTGTGGGGCCGTCTCTCAATATTACCATGTTTCCCCAAAAGTAAGGCCTACACCAAAAATAAGCCCTAGTTTTGGGGTGAGGAACACACCTAAAAATCAAGCTAGGGTGGGGTTGGGGGTATGGAGCTGCCCCACGTGTCCCACACACATTTATCTTGCAGTCAGGCCTCTCCTTCTTCTGCGGCGTCTTCTGCAGCCAGGCTTGTGTTTCTCTGTCACAGGCCTTTCCAGAAGGCCACTGCAGCCGAGAACCGAGCTATGGATTCCATCCATAGCTTGGTTCTCCAAGACCTCTGCAGCCAAGGATCGAGCTATGGATTGAATCCTTAGCTCGGTACACGACTGCAGAGGCCTTCTGGAAAGACCTGACTGCAAAATGCAGGCTGGAATGCAGCTGCAGAATAAAGCTGCTCCTTCAGCCGCAGAAGAAGTGGACCAGCTGGGCGGTGCTGTTGGTGCTGGAGGTGAGTAAGATATCCCCCGAAAATAAGCTCTGGTGCCTCTTTTGGAGGCAAAAAAAATAAAAAATAAAACAGTCTTATTTTCGGGGAAACATGGTATTTGAGGGAGTCCCTCTGGCGCATGCTAATAAACACTGTAGTAAGAGTTTACTTCCTTTGGGTCCTACATCTGATTCCAAAAGAAGTAGGATACTGCACACTGGAAGGAATTTTCCCTCTGTTAAGAAGAAAGATTTGTTTCCACTGTCCACTGGCAGAGGTGACACTCTAACCATAGGTGGGTGAGGATTTTCCCTTCAATCCTCTTCTGGTTCCCCAGAGGAAGGAAGGGAGCAAGGAGAGCAAATTGGCCAGTAGCTGCTCCCCCATAACTGGGTCTCTTCAGAACTGAAGTAGCTCAGAGGCAGTGAAGATTTAATTATGAGGACACCTTTTCCACTATTATATGGTACTAGAAGTGGGATATTAAACATTGTGGGCTAAGAAGGGAATCAAGAGGTGGGGTTTTTTTAAAAAAATATTCCTCTGAAAATCAGCAGAGGTCACATACCAACTACAGGTCTTTAATTTTTTCCCCCACAGAAACTGGCAACAGTGGACAGGCTAGGTGGTGCTAGGGCAGTCACACAATTGAGAAGTGGCAAAGATACCTGTATGCCAACCCTGTCAGAAAGGCACAGGCTATAAAGATATCTGCTAAAGAAGATTCCTCACCAGAAGGAGGAAAGTCTGCTCAGCACCTCAGCCCAGAGAAGCTGGAAAGGGAGGCTAAGAGAGAGGAAGCCAAGAAAAGGATAAAAATTGTTCTGGAGCTTTAAAAAAATGGTGATTGCTGAGAAAGAGCCCATCAGGAGAAAAATGAAAGAAGCACCAAATCCAATTAGAGCTGTTGAAGTTGCAACACTGCATCTTCTACACTTACTCTTCTCCCCCACAAACCTCTCCCTCAGCTGCTCGACCGATGGGCTGTGGCAGGCCGTCAGATACTTCCATTGCACCAACTCTTCCCACTCAGCGGCTTCCTTTTCTTTCCACCTCAGGATTTGGGTGGGCTCCACCCCAGGGAAGATTAGTGGGAACTCGGCTTCGGACGCCTTTGGCATCATAACCTTCCCTATCTCCCCTCCCATTTGGCATTGGCTCCCCATCGCAGCAACCCCATCTCGTGTCACCAGTGGTTCCTTTGGGCGGGTCACCATCACATGAGCTCTGAAGTCGATTTGGCCCATGTCTTGGATGTTCTTTGCCGGACCCATTCCGGCCATCTTCCCCCAAGTCTTTACAGCTGTTCCGGAAGCTACCGGACAGGCTGCAGGGGTTTGGGACCCCTTGAGAAAATTCTTCTAATCTAAAGGAGAGCTGGCGTAATGTGAAGAAAGCACTAGCCAAGGCAACAGAGAGTCAGAGGAACAAGCAGATAAGAAGCGAGCTCCCCAGGGAACATTCCATGTAGGAGGTAAAATGTGTCTATCCACCAAGTACCTAAAGTTGAGGATTCCCTGTAAAAACAAGGCACTAAGTACATAGGGTCTTCCCCGATCGTGAAAATTATTCACTTAGTGACTGTAGAACTGAAACTGCCCAGAATGCTGGGTAAAGTGCACCCAGTATTTCACTACATCCTTCTGAGGCTGGCTCAGGGATCGAAACTGAGACCAGTTGGAAAAGAAGCACCTGGTCCAATAAGAGTGGAGGGGGAAAGACATTACAAGGTTAAGCAAATCGTAGACTCTAGAATCCATAAGGGGAAACTACAGTATCTAGTTCAGTGGAGAGGTTATCCGATAGAGGAAGTGAGTTGGATAAAACCTCATAACATTAGATCAGAAGACTTAATAAGTAGATTCCAGCTAGAATATTTTCAAAAGACAGGGGACCCTTATGTGGAGAATTGAGGGGAAAGAAATGCCTTAATATGTGTTTGCTGTTTTCCAGGAACCTTCCAGTTTTTAGGAGGGTCCGCCTGTCAAGTTTCAAAACACCATTTTTTTCTGCTGCAACAGTTTGCCAATGAACCCAGGGGGGAGGAAATCAGATTGGAATGCAAACTTCAAAGATTAAGGAAGCAGACCATGAGAACCCAGGACATTTACCAGGTGTCTGGCCAAACCCATAGATACTTTCTCAAAACAATATTGCTACATTTAATTGGCCCCCTGATCCAGAGGGAGGAGAGAGAATACTATGCTTTCACTATGTAGGGCTTGGGTTTTGCCAGAGCTTCTTCTGCTTTCATACATGCCAAAATGATGTACTCAATAAAGTTTTACATTAAGAGATTGGAATGTCTCAAAGGTGTTTGCTTGGTTGGGATCATCAGCCGGAACCTTGACACAGACCTTGGAGGAATTGAAATACTAATTCAGAAAGAATCATGAAGGAGATGAGGTTGAGAACCTCCTAACTAACTCTGAAGATACCTACCAAGCTTAAAGCAGTCCAAAGCCCAGGATAGGGTTCATATGTGTCCTCTCTTAAAGGGCTGCTTAATCCAAATATTGGATAACCTATGTGCTCAGGAAAAGGAGGGCTACCAACAGTTTAAAAACACAAATATTAATTATTAATTATTTTTATTATTTGATTATTATGTTGGATTTTAATTTTATTAATCTAATTTTTTATTTCCTTGGATTTTAAATAACCTTAATTGTCAAATGGAGGCAAATGAAGCATATAAACCAAAAATTGCAATCAATAATTAAATTTTAAGAACCCAAGAAACAATTTCATTATCAGTTCCCTACTTTTATCATTAGATCATCCTTAGTGTTTAGATCTGGTCTCAGGATGATAATGTAGCACTTGGGGAAGAAGATGCAGCCCAACAGTCCACCACTGGAGGCCAAGATAGAGAAAACCTGTATGGCCACCATGTACTTTCCTTTGGTGCTCAGGTAGGTGGGGATGAAGGAGACCCAAACACTGCAGAAGACCAGCATGCTGAAGGTGATCAATTTGGCTTCATTAAAAGCTCCAGGCAGATTTCTGGCCAGGAAAGCCACAGTGAAGCAAATGGCAGCAAGGAAACCCATGTAGCCAAGGACAACATAAAACATGGTGACAGAGCCTTCGTTGCATTGAAGAATGATCTCTCCAGGCTGGGAGTGCAGATCAGAGTCAGGAAATGGGGGAGAAACTCCCAGCCACATGACACAAATGAAAATTTGGATAACTGAACAAGAAAGGATGATGGAGTTGGCCAAGGTCTTCCCTAACCATCTTCTAATCCTGTTCCCTGGTTTTGAGGCCTGGAAGGCCAGCACCACCATGATTGTTTTCGCCAACACAGAAGACACAGCTACTGAGAAGACAATGCTGAACACTGTCTGTCGGAGAAGACAGGTGGCTTTTCTTGGTTGGCCAATGAAGAAAAAGGCGGACAAAAAACAAAGCAGGAGGGAGATCAGGAGGATGAAGGAGAGGTCCCGGTTGTTGGCTTTGACAATGGGTGTTTCTAGGTATTTAAGGAATATGATTAAAACAAGGCCTGTGGTTAGGAACAAGAGAAGAGCAAAGGAGATGAGGATGATGCTCAGAAGCTCTTCATAGGACAGGAAGGTTATTCTTTTGGGGATACATTGGACTCTGTTCTTGGTTGGATATTGATCATCTGGGCACTTGGTGCATTTGTCAGTATCTGAGAAAACAAAGTAATATTTCTTTTATACTCTTTCATATTTCAAGAAAACCTTTGGATTAGGTGATACTGAGAGACAGGAAGGTCTTAGTAATGGTATCTTCTTACACTCCAGCAAAAAAAAACAACCCTCCAATATATACAACTATTAAAACCAAGAACAACAAAACAAACATAAAAGAAGAAATAATGGTGCCGCAACCTCCCTTCTCTGAGGTAATCCACCAGATTTTTATCTTGCACTGACCTTACTTTATCCCAAATGGTTGGGAGAAGTAGCAAGTCTCCAGAGGCTTAAGAGGATGGGGGCCTATTGAATTTCAAGGGAGAGTGGGTCCAATCGGGCAGAAGCTGAACCAGAAGAAGCAGGCATTTGAGGACCCATAAAGTGGGAATCTTTTAGGGAACAGACCTTTTTGCATGCCAATTATTATCTGCTCTGGTGGGATAAGGAGATATCCTCAAGGAGAGGAAACCCTGCAGATACCCTGGTTCTTTCTCATGTAAGGTTTTGAAAGGTGAATTTCAGGAAAAATAATCATTAGAGCACAGAAATTCACAGTATCTCCAAACTATGAAGCCTTTTTAAAAATCCCTTAAAATGTGACTCTTTCAACAGCCCTGGGGATCTCCTGGTAACAGGGCCCTGTGTGCTGCTTGCATGATAGGTAGCATCTTGATCTTAAGGAAACTTAATTTATGAAGGAATTCATAAAGCAAAAACTGTGTCTGCAAAGTTTTTTTACCCTGTAGAAATGAGAAGATGAAGTGATATATTTCCATACTCTCTAGATTTGGCAAACAATTTTAAAGAGAGAATGAATTCAACATTGGTATCAATGGATGTTAAGTAGATTGATCTTTTATTAGTTCTCTTCCCCCCCCCCTCCTTTCTGTTCCTTTCAATCCCAACACAGTATGTATTTTTTTTTCCTTTCAGAACCAGGACTATATTCTTTTTTTGTTTGTGTTATAACTGTTTGTATCTCACTATTTAGCAACAAAGAAAATGGGAAAGATAAGAAAAGGTGGGAAGGAAATATCCACAAAGATTTTATGGTGAATCCTCTGTTTGATTTTCATTTGCTTCTTGAAGCCAACATATCTCCCTCCATTGTTCCTTCTAATTAGATCTTTCAGCTTATGAGGATTTATGATTTTCATAAGATTGACTGATTAATTGAAGGATTGATTGATGTTTCTTTTGGCCTGTAAAGTTGGTTTTGGTGAGCAAAACCCATTGATCTGTGGAAAGAATCCAGAGAAAGAAAGATTTTGGGAAATATTAAAAAGGCAGGATATATTTCTCCAAAGGAATAATGGAGAAGATCTTTAAAAAGCAGAAACTTCTCCCTCCCTCCCCTCAGCCAGAAAACTCAGCAGAAACCAGCTTTTTAGAAATACAGATGTAATAATCCATTCAGGAAGGTTGGGGAAAGGAAGCCAGAAGCTATGAAATTAGGAAGACAAAGACCCCTAAAATCTACATACCCCACCCAAACGCTAAGCACAGGAAACATAAAGGATTAACTCACCACAATACCAAAAGGGCACACTCAGACTCAGGTCAAAGTACCTGTGTCAAAGCCTCAAACAGGAATAGGAAACAACCTAAAAAGCCCCAGAAGGTATAAAACCCCACCACTCCTAGCAACATGTGGACAGTTTTCCCAGAGCCACACTTCAATCTGGCTCTGCTCTTCAATAAACTCCAACCTTCTTTTTAAAGCAGTCTCTATTTTGTTTATTCCCAGCTTGGACTGGACCCTGATGAAGATTTTTTTTCCAACAGATGTAAAATCATTTCTCAAGTTACAAAGAATTCAGATGTTCCTAAGAAAGATAAACGTGGAAGGACACATCCAAATTGGCAAATAAAAGAGAGATTTCCTACGCAATCCGCAAAATCCTTCTTTCTACCTCATCCTTCAAGATATTTTTCATATAAATCCCATTTACGGAAGAAATTGGACACCATTAAAATTAAGAACTAAAAAATCAAACTTACATGTGTCTTTAATATGCAAATTGATCAAAGTTTCCCTATGGTGTCACCCACCTTCCTGAGTGGAGATGGTCCCCTCTGGACAAGGAATGCAGTCATAGCAGCAAAATGGCTCTCCTTCTCGAGCCTTCTTCACAAATCCAGGATGGCATTTTTCCACACATTTAGACTGAGGCAGAGACTAAACAGAAAAAGAAGAAAAGACAAAGAAAATATGTTAGGACTCACCATCCGTGTAAGATGGAGGTAGACATGAACATCGGCCAAGTTATCTCTGGGCTTCACTTAGGCAAATATGAAATCTCTGACCACTTCCAAATGGTTGCAGGAGATACAATTGCAAGAAGATGCTTCATTCAGTTCCTCTTTTTTTCTTCTGACTTATCAGATTACAATAAAGTAGCTTTCTACTTAACAAAGTCTGGAGGGATGAAATTGAGAAAAGGTTTAACCATTAAGTGGCAACCGGTGTTTTCCTCCTCATAGTGGAATTAACATGCATTCCTCCATTCTTCATAAATGCTTGATTTTAAAATATCCACAAATACTAAATGTTAGAGTGAACTTTATTGTAAAATATATACTATTTTTTCATTTCATTGGCTTTATTAAACTAGAATAAAACTGTGAGGAAGAAAGAAACTTTTGACCAGTAGGATCTGGAAAGGTTTCTTCTGGAGTACATAAAACATTGCAAAGCTGCTTCCCTCTGAAAGCTGTTCAAAATTATCTCCCAGTTAAGATAAAAACGGAAATCTCCATACAGAGAAGTGCTGTCAACCTTAAAGATACTCTTCATTCGTACATATATTTGTTCAGTTTATATGGCTGCCATGCTGGTGAACTAAAACTAAAACTGGCTGACTAGTTTCTAAAACTATAGTGAGGTGAGATGGAGGGGAGGTCATGAGAATGTATTCCACAATAAGGCTGAGTCAGGCATTTTTTGATGCACCACATGGGTCATGAGTTTCAGCCTTATGTGTGAAAGGGATATTCAACACAAGGTATGCAAACACAGCTACCACCCACGGTGCCCCTTGACTGTAGTTTCTTGCCCAAACTTTATCCCCAAATTGCAGATTCTGCGGGGGCTTGGGTTGTACTGTTTCTGCGGCTGCCCAGTCTGGATGGAGATGGTCCAGCTTTGTGGTCAGCTGATGTCCCCATCTCAGTTCCGCTGGGCTGCGGCCCGTTGAGGTGCATGGAGTTGTGTGTTGGCATAGAAAAAAGTCTGCCAGCCGATGATGCCAATCACCAGTCATTAGTCTCTTTAACGATTCCTTGGTCGTCCTGACCATACGTTCTGCTTGACCATTTGAAGCAGGGTGAGAGAGGGCTGAGGTAGCATGTCTGATCATGTTGGTCCATAAAAAGGACTGGAACTCAGCAGCAATGAATTGTGCCCCGTTGTTGGACAGTATCACATCAGGCAAGCCGTGCGTGGCAAAGATTCTGCACAGTTCCTGGATGGTCCTGGCAGTAATCATAGTTGGGACAGGTGCTACCTCTAACCACTTAGAGTAACTGTCCACCACAATGAGGAACACCTGTCCTTGGAAGGGTCCTGCATAGTCTATATGAATTCGAGACCAGGGAGTTTGCATGATCTCCCAGCGATGTACTGGAGCTTGAGGCATTTCAGGTCTGGTCTGTTGGCAAACCTGGCATCCTTTTACTTGAGCCTCTATATCCTTATCCAACCCTGGCCACCACAGGTAGCTTCTGGTGAGTGCCTTCATCCTGACTATTCCAGGATGTCCCTCATGCAGAGATTCTAAGACCCTTGCTCTTAATGTATGTGGGACTATAACCCGACTTCCCCATAAAATGCAGCCCTTGTAAGCTGATAGCTCATCTTGTCTTCTGAAGAAACTGTGAAATTCTGTCCCAGGACTGGCTTCAGGCCACCCCCTCAGCACCCAGTTCAGAACACGACTGTTTTGTCATTGGCTGTTTCGGCAGCCACATCCCCTGCGTGAAGGGGAGACTCAGGCAGATCCTGGATTGCCAGGATGCGTGCAGCAGGTGCAGGGTCGGGGTCTGATTGAGGCAGGGGCAGCCTGCTGAGTGCGTCAGCATGGTCCATTTCCTTGCCAGGCTTATGGACTAGCCTGTAATTGTAGGCTGCCATGAAGATTGACCACCTCAGCATCCTTGGAGAAAGGATCTGAGGGGTTTGCTTGTCTGCAGTAAACAGACCTAAAAGAGGTTTGTGATCCGTGAAAACGGTAAATGGGCGACCATAAAGGAAATTGTGGAATTTCTTTATTCCAGCTACTATTGCTAATGCCTCTTTGTCAATTTGTGCGTAGTTTCTTTCTGCAGGGGAAAGTGTTCTTGAATAATATGCTATGAGTGCTTGCTGCCCATTAGCCATTAAATGTCTCAAAACTGCTCCTATCCCATATGATGAAGCATCACATGCAATACTGATAGGCAGTTTTTCATTGAAGTGTGTTAACACTGAGTCTGATGACAGCAGTGATTTGATTTCTTTGAAACTTTTTCCGTGAATGCTAGTCCACAACCATGGTGCCCTTTTATCTAGAAGCCTATGCAGAGGCTCTGCTAATGCTGCCTTATGAGGAAGGAATGCATGGTAGAAGTTAAGTAACCCTAAAAATGCCTGCAGCTCCCCGTTTGACTTAGGTCTGGGAGCCTGCAGTATAGCCTTAAGCTTTGAGTCAACGGGGTGGATTCCAGCAGCATCAATCCGGAATCCAAGGAACTCAGTAGAGTTCACACCTATCTGGCATTTATCCCTTTTAAGCTTCAGCCCCGCTTCGCGGAAACGTTGAAGAGCTGCTCTGAGACGTTCCGCTAACATCTCAGCTGACTCACCAGCAATCAGAACGTCATCAAAGTAAGGACACACTCCTGGAATATTTTTGAGTGTGCATTCCATTACACTCTGAAATAGCCCTGGGGCAATACTCACCCCAAACTGCAGGTGACGAACATTGAATGCCCCTCTATGCGTAACTATTGTTTGTGCCTCTGCAGTGGCATCATCCACAGGCAGTTGCTGATATGCCTGTGCCAGGTCCAGCTTAGCGAATAAGCGATCTTTCTGTAGTGATGCCAGGATGTGGCTAACTACGGGAACTAGGTATGCATGCTGTTGAAGTGCCTTATTAATAGTGCACTTATAATCAGTGCAGATGCACACATCTCTATTTGGTTTAACTGGAGTGACTATGGGGGTTTCCCACAAACCGCTATCAACAGGTTGCAACACTCCCCGCTGCACTAGCTTATCTAACTCTGCATCGATTTTTGGTTTTAAGGCAAAAGGCACTCTGCGAGGCTTGATCCTGATGGGGGTTACTGCTGGATCAAGGTGGAGGGCGATTGGTACTCCTTTGTATTTGCCTAAGCTGGGGCTGAATACATCAGCGAATTCCTGGCACACAACTGTCAAATCAGCTGTTTGAGTTCTATTGATGCCAGTCACATGGATGTCCAGGGCATCAAACCAGTCCAGCCCAATCAAACTGGTGTGCTGGACTTCGACTACCATGACGTTGAGGGGACCCTCAAACTCTTTGAAACTGACTTTTATTCTAGGTTCGCCTTTAACAGCTACGCGGGAATTTTGAAAGTCTTCAGCACCAGATCTGATGGCTTGAGTCAGACTTGTTTCCCGCCATGTCTGCCAATGTAATTAAAAGTTTTGTAGGAGGCTTCCGGTTCCAGATCGCGGTGCTGGCAGATGTGCAGGGCGATCGCTTCCTCCACCGTCCGGTTTTCTCCCACCAGGGATGCTGAAAGGGGTCGAACGTCTCCTTGGAGGGGCGATGACTATGAAGAGGACCTCCTGTTTGATCGCGGAAGGGCAGCAGCCCTTCCGTTTGATCCAGAGCAGCTCTTTGGACCAATGGGGAAAAGATTGGCCATTTATATGGCCCATCACTAAGCCGCTACCTGCCGAGGCCAAATTCACAACCAAGCACTTGAAAGCAACATGGAAGAACTGGGTGAGACTTTACCTTCTTATATCCCAAGTACTTTCCTGTCAAAAGCCTTTTGAAATTTCTTTCCCCTGCGAGGAGAGAGGGAAGGGAACCCTCCTTTCCCACCCTCTAAGATGGCGGCTCCTGACTACACAGGGAAAACAAAGCCCTGAAAAATACAATTAAGCAGCTGGATTTATTTTACCTTGATATCTGGGGATCCAAAACTCCTATTTTCACAGGGACCTGTCACTTTATCTACGAAAAAGAACTCTATCTGGATAAAAACCTAGCCTGGTCTCGAAAAAGATTCTAAATGCTGTCAGGGACATCTTGTGGTGAAGCTTGGTATAGCAAGTAAATACTTTTCTTAAAGAGACCTGCTTACAGCCCAGATTTGCCCTTGTTATTATTTAAAAGAGATAAAAAGCTGTGAGAACACCTGGACAGTGAAACTGATTTATAGGAATTGTGGAGGTGAACATTTACTGACTTTTATCTAAGAAATAGCCTTCACTAAAGGACTATCCATAACTATGTTAGAAATGGAGGAAGACCAGCCACAACTTAACTATAAACTTATACTTGAAAAAATTATTGAAGATACTGAAATAATTAAATCCAGCTCGAAAGATAAAGGTGCCAGCTTAAACCTACAAAATGAAACTCTGAATTCAACGAAAGAACCTACAATCCAAAAACCAACAGAGGCAGAAGAAACTAACACGAAGACAGAGGAACCTAAAGATCAACAAATACAATTTACTGAAAACCTTGACAGACAAACCCTGACCGCAACTAAAGAACCTACAAACCAAAAAGCAACAGAAGTAGAACAAAGCAACACCAACATGGAGGCTGTTAAAGACCAACAAATACAGCATACTGGAAACCTAGATAACCAAATAACAACTTTAAAGCCGGATGTGAATCTCTACCTAAACCAGAGGAAACCTGAGGAACAAGATGACCAAATTGTACTGAAGGAGCCACCAGGACAACAGCTTAATGACTATGAACAGACCAGCCTTTCTGGAAAATTGATAACTAGATGGTCTCCCTTGGTTCAAGCAATATGTGCAGGAATGAAGGGAGATCTATCTGATGATTTAAAGGCATTGATATGGAAGCCTGGTTGGCATAAAAAGAAAGCCAGAGTTGGATTTTTTTAAAAAATGGGATTTTTTTATTTATGATAGAGGATCCTAAGGTCTCGACTAATGGGCTAAAGGGAGATTTTTAGATGAAGGGAAATATGATTATTGCATTTAAATATTCTTGTTAAATGATAAAAAATAAGGAATTAACTGGCTTAATATTTAGGATTTAGACTTATAAGGGAAATGAAAACTAACAATTAGGAATTAGCTTCGAACCATTGTTTAGACCAAATAATATAGATGATGGAGACGCAAGTGATGATGTATTAGGATGAGAAATAGAAAATGTTTATGAAATAAGATAAGAATATATTTAAGTAAGTAATATGTATATTCTAGATATGATAACTTTTATGTAGTGAAATAAAGGAAATTTGGATTACCCAAAATTTAAACACTATGGCTATTAAAGGTTAAATTGGAATATTGTAATAAAAAATTAAAAATTAGGTAAAACTTAAAAACAGGATATGGATATGTATTAGCAAAAAATATATTGATATAGGTTTTAATTAACTTTGTTATAATTAAAAAATTACTAGCCTAAATGTGATATAACAAATGTTAATTTCTGACGATGTAACCTGAAATATGTACTAAAGATTTTGTTACTGAACCATTGATTACCCAGTCACCACGCTGCTTTCTGAATATTCAATGTAAAATTTGAAAACCAATAAAATTTGTTTAAAAAAAAAGTTTTGTAGGAGATTATGGACAGGGCTGTCCAGTTCCATTGAACACGGAACTCCTGACCCTGAGTCTTAGCTTTTCTTTGAGAGGGCGATGGGCTCCTGTTCTAAAAATGTTCCTCCTCCCGGAGCAATATCCTATCCTGCTTTGCCCCGGGGCCCATTTACCTCTCCTGGGAGTGTCTTCGGGTTGAACTTCCCTCTGGTGACCTTTACAGACGATGGTGATGTACCCCTGTTTGCCACAGGCTCGACACACGGCCATGCGGAACCTGCATTCCGATTGCTGGTGCCGTTCTCCACAGCCACCACAGCTAGGGAAGAAGGCTGCCTTGTCAAATTGCCACTGCCTTCTTCTTGGAAGCTTCTGCACCAGGTCGATCTCAACGTCCTCGTCCGGGTCGTCTATTCTATCAGTGTCTTCGTGGTGAACAGCTGTCTGGCTGGGGGGAGTCTTTGAGGGTCGTAAAGCCTTTACTGCTCCACCGGCGGCTTCTTCTGCCATATCTTCTTTTAATGCGTCCTGGAACGTCAAGGCTTCCTTTGCAAACAGCCTCTGCTGTAAATCTGTGTTTCTCAGGCCACATACTAGTCGGTCCCTGAGCTGATCCTCTAAAGCTGGAAATTCACAGAGTCTGGACGCCTGTCTGAGGGCAGCCACGAATTCAGCAGCCGACTCCCCAGGCTATTGTTCTCTTTGCTTGAATGTGTGCTGCCACGCAATGACGGACAGCCTGGGTTCAAAGTGTTCTTTTAGTCTCCTCTTCAGATCAGCATAGGTGACTGATTCTAAGCTGGGGCTATCAGATTCTCAACTATGTCGAAGGTCGCCTGTCCGCATACGCATATTACGGTAGCAGCCATCAGCCCATCTTCCCTCACCTGGTTGGCCCGCAGGTAATTCTCCACCCTGGAGACGTATGAGCTCCATTGCTCTGGGTGGGAAACGTCAAATTCATTCAGCTTGCCCACCTTGGCCATAGCTGACTCTTACGAAGTCTGTTGAATGCCTTATGCTGCTGTGTGAATCCTGGGGACAGATCCCTCAGGAGAAGGTGCCTCCAGCGTGGCTTGCTGGCAAGCAGGGTGGGGACACGGTCCCTACCAGGGCGCTGGTGCCTGGTCTCACCCCTTAGTGACTTCTGGCTCTAGTTCTAGTGCTTCAGCTCTCTCTATCCTTAGCAGCATATCCCACCTTTGTCGCCACTGTTAAATACTGGGATTGGTGAGGCATTGATCAGACTGGAGGTTAGGCAACAGCTCTTTATTGAATACACACAGAGAAGCGACTCTAACAGCTGCTTGGCTTCTATTTATACCGGACTGACACTAGGCGGCAGCCAATGAATTTAAAGCACTATTTGCAGCCTAAAGTGCAGGCTTGTAACAATACACAAACAGTTAGAGACTTGATTTAAACATATTCAGTTAACAGTTTATAACTGCCATTATAAATTGGGTCAATACACAACAGTGTCCTAAGGCAGCTACCAATCAAGATAAACAGTTGCATTCAAGGGATTTTCAGATGAAGTGCAATCTTACAAGCCAATGCCCAAATCTAAGTAATATTTCCCTCGAAATTGTCCCTTATTATTTATGATATCAAGATTTTTTTTTGCACCAAAGCAATGTTTCAGTTTTCAAGCCATTTTCATGGGCAGCAAATAAATTTAATCAATCAATCCATAAATGAGCTCACATCAGATCAGTCATTATTATTTCAGTTGAAGTGAAAGCCTTGGACCTCCTTCCTAAATTACACTATTCCAGTGGGGTTAGAGAGAGGCAGCTATAAGCATGTTCTCAGCTGACTAAAAACATCCCAGACTGACCCTGCAATTTTGGGAGACCCCTGACTCCAATCAAGGCAAGATGAAGCTTATTTAACTATTGGACCAACAGGACCTCCATCCAGTCTTGATTCCACTTCATTGGATTCAGTCCAAATCTGAACTCAGGGACTGGTCAACAGAATTGCCTTCACCTTTGATGAGAAAAAAAAAACGTTGAAGAGAAAAAAAACTAGTGAACCTGAAGCTCTTAACACCAAAATCTCCAGCATATGAGGCCCTGTCTCACCAGTTTTATGGTGATACTAAACTGCCAAAGGGACACTAAATGGCAATGATTTGTGTCCTAAATAATAATCACCCCATATTTACAACAGGATTCGGCATGACAGCATCAGAAGGGAAACCTTGGTCAATAGAACTGAAGCATGCTTAGCTGCCTAAGAAAATTATAGAGGTTTTACTCCACACATTCAATTCTCAGTGAAGGTTACGCACTTTTTCGACTGGGTTTAGCCCAGTTGAAACGACTTTGGAAAAAAGAGAAAAGACATCAATATTTTCCCCACCTTGTTGAGCAACTTTAACTGTGACAAAGCATCTTGGTTGATTGTAAGTCTCTGTCTTTCAAAACTCCCCATTTGCTTGTCGATGGAATCCTCCTTGGGGAAAAATACCCTACTCATGATCTTCAGATCTGCTGCTACATCTCCATTCTGATCCAAGTACACTTTTAGCATGGAAAGATTGTACAATTCCCTCTTCTTTAGAAATGAATGGAACTAGAATGGAAACATCCAGGAATGTAAAAGCAGAAATCTTGGTTTCTTATCTCTTATCACTTTTTACATTTGAATCTTCCTTCTATGGTTGTTTAACTTGCAAATATTGTGAGTTGGGAGAACAAGTGTTCCCATTATCTTCAAAACTGAAGCACAAAGATTCAGCAATATTTCTAAATCATATAGTATATTGATAAAATGTATATTGACAAAATTTAATTGACAAAAATTGTCAATCAGATATAACAAACTAGCAAAGTTCACCAACCAAGCAAACAAAATACACAAATAACTAGAGTATTCATAAAAAACTGTCCCAAAAATTGTACTCAAATAAATATTAACATTACTGATAAAATTGGGGAGTTACGAAAAACAATTAGACCTTGGTGATTGTTTCTTCTATATTTTCATTAATAAAGGAAGTAGATAAATCATGATGTTGTGATGAAAAAATTATAATAAGACTTGGACAAAGTTATTTTGGTCACCTTTAAAAATTCCCAGCTTCTCTCAGGTCCCTATAGATCCCCGTCAGGATGCTGCCATCCTGATGGGAGGGGGGATCTTTGGAGCTCTCCTGTGATGTGTTTAGCTTTGCTTTGTTGACTCGGTTCCATTGCCCGAGGTCATCTGCCTCACCTCACCAAGGAAGTGATGCCTGGGAACATCTTACCGCAGTTTCCGTCTGGAGTTCTCACAACCTCTTTGCACCTCTGGATTGGCTCCTATGGACTGGGCAGTTGGGAGGGGTTTTGAACAATGGGGTTTAGCCTAACAATTTCACCTCAGAACTTCAGATTCTGCCTGCCTTCTCTTGCTGTCACTGATTCTCAATAAAAGTTCCTCTTGAAACGATGCCAGTTTCAAGAGTTCTGCTTTCTTGAGAGATTCAGCTGAGGCAGGGCCTTACAGCTTCCAGAAAATAAAAATATGATTTTCTGTTAGAGAGAGGTGTATGAATAAAATTCAATAGAAAACTAACTAATTCTTACCATCCAGGACTTAATACATGATTGTATATATGTAATGAATGGCAGCTATAATCTGTATTAATATTTCATTTGTAGTTTTTCTCACATTATTACATACGTAGAATGGTTACTGATTATAATAAAATAGTACTAATATTTTAATGTTATGATAATAACAGTATTATTAATTTGTCAATAATGTAATTAATGATCCAGTGGAATAATGCTAGGTCCTCTTCCAGGCACCACACTTGGAGAAGACACTGCACAAAATTTTCATCAGCTTTAGTCAAGGAAAAAGAAAGGGAGAAAGAGATCAAAAGAGCTGCTTTAAGCCTTGAGGAAAGACATCAAGGAGAAGAGCCATGTTGGAATGGAATGGAATGGAATGGAATAGAATGGAATGGAATAGAATAGAATAGAATAGAATAGAATAGAATAGAATAGAATAGAATAGAATAGAATAGAATAGAGCTGGAAGGGACCTTGGAGGTCTTCTAGTCCAGCCCCCTGCTCAACCTATACCATCTCAGACAAGTGACTGTCTAGTCTCTTCTTAAAAATCTCCAGTAATGGAGCACCCACGATATCTGAAGGCAAGCTGTTCCACTGGCTAATTGTCCTCACTGTCAGGAAGTTTCTCCTTAATTCCAGGTTACTTCTCTCTTTGATCAGTTTCCAATCATTGTTTCTTGTCCTAGTTTACAGGAGCTTAAAAGCAGAAAAATTCTGGGAACTTTTTTTCGAATATATAAAAGTACGAAATGTTGTACAAAAGCTTAAGATCTTAAACCACCAAGCCCAGAGAGCACAAAAGATCCTGAAAAGGAATTTAATTTGATGGATCCTTGTTGGAACCAAATACCTTCCACGGCTGCAGCCTTGGGGCCCGCAACCTCTCTTCACCCTTCTTCCTTCTCCTCTGGGGTTTGGATGCAGCACTTAAGGCGTGGGCCAGAATCTTAATGGCGCTATAGGTAATGGCTGGATTTACAACCTGCATCCTATTCTTTTTCTCTTGGGACTCCACTGGTGCTTTCTGGGTGCATCTTTTCCGGCCTTTGACAGAAAAGGTATGTTTTGAAACAGAACAGTGAAAATACTCAGCTTGAAATTCATGTTCCACAAAGAAAGGATCTTTATAGGCATTATCGTTTTTCCAACTCTTTTTCCACTGAAAGGGAAAGCTCCAAATACTATGGACGAGCTTGAGTTGCCAATTCTTTTTCCATGTTAATACTGCAGCCAATGTCATGATCGAGACTTTCCCTTCAATGGGTTCTGGGAAATGTTCAAGTGCTGAATGGAAGGGAATAATTCTCTCCCAAGAGGACTCAAATTCTACGAACTGAACAAAGACATTGACTTGTCTCCACCTAGAGAAGGCATCCCTGAGGAATGTTGTATGTCCAGTCATTGAGAATCGTTGTGATATAACAACACAAATTCTATTCTTGACAAGCATAGGAGTAAAAGTTCTCATGAAATTCTCTCCCTTCTCAGTGTCTGGAGCAAAGAGACCAATCAGGGTCCATCCATAATGGAGGAGAATTTGGACAATTCCTGGGTACAGGATCCCTTCTTTGGGGAGCATCGGATGGTAAAAAGGGAAGTGACTTTTATCACTCAGAGCCTCTGAAGCAATTCTATCACTGACCTGAAAAAACAATGAAGAATTCTGTGTTATATTTGGGGTCCTACCAAGTCCCATTTTTTAGCTTTTAATGAATCCAACTTTTTTTCTCATGCACATATTAGAACATTTCCTGTTGATTAGTCATTAGGCCATATCAAGATACAGAATATAAAACACAGAACATTAACAAGATTCCATGTAAAAACAGAATTTAGAAAAATAACTACAATAGAATAAGCATAAAGAATGAAAATAGTATTTTTTTATTAGCCCAGAATTTACCACAATCAGACCATAATTTCCTTCCGAAAAGGACTTTATATAATTTTTGAATTCTGAGCAGAGAGAAAATACATTTTTAAAAATATTAGGATCCCAATAGATTGTTTCTCTAAAGTGCAATCCAAGATATTGATCTTCCTCTTTCTTAAATAATTGTCATTCAAAATAATAGATGTATTACATCTTCTATTGCTGGAGCTCCATGAATACAAGTATATTCATTGTAAGGAGTTTGTAAGATTTAACTCAATACTTGGAAGGTACATTTGTAGCAGCTGATGCCTTTCAGTGTGCCAACCTTACTCAAGATGGCCCTACTTTTCTCTATTTTGACTATCTTGGATTCTTTGTGCAGCATTTTTTTTAGGTTTTTCTCGAGTGACAAAACAGAGGAAGATCACAGTTCCTAATATAAAGTCAAGAATATTTTAAATGAAATTTGTTTGTTGTAATAGCGTTTGGGGACTCTTATTAGTTTAATGAAGAGAAGGATGAGGGGTGACATGATAACAGTGTTCCAATATCTCAGGGGCTGCACCAAAGAAGAAGGAGTCAAGCTATTTTCCAAAGGACCTGAAGGCAGGACAAAAAGCAACGGATGGAAACTAACCAAAGAGAGAAGCAACCTAGAACTAAGGAGAAACTTCCTGACAGTTAGAACAATTAATCATGGAACAACCTAACTTCAGAAGCTGTGAATGCTCCAATGGTAGAAGTTTTTAAGAAGAGACTGGACAGCCATTTGTCTGAAATAGTATAGGGTTTCCTGCCTGAGCAGGGGGTTGGACTAGATGACCTCCAAGGTACCTTCCAACTTTTATTATTATTATTATCTTTTATTCATTAGACATGAACCTCAGTCAACTGAACATTCAAATTGGCTGGCACTGATGGTTGACATGGATTGCTACCAGCATCCTAGGTGTCAACCAGGTACCTCCTTAAAATATAAGATGTTCCGAGTAGTGCAGTTTTTTGTAACATTGCTGGAGTTATTGCAGGAAGTGCAGTTTCTTGATGTATTTTGCAAAGTTTTTGGACATAGTTCCCAGTGCCCCGATGACAATGGGTATCACTGTTACACATTTCATCCATAATCGCTCAGTTTCGATGGCCAGGTCGCGATATTTTGTAATTTTTTCCAGTTCTTTTTCTTCGACTCTGGCATCTCCTGGTACAGCGATGTCAATCAGCTGTACGCTTCGGTTCTCTACCACTGTGATATCTGGTGTGTTCCAAATGGCGATCCGTCTGTATTTGAAAGTCCCACAAGATCTTCACCCTCTCATTCTCAACAACTTTTTCCACCCTATGTTCCCACGATGTGTCGGACACAGGCAAGTCGTATTTTTTACACAATGCCCAGTGGATTAATTTAGCAATTTGATCATGTCTAGCTTTGTAATCAGTTTGTGCGATTTTGCTGCACTCACCGATTAGATGTGAAACAGTTTCAACTTTGTCATTGCAAAGTCGGCAATTTGGATTGTCAGTGGATTTTTATATCTTCGCTTTCATGGCATTAGTTTGTAGTGCTTGTTCTTGAGCAGCCAGTATTAAGCCTTCCGTTTCTTTCTTGATGGTTCCCATCTTAAGCCATGCCCAGGTTTTCCATCTATTTAATCTGTCATCCAGCCATTTTTCCTTATATTCTGCCTTTGTTTCTGTTACTTTTATAGTGCTCTCTGTTTTCACAGCCTGCAGCAGGTTTTCTGTACTTTGATTCACATAGTCATTCAAACTTCGTTTTTCTTCTTCTACAGTTTGGTGGATTTGCAATAGTCCTCTGCCCCCTATTTTTCTTGGCAGGTACAACCTGTCGATGTCACTTCATGGATGTAGTAGAGCGTGGTGCATATTCAAAAGTTTACGCGTTTTCTGGTCTAGGTTTTCCAGTTCAGCCAAAGTCCAGTTGATAATTCCAGCTGGGTAGCATATCACTGGGACTGCCCATGTATTAATGGCTTTAATTATGTTTCCAGCATTCAGCTTTGATTTTAATATTTTGCGGACTCTCCTGATGTATTCCTTTTGTGTTGACTTTTTGACCTTTCCATTCAAGATGTTATCTGCTTCCAATATGCCTAGGTATTTGTAACTGTCATCCTTTGCTAGTTGTTATGGTTCAGAAGGAAGAGGCTTTTCAAAGAAACTTGAGGCATTGTTTTCCTTTAAGAATCTATGTATGGCAACATAGCTTCGGCACATACATAAGCGAAGCCAAAATCTGAACCCTCCTACTTTATCCCACAGTATCTGAGCACATTTCCCTCCCTCATTTTACAGTCATTAATCACATTCTCCAATTAGTTTAAAGTGTGAACTTTCCCTCCCATTCCATAACATGCCATATTTTATCTCCTCGTATTACATCCAGCTTTGAAGATGCTCTGCTGAAATATTGTTATGGCTAACTAGTTCCTAAGCACATTCTTCCACTTCCCCCCTCCATACTATCTAATAGTGGCTCTAAAGTAATACACAGGTTAAATAGTAAATGTCTGCATCCACATATAATGTCAGGCAAAAACATTTGATGTTAGCAGCCTTGACATCCAGCCCCCCTTACAAAAAAGACAGATCCTGTAATGTAAACAAAAGCATATGTTAATTATTAGTTTTCGGTTTGTTGGGGTGTTTCCCATGAAATCTCTTGATGAGTCTGTCAGCTTTCACCTCACTTGATTTCACCCAGGTGGCTTCAGATAACGGGTACCCCTTCCATTGTACTAAGTACTGCAATTTGCCTTTAAAAATTCTAGAATTAAGAATAAGTTTCACTTCATAATGGGTCTGCCCTGCAACTACGAGGGGCCCAGGTGCTTTCTTCGGGGGAGGTCTTAAAGTGGAGCCCCGATAAGGTTTTAACAAGCTACTATGGAAGACAGGGTGAATTTTACCCAAACGTCTAGGGAGTTTCAGTTTTACGGTGACCGGATTGATGATCTTTACGATAGGAAAAGGCCCTAAGAATTTCGGTCCTAACTTCTTGCTTGGTAATTTGAGGTGTAAATATTTGGTGGACAGATAAATCTTTTCCCCAACTTGGAACATTCTTTGGGGAACCCTCTTTTTGTCAGCTTGCTTTTTATAGGTTTCAAAAGTCTTTTTAAAGCAGATTTTGTATTTCTCCAAACTTCCTTCCATCCCCTCACCCATTGGTCAAGTGTCTGGGAAACGGTTGGCACTCCCCAAGCGGTTGGGGATATTCAGGTATTGGACCGAACTCTTTGCCTGTGGCTACTCTGAAAGGTGTGTAGCGGTGCTGCTGTGCACAGAATTGTTGTACGCCACCTCTGCAAAATGGAGGAGGTCAGTCCAGTTTATCTGTTGATAGGACACGTAGCATCTGAGATATTGCTCCACCATTTTGTTAGCGGATTCTTCAGCTCCATTGGTGGCCGGATGAAAAGCAGATGATAAGCCTTGGGATGATCCAATTAATTTAAGAAAACTCCTCCAAAGCCTTGCTGTGAACTGCACCCCCCTGTCTGAGATTATTTGCTTAGGGGTTCCATGCAGTTGGTAGATATGTTTCAGGAACAATTTAGTCAGTCGTTGGGCGGATGGGAGTCCTTTGCAGGCGATGAAATGAGCCTGCTTCGAAAACAGGTCTATTACAGGTCTAGTTTAACGAAGAGAAGGACGAGGGGGGACATGATAGCAGTGTTCCAATATCTCAGGGCTGCCACAAAGAAGAGGGAGTGAAGCTATTTTCCAAGGCGCCAGAAGGCAGGACAAGAAGCAACGGATGGAAACTAATCAAGGAGAGAAGCAGCCTAGAACTAAGGAGAAACTTCCTGACAGTTAGAACAATTAACCAATGGAACAACCTGCCTCCAGAAGTGGTGAATGCTCCAACACTGGAAGTTTTTAAGAAGAGACTGGACAGCCATTTGTCTGAAATGGTATAGGGTTTCCTGCCTGAGCAGAGGGTTGGACTAGATGACCTCCAAGGTCCCTTCCAACTTTATTATTATTATTATTATTTACAGTCCAGATGACAGTATTTCCTTTACTTTCAGGTAGGTCTACGATAAAGTCCATAGCTATTTCTTTCCAGGGTTGGGAAGGGTCTGCCACTGGCTGCAGTAACCCAGGAGCTTTCCCCGGGATTCTTTTCATTGTGGCACATAAAGTACAACTCTTCACATAGTTTTCCATATCCTGTTTCAGTCCCGGCCACCAAAATTGCCGGTGGGTGAGATGTAGAGTTTTTAGATATCCAAAGTGTCCAGCCTGTTTTACATCATGGCTGTGTTTGAGAGCATTAAGATGGAGGGATTCGGGCAAATACAGTTTCCCCCCCTTGTAAGCCAAACCATCCCGGCACGTCAAGGAGGTTTGATTATCTTTGAACCATTGATACAATAATAATAATAATAATAATAATAATAATAATAATAATAATAATAATAATAATAATAATAATAATAATAATAATAATAATAATAATAATAATAATAATAATAATAATAATAATAATAATAATAATAATAAAGTTGGAAGGGACCTTGGAGGTCATCGAGTCCAACCCCCTGCTCAGGCAGGAAACCCTATACCATTTCAGACAAATAGCTGTCCAGTCTCTTCTTAAAAACCTCCAGTGTTGAAGCATTCACAACTTCTGGAGGCAGGTGGTTCCACTGGTTAATTGTTCTAACTGTCAGGAAGTTTCTCCTCAGTTTCAGGTTGCTTCTCTCCTTGACTAGATCGGTAAGGAGCTCTCATTTTATTTTCTTTGCTCCATGGTCATCCGGATTAGGGACCCTGCGAGGCGTGATTTGTGCAACAGGTTGTGGATTGGAAATAATCACCTCATTAACTTCTTCACGTTCGCTTTTGCATTTGGGCAATCTAGATAGCGCATCAGCTAGGAGTTTTTTTCCTCCTGGTATGTACTTTAGAGTAAAGTTGAAGCAGTTAAAGTACTGTGCCCACCATACTTGCTTTGGGGACAATTTGCAGGGAGTTTCCAGTGCCTCTAGGTTTTTGTGATCTGTCCATACTTCAAATGGCACCTTGCTCCCTTCTAGATAGTGTCGCCAGTTTAACAGCCCCCATCTAATTGCGAAGGCCCCCTTCTCCCATATTGCCCATCTCCGTTCACTTTCCGTAAATTTTTTGGAGGTGTAGGCGCAAGGTTGCAGGACTTCATTCTTATTCTTTTGAAGTAATACAGCTCCAACGGCCACATCGCTGGCGTCGGCTTGTATTACAAAGGGTTCCCCCGGACAGGGGTGCTTTAGGACGGGTTCAGCAGCAAATAGTCTCTTTAAATTCTCAAAATCTGTTTGACAGTTCATAGTCCATGTTAGTGGTTTGCCCGGTCGTGGCTTCCCTCCTTTTTTGCGTGTTTTGAGTAAATCTATAAGGGGTAGGGCAATCTTGGCAAAAGAAGGGATGAATTGATGGTAGAAGTTGGCAAAACCTAGAAAGCTCTGGAGCTGTTTGCGGGTTTTGGGGGGCTGCCATTCGATTACAGTTTTCACCTTGGCTGGATCCATCTCAATGCCCTCATTGGAAATTCTGTAGCCAAGGTAATCTAATCGGGTCTGGTGAAATTCACATTTTGACAATTTGGCATAAAGCTTGGCATTCAATAGTTTCTTTAACACTTCTCTCACCAGCTTTATGTGATCAGTCATATTCGTGCTGTATATCAGAATATCGTCAAGGTACACCAGAACCCCTTTGTACAAATGTTCATGTAGGACTTCATTAATCAACTGCATGAATACGGCTGGGGGCCCCTGTAGTCCGAATGGCATGACTTTGAATTGATAGATCCCCATGGGGCAGTTGAAGGCAGTTTTCCACTCATCTTCTTCTTTTATTCTCACTCGGTAGTACGCCTCTCTCAGGTCTAATTTAGTGAAGACACTCCCCTTAGCCAGATGAGTTAATAAGTCCTGTAGGAGGGGGAGGGGTATTTGTTTTGCACACTTACAGCATTGAGACCCTTATAGTCTACGCAGAGACGAAGAGACCCATCTTTTTTTTCTTTAAATAACACGGGGGCTCCCACGGTAGATTTGGCCCGTTCAATGAACCCCCTCTTTAGGTTTTTATTTACGTATTGCTGCATCTCTTCCATTTCGAGGGGGGACATAGTGTACATTCTCGGGCGTGGGAGTTTGGCTCCTGGCACCAGTTCGATAGAACAGTCATTGGCCTGTGAGGGGGTAGGACATCGCATTCATTTTCACTAAATGCCTCTGCTAAGTCCTGGTATTCATTGGGGATCAGTGATTCGTCTGGTGACGGTGAGGCAGCTATATGTGCTCGCTCATTAGGTGGCCTAAAGTGTTCCGCAACGTCTGTTGAATGGGGGGGGGGGGTTGGCCCTATTGGTAGCCTCACAGTTCTCATCCCTTTCTCCCACCAGATAAATGGCTTCCATTTGTCCAACCAGGCTAATCCTAGGATCACAGCCTCAGTCAGTTTTGGAGCCACTATGAAGCGTATGAACTCCCAGTGCTCACCTATTTCTAGGCGTAGAGGCTCAGTTACTTGCGTGACAAAAGTTCCTCCCATCAGGGAGCCATCAGCTTGCTCAAACCTCATTGGCTTGGAGATTTTGCTCGTATACCCAATTTCATGGCAAAGGGCAAGCTAATGATACATCAGGAGCATCCAGAATCAACTAGCACTTTTAAGTCTGTCTGTGCTCCTGACTTAGGGCTGATTAGCCTTGCAGGCAGCGAAAAAGGAAGGATGGGTTGACTCACCATTGGGTCATTCTCTCCTTCATCATCGCTGTCAAAAAAAGGTAGAGTGGGGGTGGATCCAGCCTCAGTTCCGGTGTCCTCCTGTGTAGGGGAGGTAGCTTGGGCAACCAGTTGCTGTGGGATCCCACTGGATTTTTCTCTCGACGGCTGCTGGCCAGGTCTCTTCCTCACTGCAGGTCCCGGTCTGCTCTGCTGTTGGGGGTAGGGAACTGGGCAGTTCAATGCTCGATGTCCCTGCTGTCAGCATCGGAAGCATGTGATCGGCGGACCTGCAGGTGGTCTGGGCCTTTCAGCGGTTGTAGCCGTTGGGGGCTTTTGGGGGGGGTTGTCATCTGGGTTGCTCTGGTCTTATCTCAGGTTCAGGTGGGGGAGGCTTCTTATAGCGGGTGAGTTGAACGTCTAGCTTCACCGCTGCCTGGTACCACTCGTGCAGTTGATCAGGTACTGCTCGATAAATGCAGGCCTGGGAGAGGTCATCTAATCCCTCAATGAAGATATGGATTAGGGATTGCTCAGGCCACCCCTCTATTCGACCGGCTATCTTGCGGAATTCACGCACATACTCTAGGGCAGGTCTGCCGGCTTGTTTTATTTTGTGGATTTGTCCTCCTGCTCTAAGGCTAATGGAAGGGTCCTCAAATCTTTCTCTCAGCCCTAGGAGGAAGAGGTGGGGATCATCTAATTCAGGGGCTTGCTCATTATATAAATTGTTTAGCCATTCGGATGCCTCTCCCTCTAGGTTGGACGCAATCACATCGACCATGGCACCTGGGTCTGGGTAGAGGTAGGCCCAGCGGTTTAAATGAGAACGTACTTGGTTGAGGAAAAAAATTAGCTTCTCTGAGTCCCCATCGAAGGTTGCTCTGAAGGGTGGGCCAATTATAGGCTGTTGTGGGCCCCACTGTGGCTGTTGCTGCTGGGCCCACCCTTGTTGCTGATTTAACAGCTGCTGAGCTCTCCACTGTAGGGGTGGTGCTCCCAGTTGTGGCTGGCCCCACTGGGGTTGCTGTTGTATGCCCAGAGGTCGCATGTTTGGGGGCTGCGGTCCTTCACCCTGCTGTGGTTGCAATACTGGCAGTACTGGCCACTCGAATCATGGGAGGTTTTCTAAAGGTTGCTGAATAGGTGGGGGCAGTTGCTGCCTTCCTTGTTGTTGGCCTGCGGGGGATGACGGCACCCTCTGCTGCTGTAGGCCCCTCCACGGTTGCTGGGCCTCTCTCATTTGCGGAGCCATCTGTTGTTGCTCTCCTGGCTTTGGCACCACCCCAAGCTGCGGTAAGGCCTCTATTAGCTGACACACGCTCAGAGACCTTTGATCCTCCATCTGCGGGGGCTGCCAAACTCCCCATTGAGGCAGGGGCCCCAGGCTGGGTTTCCCTCTCTCTGTGGGGCTGGAGGCCCTGGCAGGGGGCTCCAGGGACTGGAAGACTGTTTGGTCTGCGAGGGAGGGGCTGGGGGCCTCTCTCAGCAGGGACTGTTCTGCACCCCTCACTTCTAATGTTTCAAATCTTTCTGCCAAATTCTCCACTGACTGACTATGAGTGGCAGTTGGATATCTCCACTCACCCGAGTCTTCAGTGGCAGAAGGCTTGGCAGCTCTCCACTGGTGTGGGGGATGTAATCTGTGAGGATCCCTTTGTTGTGGCTCCAACTCATCCGTCTTGGAAGTCTTTGAAGATGGGAAGGCTGTTACGAAATCTCCGGATTCCACGCTCGGTTTCTCCCAGTCTGAGGACCAGATCAGCTCTCCTAATCTCTTTGGCCTTGCTCCCAGCTGGGGGATTTGCAAGGGTTCTCTCTCTACCGGCTTGTTCGCTGTTGCTCCCCCCTCTGGGGAACTTGCTGCTGCAGGGGTGCTGATCTCAGGCAATTCTTCTTCTTCCATGATGTTCTTTTCTCCAAATCTTTGTCAGTCTATTCCTTCAGTTTTAGGAATAGCGACTGGGGTTCGGAACCCCTAAAAGTCTGAAAAGTTTGTTGGATTTTGGCTTGATGTTATGGTTCCGAAGGAAGAGGCTTTTCAAAGAAACTTGAGGCATTGTTTTCCTTTAAGAATCTTTTTATGGCTTTCAATTAATCTATTTCAATTTAGTCTTGCATAAACATATAATATACAATTCGAGCATTCCTAAAATATAAATTGTTTCTCACCTATATCTATTATTCCAATTTCAATTTATACTTCTCAATCAAATTATATCTCTTATACTATTCTATTTCACATACATATTTTGTAAATAAACATAAATTTATATATTTTAAAACCATTACCTAAGACATAATAATATTATAATATTATAATAATAATAGTAATAGGACAATAATTATTTCTTTCATAAACTAATAATATAACTATTATATCTTAATATTTCTCAACTATATTCTATTTCATATATTCTATCCAATATTTTTATAAATCAATCCAAGTCCCTAAAAATTCCTCAATTGTTTCAATATAGTCCACTTAATAGATCACTAATTACCATTCAATTCTTGTAAGTAAAAATATCAATAATACTTCACCAGTCTCAATCTCAATCTAACTCCTTTAATTTTAAATTTTCCAGTTTTTCCTATTGCCATTCCAAACCATAATCAAATCCATAATTTAGATCTAATATTGACTCAAACCAGAATCACCTTGAAAATCTCGAAAGTATTAGCTCAATCAACGTCCAAAAGCCCTTTTTACCTATCAGATAAAATTTTAACTCTCATTTTTAAATCTAATTCTAGCTTTCTTTTTGTGCCAGGTAGGTTTCCACAGCAGGGCCTCTAGCTCCTCCCATCTTAGTGACTGGCTAAAGGCCTTTTCCCACCATTGAGTCCAATCATAGTCTTTTTCTCTTTTATCCAGTGTTGTCTGTACTGTCATGTTGTCAACGTTTTTGGTGCCTCGTATTTGGAAGTCCAATCCTGTTGCTTTTAAAGTTATAAATGTTTTAGTTGAGTTCTGCCTTTGATCATCAAAAATCTCCATCATGTGGGATGTGTCCTCTTCCTCTTCAATAGATTCAATAGATTCAATAGATTGTGAATGTATTCCATCCATCTCGTTAAGTTGTAGATCTGATTGTGTATCATTAGTCCCACCCAGTCTGCCGTTACCACCACAGCCATGCCCACCCAATGGGCCACGCCCACCCAATGGGCCACACCCACCCAATGGGCCACACTCACCCATCATTTGACGATGCATAACTGGGTTTGGGGTTGCAGTTTGGGCAATCGGTCTCTAAAAGGTTCGCCATCACTGCTATATGGCAATGCTGTCATTTTCCAAAGACCGTAACTTTTGACTTTGACATATCCATAATCAGATAATTATTATGAGAATAGGAGCCAAGTCCTCTTAAAGCATATGCAACCCAAATGTCACATTGGCAACACCTTTGTCTTAACTTTTGGTACATATCAATCCTACTGCTCATGGCTCCGTTGAGCCCGAAACACACTCTCAAACAAATGAACAAAAATGGGATGGAAGGGACCAGGGAGGTTTTCTAGTCCAACCCCCTGCCCATAGCAAGAGATCCTATACCAACCCAGACAAAATGAATGTCCAGCCTCTTTTTGAAAATCTCCATTAATGGAGCACCCACAACTTCATGAGGCAAGCCATTCCACCTATTAATTGTTCTCACTGTAAGTGCTTGTAGAAAGGGCTTTGAGCAGGGTCAACATCCTGAGCTCCATTTGAAGGGCAGTCAATTTCTTCCATAATATTTCTTTGTTTACTGTGTCAAATGCTATAATGGCAGCAAACCATTATTTCCTCTGACTGATATTTTTAGAGTTAGATGGTTGAAGACAAAAGAATTGTCAAGAGTGGATCACATCTGCCTAAAAACTGCTGGTTCTTCTACAAGGAATGCACTTTTCATCCACCTACTATCAATCCTTTTCAAGTGGATGTTTGCATATATTTTAATCACAATATCTTTTAGAGAAATGGGCCTGGAATTGCTAGAGTCCTATTTAGTCCCTTTTTTATACATAGGAAATACAATTGCCATCTTTGACCTAAATGGGTATGGCAGATATTATTTATATGTGTAAATGTATTTGTCAATGGAGGGTCCCACCCGTCGGGATATTTCTTGAATTGTTCAGCTGCTAGAAATTCCTCTCCAGAGGCCATATTGCTCTTCAAACCTTTTATGATGAATTTGATCATTAGAATTTTAGGGCAAAAAATAGTTGATACATTGCCTAACATATTTGTAGATTTTTAATAAAATGGTTGGTTAATGTTAGTGACCCCTAAAGGTTCATAATACATATATGTTTTATCATCAGTAGGAAAGGTAATCCCGTAGGACTCTGTTTAAAAATCTGAGATTTGTTCATGATTGGGGATATCATTATTTTGGCTAAGACCGTGTAAAAAAATGTGAGTTTTCCATCAGTACTGCACATTCCTATTGTACAGAAGATCCTTTGATTGGATACAGAGCCTCTCCTTGCCTTCACAAGTGTGCAGCAGAAGCCTCTGAGCAATTGGGATGATGTCAAGAAAAGACAGGTCTCTTTTGATCCTTGATTCCTCATGACTGTATATCCCAATCCTTATTTATGACACTTACAAATGGCATGGTGAAAAGATTATTTGCAGCCGAACCAGTTCTTAAACACCCTGATCCTGAGGAACCTTTCATCATCCAAGCTGATGCTAGTGATGTTGCAGTGGGCACAGTCCTCCTACAAAAAAACCTTAGGGGGGATCTGCAGCCCTGAGCCTACACTTCACAAAAGCTTTCAGAAACAGAGAGGAGATGGGCTGTTAGGGAGAAAGAGGCTTTTGCTGTGAGATTTGCATTATTAACCTGACGCCATTTCTTGGAAGGGAGTAAAGTGCCTTTTGAAGTATAGACTGATCATTATTATTATTCAAAATAATCTTGAATTCCATAGAGAAGACACAGTTGGATCTATCGCTTACACACCAACACCACACTCACTATACAGAAAGGGAAGGACAAACACAAACCTGTGGGACTTTGTAGGTGCCTCCTAATGTTGACATCTGGATGGAATTGTCTCTGTTAGCTCCATCAACAAGAGCCAAAAACATGTCCTTCCTTCCACAGCTGTAGTTGGGAACATTGGCTTCTCCAGTAGAGAACATGTCCAGCAAGGCATCTGAAGTGCCGAGGGTGTTATCACAGTTGTCATGGATATTGTAGCCAAGTGTGAGATTGTGCAGGAGCCGGGGATATTTGCTAATCACCTCAATATTGAAAATCATGGGTAGTATTAATTCCTTTCGATAGTATAAACTAGTGTAAAACCATGATCATGTTAATATTAGCAGATCAACAGCAACAATACTTTTTCTCCATTTAATCATCTTTTTTCTCTACAAACTAGCTGAAGCATAAGCCAAAATTGATCCAAAACTAGAGGCATATGATAGTCACCCATCACCCTTTAATATTGTTAGTGTTGAGGATGGGGATAGTCCTCAGAAAGGTTTAACAAATCAGAAACATACAATTATTTTTAGCAGTACTAATATTCATAGCCCAGAATACTTCAGTCATTAAAGAAGAACCACCATTAAAGGAAGGAGATTTTTGATAAGTGACCCAGAAAAGCTGTTCTAAAAACAAGTCATCTTCTATTCCTTGAAAAATCAGTCATTAAATATCAATCGGTTATAAAAATATGGAAATGGTTGGGCAGAGGAAATTAGAATCATTTCAATCATTACTTTCAGCCAAAGTCACTATTCCAGTCATGAATTAAGGATTAAACAGAGAGAGGAAAATAATGTGGACTTCTTTCAGGTTTCATTTGCCTCATGTTTCTACTCTCAGAAAATAAGGCAAAAGGGAGAGGTTGTGTTAATCAAAAGGATTCAAAAAATGTGTCAGATCCTGCAATATAAGAGTAAGTAAAACAAGAGGGAAAAAAGAAGAGTGTTAGAACTGCAAATAGAGGGAATGAAACTCCATCGCATGACTTACAGCTGAATCTGACTAGAAGGAGCCATGTTGAAAGGTAATGTTGCAGTTCTTATTCCTGATGGAGAGATGACTATACCAATGAGAAGATCTCCTGGCCTATAATAGCTCCATGGCTTTTCTCCATCCAGGTGGTCCAAATTCAGTGGGCACTTCATTCTCAGCTTCACAGAGAGTGGCTGGGACACCAGCAGCATCAGAAGCAGAAGCAGAAGCAGGAGGTCCATAATTCATGGGGCGGAATCAATCTCCTTCCTCTTTCTAAAAAAGAATTAGAATTCAAAGCATTCTGACATGGTGGAATATCCAGTGGCTTTCCTGATTCAAACAGAGAAACCACGATTCACCTGAAACAGAGAGAAAATATATTGAAGAGAACAGCTCCAGTCTCTCCTGTAATGTGAGCCACAAAAAGCATAACCAGTGATATTTATCCTTTTCTGATGCAAGATCCCTTCCATGTTGCTTCAGTCTGATGTTTACATCAAAGGCAGTCACTGGAGACATAGGAGAAGAGGTCTCAGAGACAGGGATGGTGATGATTGCAGTGAGAAGGAGCTTCTGCTCTTGGGACCCTGAACTTCTTCCATGTAAGGAGGGGTAGCTGGAGAAAAGCACATTAGAGAAAAGTCACAGATAGACTCCTTGGGGCAGTGTTCTGTAGTGGTTTTTAGTCCTTCCTGTTAGGACATGTACAGAAAGTCATGTTGTATGGAGAAAGTTCAACAGCAAGGAAAGTGACTCTGCTGTCCTTCAATGGGGTCTCTTGCCTCCAGAGGCTGCTAGGGAAGGTCACCCAGAGTTATGGAGTTCGGTGCCACTCAAGGTTGGTGACCCTTAACTCTAGTGCTGCCTGTGCTTTATCACCATGGAAGGACTCAGGATCCTTGAACCCAGCCTAATGTTAAGAATTTGGGATTTTCTTTTCAATGAGATCTCCATGTATCAATCCCAATTTGGAGCTGATTTTATAATTCCTTGTAATTGAAGTGAAATTTCATTTGCCATCTGTTCTAGAAAGATCATTTTTTGCATGAGAGCTGCTAAGAGGCAGGAAAGTGACAGCCTGGGATAGCACCATTGGCACAGAGAGAGAGAGAATTGTAGAGTGGGTAGAAGTTTTAGTTTCCTTGACACTTTCTGTGTTGTCTTTCCATATTGATACAATGAAAGCTGTTAAATTTTGACGTTTCTTGGTTTAAATAAAACAATTGTGCTGTTAGGTCTGCAGTTGAGATGGTGGGGAGTCACAGCCAGGAAAAGGTTTCAGGAAGCTCATCTGAAGCTGCCCCTTCATCATGCAGTGTCTGGTTTCCCAAGCCTAGCAAAAGCCAGGAGAGCTTTGCAGTCTCCCAACAGCCTGAGGATCAGGCTGGAAAGCTTCAAAAGCAGCCGCCATTTCTACAAGGACTCCTCGGAGTATTGAAAATGGTGGCCACTTCTTGCAGCCATGGGGATCAGGCCCAAGCACTGCAGGGTCCCATTGGGGGAAAGATCGAAGGGGGAGAGAGGGAGGGCACTGCAGCATCCCCATGGTCAGTCTGAAGGGCAAATGACCACAGGGGCATTGCAGACATCATAACTTTGAAAGAGTTTTGTATATAATTTTCGGGCATCCATCATAAATTTGAATATTTGTTAAATGGCCTTTCATATCACGAGTACTAACAATCATACATTTTTTCTGTTTGCACATATCAGCCCAAACTATGGAATATCAACATTTACATTCCTTGGGACACATTAAATTAAAATACGCTGAATTACATTCCTGAAAAATGAATTCAGAAGAGGGACAATTTCTATAGGAAAGGAATCCCATTCATAAGAAAAGGTCTCAAATAATGTTTGGCTCAGGACAACAAGTGTTAGACTGACACCCACAGAGCTGCCACAAATTGTGTAGTAGAATCATAATTGCTAACCACCCTGGCTGGGGTGCCTAGTGGCACCCCTCTTGCTATTCTGTAGGACCCCCAATGGCTCCAGCTTCCAGCCAGAGGGAGAGTTGTTACTAAACTACATCCGCAAGGCCCCAAGACCCCCAATCCTTCTGTAGCATGAAGGGACTGGACAGCCATTTGTCTGAAAGGGCATAGGGTCTCCTGCTTGAGCAGGGGGTTAGACTAGAAGACCTCCAAGGTCCCTTCCAACTCTGCTATTCTTTTATTCTCTCCACAGTGGGTAGGGAGACATTTTCATTTCACAAAAGGAAAGCTTTCACATTTGTTCAAAAATGAATTGTAAAATATAAGTGCTTTCAACTAATACCAAAATTAATCTTAATACAAAGTGTTTTCTATTTCAGCTGGTGAATGCTCCAACACTGGAAGTTTTTAAGAAGAGACTGGACAGCCATTTGTCTGAAATGAGCAGGGGGCTGGACTAGATGACCTCCAAGGTCCCTTCCAGCTCTATTCTATTCTATCCAATTTCACTGCGTCTTCCTCCTTTTAATCTGTTTTTAGTTTACATTTCATATTTTCTTTCTGTCAAAGTCTTGAATTTTTCCTTCATTTTAAATATACATATATTCATTTTCTCCTAAAAGAGGGAAGATTTTGCCTTCAACTCCTCCAGTTCTGAGCCAAGACAAAAGCCCCGCCCCTCTCTCTCCCTAGTGGCTGCCTCTAGTCCTGGCCTGCCCCTGTCGTCGTGGCAACCCAGCAGCAGCCAATCAAGCAGGAGGGAAGAGACAATGGTTGCCTGGGAACTCAGCCACCAATCAGACTCACGGAGAAGAGTTTGAATGAGCAAGGACAAAAGGGGGGGGGGACAGGAAAATATCCAATAAGGATAGAAAATTAAAAAGGCTTTCCTGTGATGAGAAAGAGGCAAAAACTGCCAGAAATGCAGAGGGAGGGGAGGCCAAAGTCCTGGAAGGGCCTTTTCCCCCACCCAGAAATGCCTGCAATGAAGAGCTTCTCCTCTGGGGGGCTTGGGCAAGTGGGGGGCAGTGGCTGCCCAGGAGAGCCTGGCCGGAGGGTCTTTGGGGGCCACAAGGGACCCCCAGGATGCCCCTTCCTCAGAGCCCCAGAGGGTCCCTCCAGGGAGACCCCCCTCACCTTTCCCTCCCCAGCAAAG
Source organism: Azemiops feae (assembly GCA_023970755.1). Taxonomy (NCBI): domain Eukaryota; kingdom Metazoa; phylum Chordata; class Lepidosauria; order Squamata; family Viperidae; genus Azemiops; species Azemiops feae. The sequence continues at coordinate 105,446 of JALGBA010001116.1, read as the reverse complement.
CCGGATCCCCCTTTGGAGACAAAGGCCCTGCATGGCTTCTCCCCGACAGGAGCCTTTCCTGGAAACACATGAAGAGGAACCGGAGCTTCACAGACCCCCATTGGCTGCCTTTCCCCCTGAAATGCAACTCCAAAGCCCATAATCCACCTTAGTCTTTTCCGAGAATGGTGTGTGTGAAGGGTTCCCCCAGTTCCCCTCCTCCTTCCTGAGCCTTTTCTATGGGCAACGTGACAAGTCTGGGCTTTGCTTTTCCCCCTCAGTGCCCCATGTGTGGAAGGGAGTGGCAGTGGAACATGGGTCCTTTCCCTCCATTTCTTCCTTACGCGGGGTGAAAGGCATCCTTTATTTCTCTCATTTCTCTCTCTCTCATTGATTGTATATGGGTGTGATTTTTTTTTAAAAAAAAACTATGTCAAGTCCTGATGACTAGTTTTTAACTAGAAGATTTATTTTATTTTATTTTATCCTGGTCACACTATTGCATCAGTCTTTTTCTATTGCTCTCCTTCAACATTAACTTTCAAAATAAAGTAAACTTTGGTTTTAGCTCAGTAGGAAGCTATTCCAATTCTCTGACATGTTCAGGCATTGTAGTCACCAGGGTTTTCTCTTTAACCGCTATGCCAACAAATATCAGATTTCTTTTTATTCAGCCACAGGTGCCGTGTATCCCCTCTGGGGCCAATTTCAAGCATGGAGCTTTCCAACCTCTCAATTGTTGCTGACTGATTTAATTCTAGCTCTGCCCTATCATTTTGAATCCTATGGGGATTATTCCCCTTTCATTTCTCTCCAGAGAAGTGCCCAACAAACTTTGAGTCCAAGAACTAATTGAATTAGCCGGGGATCTCTGGTGAGAGGGAGAATTATTATTATTATTATTCTCAAAGTTTCAGCTCTGCTCTTTGGCCGAATCCTCCAGGGAAGACTTTGGGCAGAGACAAATGGAGTCAGCTGCAGTTCGCTTCTCTCTCTGACCCAGGAGGTCCAAAATTGAAATCTTTCCTGGTGGAGAACTTGGCTTTAGGCAAAAAGCGTCACTGGAAGATTTCAGACTTTGGACCTCCCTCCCCACTCAAGATCTGGGCTGTCTGTCTTCCTTCACATCAAAGTTTGCCACCCTGGGGAAAATAAGAGCTGAAAGCCAATGCAAACGAGTTGCTGCCTGCTGGGGTCACCCCCCCAAAAGAGCCCCCTTTGCCATCTCCTTTCCCCAAATGTGAGCTCTTTCTTCAGCCCCACCTTGACTCCCTTGTGCCCCCACCAAGCCCCTCTTTAACATATAGAAGTGTGGGGGTCCTGCGGCCTTCCAAATGTGGCTGGGTAACATCTTTCTCTCTGGCTGGAAGCCTCTTCCCCTTCGATCCTTCCCCAATGAGACTCTGCAGTGCTTTGGCCTGATCCTCAGGGCTGCCAGAAGTGGACACCATTTGCAATACTCTGACAAGTCCTTGTAGAAATGGCGGCTGCTTTTGAAGCTTTCCAGCCTGATCCTCAGGCTGTTGGGAGACTGCAAAGCTCTCCTGGCTCTTGCTAGGCTTGGGAAACCAGACAATGCATGACGATGGGGCAGCTTCAGATGAGCTCCCTGAAACCTTTCCCTGGCTTTGACCCCCCCCTCACTCCCCCCAAGCCCCATATTTCTTCAATAAAGAACACAAAAAATGCTGGAAGAGACAAACTTTTTCATCTTGCACTGCCTTGTCCCCCGAATTAGGTGCTAAAACTAAACTCCCCATCTCTGCCCTCAAATCTCTATCCCCGTTAACACTTTGCTACATATACTGCATGCCTGAAACAGAAGAACAGAGTTGAAAGGTACCTTGCAGGTCTTCTAATCTAACCCCCTGCTGAAGGAGGAAACCTCACCATTTACCATTTCAGACAAATGGCTGTCTAATCTCTTCTTAAAAACCTCCAGGGTTGAAGCACCCAAAACCTCTGGAGGCAAATCATTCCACTGATTGATTGTTTTGTCAGGAAATTTCTCCTTAGTTCTAGGTTGGTTCAAAATCTGTAAGTTACTTACTTTGACTCTAGAGAGTCAAAGAATAGAAAGAAGAAAGGAAAGAAGCAAAGAAAAATTTTGCTCTGTGTTGACAATACTGACTGTGATGATAGTGATGTTCAACAGCCCCCCCATATGTGAATAGGGCCCCTCCCTCAGAAGAGAGGTTTCTGGTCGCACCCAAGGCTGCCCTGAGTGGATTGGGTTGGGGGCTCTGCCTGCCTTTCTCTCTTCCAGAGCACCCTCCCTGCCCTTGCCAAGAAGGCCCACAGGCATCCTATAGCCTCTCAGTCATTCCTGGCTCTCCAGGACCCATGCTTCATTGCCCCATCCCCCCAGTTGCCTTCATGAGGACTTGAAACCCATTCTTCTTGTCAGGATGAGGAGATTCTTGTCACCTCTCTTCAGCAGAACCAGCTGCAAAAAAATCGGCCCAATCCTCCCCTCTGGGGTACAACTAGACTTCAGTGAGACAGGGCAGGCAACATCATGGATGAGAGACGCCTTCTTACACATCAGGCTGGCACTCAAAAGCAACAGCCAGAATGGGAGCCACTGAAGATCTGGTAGCCAGGCAGTGAGAGTTGAAGCAGACGACTGAACAGTGGGACAGCTTTCAAATAATGGACCTGGGTTATTGGTCATCCTATAGTCCTCCTTGTGAGGGTGGACCTGCCCATCCCATCAGCTCCCCCTGTCACTCAAACCTCCCCAGTTTTACCTTCTAGGCCAAGGTGCCCATATTGACATCCCCCCTCCAGATAATAATAATAATAATAATAATAATAATAATAATAATAATAATAATAATAATAATAATAATAATAATAATAATAATAATAATAATAATAATAATAATAATAATAATAATAATAATAATAAAAACAAGCATCTGCCACACAACACTTAAGACATGCTACTCAGCTGGAATTATCAACTGGACTTTGGCTGAACTGGAAAACCTAGACCGGAAAACACGTAAACTTTTGAATATGCACCACGCTCTACATCCACGAAGTGACATCGACAGGTTGTACCTGCCAAGAAAAATAGGGGGCAGAGGACTATTGCAAATCCACCAAACTGTAGAAGAAGAAAAACGAAGTTTGAATGACTATGTGAAACAAAGTACAGAAAAACTGCTGCAGGCTGTGAAAACAGAGAGCACTATAAAAATAACAGAAACAAAGGCAGAATATAAGGAAAAACGGCTGGATGACAGATTAAATAGATGGAAAACCAAAGCTTTGCATGGACAGCATTTGAAAAACATTGAAGGAAAATGTGATAACAACTTGATATGGGCATGGCTTAAGATGGGAACCATCAAGAAAGAAACGGAAGGCTTAATACTGGCTGCTCAAGAACAAGCATTACCAACTAATGCCATGAAAGCGAAGATACAAAAATCCACTGACAATCCAAATTGCCGACTTTGCAATGACAAAGTTGAAACTGTTTCACACCTAATCTGTGAGTGCAGCAAAATTGCACAAACTGATTACAAATCTAGACATGATCGAGTTGCTAAATTAATCCACTGGGCATTGTGTAAAAAATACGACTTGCCTGTGTCCGAAAAGTCGTGGGAACACAGGGTGGAAAAAGTTGTTGAGAATGAGAGGGTGAAGATCTTGTGGGACTTCCGAATACAGACAGATCGCCATTTGGAACACAATACGCCGGATATCGCAGTTGTAGAGAAACGAAGTGTACAGCTGATTGATATCGCTGTACCAGGAGATGCCAGAGTTGAAGAAAAAGAACTGGAAAAAATTACGAAATATCGCGACCTGGCCATCGAAACTGCGCGATTATGGATGAAACGTGTAACAGTGGTACCCATTGTCATCGGGGCACTGGGAACTATGTCCAAAAACTTTGCAAATTACATCAAGAAATTGCAGCTTCCTGCAATAACTCCAGCAATGTTACAAAAAACTGCACTACTCGGAACATCTTATATTTTAAGAAGGTACCTGGTTGACACCTAGGATGCTGGTAGCAACCCGTGTCAACCATCAGCGCCAGCCAATTTGAATGTTCAGTTGACTGAGGTTCATGTTTAATGAATAAAAGATAATAATAATAATAATAATAATAATAATAATAATAATAATAATAATAATAATAATAATAATAATAATAATAATAATAATAATAATAATAATAATAATAATAATAATAATAATAATAATAATAATAATAATAATAAATAAAAAACAACAACAATAAAAAGTTGGAAGGGACCTTGGAAGTCATCAAGTCCAACCCCCTGCTAAGGCAGGTAACCCTATACCATTTCGGACAAATGGCTGTCCAGTCTCTTCACCGCTTCTGGAGGCAGCTTCTGGAGGCAGGTTGTTCCACTGGTTAATTGTTCTAACTGTCAGGAAGTTTCTCCTTAGTTCTAGGTTGCTTCTCTCCTTGATTAGTTTCCATCCATTACTTCTTGTCCTGCCTTCAGGCACCTTGGAAAATAGCTTGACTCCCTCTTCTCTGTGGCAGCCCCTGAGATATTGGAACACTGCTATCATGTCCCCCCTCGTCCTTCTCTTCATTAAAGTAGACATACCCAATTCCATCAACCTTTCCTTATATGTTTTAACCTCCAGTCCCCTAATCATCTTTGTTGCTCTTCTCTGTACTCTTTCTAGAGTCTCAACATCTTTTTTACATCGTGGTGACCAAAACTGGATGCAGTATTCCAAATGTGGCCTTACCAAGGCATTGTAGAGTGGTATTAATACTTCACGTGATCTTGATTCTATCCCTCTGTTAATGCAGCCTAGCACTGTGTTGGCTTTTTTGGCAGCTGCAGCACACTGCTGGCTCATATTTAAATGATTGTCCACTAGGACTCCGAGATCCCTCTCACAGTTACTACTATTGAGCAAGGTACCCCCTATACTATACCTATACATTTGGTTTTTCTTGCCTAAATGTAGAACCTTACTTTTTTCACCATTGAATTTCATTTTGTTAGATAGTGCCCAGTGTTCAAGTCTGTCCAGATCCTCCTGTATCCTAAGCCTGTCTTCTGGAGTATTGGCTATTCCTGCCAGCTTGGTGTCGTCTGCAAATTTGATGAGTTCCCCATCTATCCACTCGTCCAAATCATTGATGAAGATGTTGAAGAGCACTGGGCCCAGAACAGAGCCCTGATAAGAAATGTAATGTATCAACAATTGACCAAGATAAACCAGAACACAGGGACTCCGATCTATAAGCACTTGGAGGTCTTCTGGGGAGGACAAACAAACCCTCAGAGATGGGAATGTCACAGGAGTGCATCTACACATCAAAGTGCATCTACACAACCAGAGGAAGTACCACCAGGTCCCCCTAAACCAACTTCCAGGTGGTTGTGGCAAGAAATCAGGACACACTATCCACCGCACTGCGGGAGCTGCCACCATCTCAACTGCAGACATAACAGCACAATTGTTTTATTTAAATCAAGAAACCTCAAAATTTAATACCTCTCATTGTATCAGTATGGAAAGACAACACAGAAAGTGTCAAGGAAACTAAAACTTCTACCCACTGTACAATTTTCTCTCTCTGTGCCAATGGTGCTATCCCAGGCTGTCACTTTCCTGCCTCTTAGCCAGCTCTCGTGCAAAAAATGATGTTTCTAGAACAGATGGCAAATGAAATTTCACTTCAGTTACAAGGAACTATAAAATTAGCGCCAAATTAGGATTGATACATTGAGATCTTATTGAAAAGAAAATCCCAAACTCTTAACATTAGGCTGGGTTCAAGGATCCTGAGTGCTTCCATGGAGATAAAGCACAGGCAGCACTAGAGTTAAGTGTCACCAACCTAGAGTGGCACCAAACTCCATAACTCTGGGTGACCTTCCCTAGTAGCCTCTGGAGGCAAGAGACCCCATTGAAGGACAGCAGAAGTCTCTTTCCTGGCTGTTGAACTATTTCCATCCAGCATGACTTTCTGGACATGTCCTAACAGGAAGGACTAAGACCACTACAGCACACTGCCCCAAGGGGTGTATCTGTGACTTTTCTCTAATGTGCTTTTCTCCAGCTACCCCTCCTTACATGGAAGAAGTTCAGGGTCCCAAGAGCAGAAGCTCCTTCTCACTGCAATCATCACCATCCCTGTCTCTGAGACCTCTTCTCCTATGTCTCCAGTGACTGCCTTTGATGTAAACATCAGACTGAAGCAACATGGAAGGGATCTTGCATCAGAAAACGATAAATATCACAGGTTATGATTTTTGTGGCTCACATTACAAGAGAGACTGGAGCTGTTCTCTTGAATATATTTTCTCTCTCTTGGTTCATTTCTGGAAAGCCACAGGATTCCATCCTGTCAGAGTGATTTGAATTCTTCTAATTCTTCTTTAGAAATAGGAAGGTGATTCATTCAGCCCCATGAATTATGGACCTCCTGCTTCTGCTTCTGATGCTGCTGGTGTCCCAGCCACTCTCTGGGAAGCCGAGAATGAAGTGCCCACTGAATTTGGACCACCTGGATGGAGAAAAGCCATGGAGCTATTATAGGCCAGGAGATCTTCTCATTGGTATAGTCTTCTCTGCATCAAAAATAGCACCTGCAACGTTACCTTTCAACATGGATCCTTCTAGTCAGATTCGCTTGTAAGTCATTCACTGCAATGGAGCTTCATTCCCTCCATTTGCAGTTCTAACACTCTTCATTTTCTTCTTCTTGTTTTACTTACTCTTATATTGCAGGATTTGACACATTTTTTGAATCCTTTTGATTAACACAGCCTCTCTATTTTGCCTTATTTTCTGAGAGTAGAAACATGAGGCAAATAAAAACTGAAAGAAGTCCACATTATTTTCCTCTCTCTGTTTAATCCTTAATTCATGACTGGAATACTGACTTTGGTTGAAAGTAATAATTGAAATGGTTCTAATTTCCTCTGCTCAACCATTTCCATATTTCTATAACCGATTGATATGCAATGTCTGATTTTTAAAGGAATAGAAGATGACTTGTTTTTAGAACAGCTTCTCTGGGTTACGTATCAAAAATCTCCTTTCTTTAATGGTGGTTCTTCTTTAATGACTGAATTATTCTGGGCTATGAATATTAGTACTGCTAAAAATAATTGTATGTTTCTGATTTGTTAAACCTTTTTGAGGACTATCCCCATCCTCAACACCAACAATATTAAAGGGTGATGGGTGACTGTCATTTGCCTCTAGTTTTGGATCAGTATTGGCTTGTGTTTCAGCTAGTTTGTAGAGGAAAAAAGATAAAATTAAATGGAGAAAAAATATTGTTGTTGTTACTGTTGATGATGCTGATATTAACATGATCATAGTTTTACAGTAGTTTATCCAATGGAAAGCTAGTATTACTACCCATGATTTTCAATATTGAACTGGTGAAGGAGAATCCCCAGCTCTTGCACAATCTCACGCTTGGCTACAAGATCCATGACAACTATGATAACACCCTCGGCACTTCAGATGCCTTGCTGGACATGCTCTCTACTGGAGAAGCCAATGTTCCCAACTACAGTTGTGGAAGGAAGGACAAGCTTTTGGCTCTTGTTGATGCAGCTGACAGAGACAGCTCCATCCAGATGTCAACATTAGCAGGCACCTACAAAGTCCCACAGGTTTGTGTTTGTCCTTCCCTTTCTGTAAAGTGAGTGGGTGTTGGTGTGTAAGCGATAGATCGAAATGTGTCTTCTCTAGGTAATTCAAGATTATTTTGAATAATAATAATGATTAGTCTATACTTCGAAAGGCACTTTACTCCCTTTCAAGCAATGGTGCCAAGTTAATAATGCCCATCTACCGCAAAAGCCGCTTTCTCCCAAACAGCCCATCTCCTCTCTGTTTCCGAAAGCTTTCGTGAAGTGTAGGTGCAGGGCTGCAGATCCCCCCTAAGGATTTTTTGTAGGAGGACTGTGCCCACTGCAACATCACTAACATCAGCTTGGATGATGAAAGGTTCCTCAGGATCAGGGTGTTTAAGAACTGGTTCTGCTGCAAATAATCTTTTCACCATGCCATTTGTAAGTGTTATAAATAAGGATTGGGATATACAGTCGGGAGGAAGCAAGGATCAAAAGAGACCTGTCTTTTCATGACATCATCCCAATTGCTTAGAGGCTTCTGCTGCACACTTGTGAAGGTGAGGAGAGGCTCTGTATCCAATCAAAGGATCTTCTGTATAATAGGAATGTGCAGTACTGATGGAAAACTCACATTTTTTTACATGGTCTTAACCAAAACAATGATATCCTCAATGATGACCAAATCTCAGATTTTTAAACAGAGTCCTACGGGATTACCTTTCCTACTGATGATAAAACATATATGTATTATGAACCTTTAGGGGTCACTAACACTAACCAACCATTTTATTAAAAATCTAGAAATATGTTAGGCAACATATCAACTATTTTTGGCCTAAAATTCTCTTGATCAAATTCATCATTAAAGGTTTGAAGAGCAATATGGCCTCGGGAGAGGAATTTCTACCAGCTGAACAATTCAAGAAATATCCCGACGGGTGGGACCCTCCATTGACAGATACATTTACACATATAAATAATATCCGCCATACCCATTTGGGTCAAAGATGGCAATTGTAATTCCTATATATAAAAAAGGGAGTAAAAAGGACCCTAACAATTCCAGGCCCATTTCTCTAACATAGGGCTTTTCAACCTTTTCACAGACTGTACCACCTTAGGACATGACACTCTTGACAGATCTCTTTCCAAGTCCATTTTTCAAGACAAAAATGACCAGTCCATAATTAGAGATGACTCCCAGCACCTTCGTTTGCATTCCCAGGAGATTACAGCCTATTTTCCCCATTTTAATCCTTAGAACCTCCACTCTTCCCCCCACAAAAGGCCACCAAAAGCCACATCCAATGGAGCTGTCCCCAAAATAAAAAAAAGTTTTTCTATCCCTCCTCAGCCTGATATCTAGGAACAAGGAAGGCCTCCCATTTGAAGCTTTCTAAACTTCCTTCATCCAGATTCAGAAAATAAACTGTGTCTGCCTTAAATATTTACCACAAACTAAACCAAATTCCAGAAATGTGGTTTTACAGCTGATCAGCTATAGCTGCATGTGCCAATCCTGGGCTCCTGCGCAGCTCACTCGCTTGCACTTCACTGGAAAACACGCCGCTCGCCAAACAGGCCGCTTGCTAACTCACCCTTCACCCAAAAACATGTGCTTGCTAAACATGCAACTTGCTAACTCACCCTTCGCCCAAAAACACGCCACTTGCTAAACACGCCACTCGCTCATGCACCCTTTACCCGAAAACATGCCGCTTGCTAAACACACCGCTCACTTGCTCGCTCGCCCTTCCCCCCAAAACACGCCACTCCCTCTGTCTCTCCTCACTGATTTGGTAAGAAAAGCCTCTTCTCTTCTCGCTCTGCTCCTTTTATACTTTCTCTTCTCTCTGCCCTCCACCTTTTCTCTTCCGGGTGCGCCAGAAGCTCCAATTACCATGTTGCCACATGCGCCGATCCTGGGGATACTGCCAAGCTCTGCAGCTGGTTCCCTCCCCTGCTACACTTGGCTAGGGCTCGCATACCACCAGCCAGGTGCTAAAGTACCACTGGTGGTATGCGTACCACCAATTGAAAAGCCCTGCTGTAACAGATATTGTGACTAAAATATATGCAAACTTCCACTTGAAAAGAATTGATAGTAGGTGGATGAAAAGTGGATTCCTTGGTAGAAGAACCAGCAGTCTTTAGGCAGATGTGATCCACTCTTGACAATTCTTTTGTCTTGAACCATCTAACTATAAAAATATCAGTCAGAGGAAATAATGGTTTGCTGCCTTTATAGCATTTGACACAGTAAACAAAGAAATATTATGGAAGAAATTGACTACCTTTCAAATGGAGCTCAGGATGTTGACCCTGCTCAAAGCCCTTTCTACAAGCACTGACAGTGAGGACAATAAATGAGTGGAACAGCTTGCCTCATGAAGTTGTGGGTGCTCCATTAATGGAGATTTTCAAAAAGAGGCTGGACATTCATTTTGTCTGGATTGGTATAGGATCCCTTGATATGGGCAGGGGGTTGGACTAGAAAACCTCCATGGTCCCTTCCACCCCTTTTTTGTTCATTTGTTTGAGAGTGTGTTTGGGGCTCAATGGAGCCATGAGCAGTAGGATTGATATGTACCAAAAGTTAAGACAAAGGTGTTGCCAATGTGACATTTGGGTTGCATATGCTTTAAGAGGACTTGGCTCCTATTCTCATAATAATTATCTGATTATGGATATGTCAAAGTCAAAAGTTATGGTCTTTGGAAAATGACAGCATTGCCATATAGGGCTAATCAATGAGGAGGCAACGGAGCAAGTTCACACCTTTCCTTACATGGGGAACTTTTCTCTGTGACTTTTCTCCCTCAACATCAAAGGAGCTCATTTAGAAGGCACAAGTAAATGCACTGTTAATTTTTTTAAAAAAAATCATAGGTATGCGGCTTCCTTAGACTGAATTATTAAATACAAAATATCAATGTTACCATTATGCACTTACAGTATATTGAGCTGAACTTTGGGATTTAATTTATATCACTACTAGAACAAATCTGATCACATCATCTGAGAAATATCTTGAGGGTGGATAAAAGGACATCAGCTGCTGCCCTTAGAGCAGAATTGAGGCATATAATTATGTTTAATAAAATTAATGGTATGGAACCTGATAAGAGTCCCCAAATGCTATTAGAACAAACAAATTTCATTTAAAACATTCTTGATTTTATATTAGGAACTGTCATCTCCTTTTCTTTTTTGCCACTCGAGAAAAACCTAAAAAAATGCTGCACAAAGAATCCAAGATGGTCAAAATAGAGCAAAGTAGGGCCATCTCCAATAAGGTTGGCACACTGAAAGACATCAGCTGCTACAAATGTACCTTCCAAGTATTGAGTTAAATTTTCCAAACTCCTTACAATGAATATACTTGCATTTGTGGAGCTCCAGAAATAGAAGATGTAATATATCTATTATTTTGAATGTCAATTATTTAAGAAAGAGGGAGATCAATATCTTGGATTGCACTTTAGAGAAACAGTCTATTGGGATCCTAATATTTAAAAAAATGTATTTCCTCTGTGCTCAGAATTCAAAATTTATATATAATAAAGCCCTTTTCAGAAGGAAATTATGGTCTGATTGTGGCAAATTCTGGGGTTATAAAGAAATACTATTTTTATTCTTTATGCTTATTCTATTGTAGTTATTTTTCTAAATTCTGTTTTTACGTGGAGTCTTGTTAATGTTCTGTGTTTTATATTCTGTAACTTGATATGGCCTAATGACTAATCAATGGGAAATGTTCTAATATGTGCATGGGAAACATATTGGATTTATTAAAAGCTAAAAATTGGTACTTGGTAGAATCCCAAATATAACACAGAATTTCTTTTTTCAGGTCAGTGATAACATTGCTTCAGAGGCTCTGAGTGATAAAAGTCAATTCCCTTTTTACCATCCGATGCTCCCCAAAGAAGGGATCCAGTACCCAGGAATTGTCCAACTGCTCCTTCATTTTGGATGGACCCTGATTGGTCTCTTTGCTCCAGACACAGAGAAGGGAGAGAATTTCATGAAGACTTTTACTCCTTTGCTTGTCAAGAATAGAATTTGTGTTGTTATATCACAACAATTCTCAATGACAGAACATATCACATTCCTCAGGGATGCCCTCTTTAAGTGGAGAAAAGTCAACGTCTTTGTTCACTTCATCAGATATGATTCCCTTTGGGACAGAATTCTTCCCTTCCATTCAGCACTTGAAGGTTTACCAGGACCCATTGAAGGGAAAGTCTGGATCATGACAGTGGTTGGAGTATTTTTAGTGAAAATAGATAGGCGTCTCAAGCATGTCCATAGTATTTGGAGCTTTCCCTTTCAGTGGAAAAAGAGTTGGAAAAACGATAATGCCTATAAATCACCTTTCTTTGTGGAACCTGAATTTCAAGCTGAGTATTTTCGCTGTTCTGTTTCAAAACACCCCTTTTCTGTCAAAGGCCGGAGAAGATGCACCCAGAAAGCACCAGTGGAGACCCAAGAGAAAAAGAATAGGATGCAGATCCAAAATGATGGCTATACCTACAGTGTCATTAAGATTCTGGCCCACACCTTAAGTGCTGCATCCAAACCCCAGAGGAGAGGGAAGAACGGTGAAGAGTGGTTGGGGGCTCCAAGGCTGCAGCCATGGAAGGTATGGGGTCCCAACAAGGATCCATCAAATTAAATTCCTTTTCAGGATCTTTTGTGCTCTCTGGGCTTCGTGGTTTAAGATCTTAAGCTTTTGTACAACATTTCGTACTTTTATATATTCGAAAAAAAGTTCCCAGAATTTTTCTTCTTTTAAGCTCCTGTAAACTAGGACAAGAAACAATGATTGGAAACTGATCAAAGAAAGAAGTAACCTGGAATTAAGGAGAAACTTCCTGACAGTGAGGACAATTAACCAGTGGAACAGCTTGCCTTTAGATATCGTGGGTGCTCCATTACTGGAGATTTTTAAGAAAAGACAAGACAGTCACTTGTCTGAGATGGTATTGGTTGAGCAGGGGGCTGGACTAGAAGACCTCCAAGGTCCCTTCCAGCTCTATTCTATTCTATTCTATTCTATTCTATTCTATTCTATTCTATTCTATTCTATTCTATTCTATTCTATTCTATTCTATTCTATTCTATTCTATTCTATTCTCTCATAAACAAATCATGCCAGAGAAATCTTATTGCATTCTTTGACCAAGTGACAAAATTAGTGGATCAGAGCAATGCTGTGGATATAATTTACTTGGACTTCAGTAAGGCATTTGATAAAGTAGATCACAACCTACTACTCAATAAGATAGAAAAATGTGGGTTACACAGCATCACCACAAGATGGATCCGTAGCTGGCTGACCAGCTGTACTCAGCATGTGGTCCTCAATGGAACCGCATCTACATGGAGCGAAGTGTGTAGTGGGGTGCCCCAGGGCTCTGTTCTAGGCCCAGTGCTCTTCAACATCTTCATCAACATTTTGGACGAGGGGATAGATGCGGAACTCATCAAATTTGCGGACAACACCAAGCTGGCAAGAATAGCCAACACTCCAGAAGACAGGCTTAAGATACAGAAGGATCTGGACAGACTTGAATACTGGGTACTATCTAACAAAATGAAATTCAATGGTGAAAAAAGCAAGGTTCTACATTTAGGCAAGAAAAACCAAATGTACAGGTATAGTATAGGGAGTACCTTGCTCAATAGTAGTAACTGTGAGAGGAACCTCGGAGTCCTAGTGGACAATCACTTAAATATGAGTCAGCAGTGTGCTGCAGCTGCCAAAAAAGCCAACACAGTGCTAGGCTGCATTAACAGAGGGATAGAATCAAGATCACGCGAAGTATTAATACCACTCTACAATGCCTTGGTAAGGCCACATTTGGAATACTGCATCCAGTTTTGGTCACCGCGATGTAAAAAAGATGTCGAGACTCTAGAAAGAGTACAGAGAAGAGCAACAAAGATGATCAGGGGACTGGAGGCTAAAGCATATAAGGAACAGCTGCTGGAATTGGGCATGTCTAGTTTAATGAAGAGAAGGACGAGGGGGGACATGATAGCAGTGTTCCAATATCTCAGGAGCTGCCACAAAGAAGAGGGAGTCAAGCTATTTTTCAAAGCGCCTGAAGGCAGGACAAAAAGCAACGGATGGAAACTAATCAAGGAGAGAAGCAACCTAGAACTAAGGAGAAACTTCCTGACAGTTAGAACAATTAACCAGTGGAACAACCTGCCTCCAGTAGCGGTGAATGCTCCAACACTGCAAGTTTTTAAGAAGAGACTGGACAGCCATTTGTCTGAAACGGTATAGGGTTTCCTGCCTGAGCAGGGGGTTGGACTAGGCGACCTCCAAGGTTCCTTCCAACTTATTATTATTATTATTATTATTATTATTATTATTATTATTATTATTATTATTATTATTATTATTATTATTATTATTATTATTATTATTATTATTATTATTATTATTATTATTATTATTATTATTATTATTATTATTATTATTATTATCTGTTTCATGTCTTTCCTCAAGGCTTAAAGAAGGTCTTTTGATCTCTTCCTCCCCTTCTTTGTCCTTGACTAAAGCTGATGAAAATTTTGTGCAGTGTCTTCTCCAAGTGTGGTGCCTGCAAGAGAACCTGGTATCATTACACTGGATCATTAAGGACATTATCGACAAATTAATAATATGGTTGTTATCATAACATTAAAATATTAGTACTACTTTATGACAATCAGTAACCATTCTATGCATAGAATAATGTGAGAAAAACTACAAATGAAATATTAATACAAATTATAGCTGCCATTCATTACATTCATACAATCATGTATCAAGTTCTGCATGCTAACAATTAGTTTCCTATTGAATTTTACTCATGCACCTCTCTATAACACAAAATGATATTTTTATTTTCTGGAAACCTTAAGGCTCTGCCTCAGCTGAATCTTGCAGGAAAGCAGAACTCTTGAAACTGGCATCATTTCAAAAGGAACTTTTATTGAGAGTCAGTGACAGTTCCTGGGTGAAATTGTTAAGCTAAACCCCATTGTTCAAAACCTCTCCCAACTGCCCAGTCCATAGGAGCCAATCCAGATGTAAGGTTCCGAAGGGAAGATGCAAATTCAAAGAAATCTGAGCCCTTTTTTCCAGAAAACTCTTTATTTATGCAACATTACTTCAGTACGAATAAAGTGAAGCCAAAAACTAAACCCTCCTACTTCTTTCCACAGTGTCTAAGCATTTCCTCCTCCCTCAATGTGACAAGTCATAAATCACATTCCCCAATTAGTTTAAAGTGTGAGCTTTCCCTCCCGCCATACTATCTATCTTCTCACATTTCATTCTTTGAAGATGCTATGCTGAGATATTGTTATGGCTAAATAGTTCTCAGCACATTCTTTCACTATCTAATAGTGGCTCTTAAAGTAATACACAGGTTAAATAGTGAATGTCTGCATCCATATATTTTCTCAAGCATAACATTCGATGTTAGCAGCCTTGACACCAGAGGTGCAAAGAGGTTGTGAGAACTCCAGATGGAAACTATAATAATAATAATAATAATGGCTTCCGGTTCCGTATCGCGGCACGAGCAGTCGCACGGAGAGAGCTGTCTCTCCCACCGGCTGCTTTCCCTCCGCCGGTAGACCCTTAATCGGGTCAAAAGTCGCCCTGTAGAGGCGACCACCGTTAGAGGAGGCTCCTGCTCGACTGGGGAAGAGCGGCGGCTCTCCTCAGTTCGAGCTATCTCCTTAGGGCCGCCGGAGGAAAAGATCGTCCAACAAAATGGACGATCACTTTGCCGCACCAGCTGAAAGCCAGAAGAACATCTAAGCGTAAAGAACCCCCGTGGAGAATCCGGGTGAGACCTTTCCTACCCCTTTTTTCCCTAACTACTTTCCTGTCAAAAGCCTTTGTCTTTGAACTATTTCCCTGTCGTGAGGAAGCGGCGTTTGGGCATTTGGGAAAAACAGCTTTGGAAAGAAATAAAAATAAAAACCAGTCAATTTTGATGGACTATTTAAATTTTGGAATACTGAGGGGACCTGAAAACATTTTATTCTTGACTATTATTGTTATAACTACGCACTTATTATTTTGAGCCCTTTCTTCATCTTTTTCAACACAAAAAATAAAAAATCTATTATTTGGAAAGGAAAAAAAAAAGATTTTATGGTTTGCTGAGGACATCTTGTGTCGAAAAGTGGTACTGCAGTTATATTTCTTTATGGCTGGGAATGGCTATGACCTTCAAAGGGTGATAAGCACAAGATAACGGAAGCAGCTGGCCTATTGAAAATTGGAGGTGAATACTTGCTTGATTTTTATGAAGTAGAGCCTTCTTTAAAGATTAAAAAGTCTTTTTACTATCGATATGGAATCTAATACACAGCTGGACTATGAACTCATATTGGAAAAAAATTTGGAAGCTACAGAGGATATGAACTCCTACTTTCAATCTTTTTACTCTACACTGAGAGAAACCGTGGAAACCACAAAACAAACTAACTTTATACAACCTCAAACGCAATCTATCGAGAAGCCTGATGACTATACAATAACTTTAACAGAGATGTCTGAAGCATCAATACCAACAGAGACTGACACTCAGATACAACTTATTGAAAATTGTGAAAAGGTGGATAAACAACTGGCAAATATAACATGGAATAAAACAGCTTTTACCATCCAAAGGCTATTAGAAGAAAGGAAAGAGAACTTTGACCAATTTGAAGCGCTAAAGAATATGGACCTTTCAATATTGTGGTTTGATCATGTAGGAACTTTACTATGGAAACCACTATGGCATAGAAAGAAACTCAGAGTTAGATTTAAAAATGTATTTTAAAGTTTTATTTAATGGGATTAAAAAGGCTTTGATGTTTTGACTGACTTAATAACCAATGGAGCACGTGAAATTTCTAAGAGGATACCCTTTGTAACATTACTTTGTTTTAGACATGATAAGTATTGGAGAAGTAAACTTTATTTACTGGTTTAAAAAGATTTTTTATAGATATAGATGCATTGATAGAATATATATTTAAACTAGATAGAAATTTATTTGTTGGCTTGATATTTTTATTTTAAGATAATTATTTGGAAATAAAAGGAGAATAAGAGGGATGGGTGATAAGAGAAAAAATGGTATTAATGAAGAAAATATGGGAATGTTGTTGCGAGAATAATATACCAGATATAATTATTATGTAAAAAAAAAAAAAAGGGCACCCGAAGTGTTAATAATATGTCTATTTAAGGCTAATTGAAATATAGTAATTGTAAGTTAGTAAAGCTTAAAAACAGGACCTGGACTTTTAGAATTGAAATGTAACTGATATTTGATAGGATCGTTTGAAGCTTATATTCAATTTATTAATTTGAATATGCAAGATTAAATGAGGGAATTAGAGAGGGAAGTTTAAATGAATTGATTTGAGCTATATATCTATGATTGTCTTTCTTTTTTTTTGGATGTTTAATATACCCACCTCCATGGTGGTTCCTAAGCACCTTAATGTAACCCCTGTACCCCTATAAAATCTAATAAAATATATTTAAAATAATAATAATAATAATAATAATAATAATAATAATAATAATAATAATAATAATAATAATAATAATAATAATAATAATAATAATAATAATAATAATAATAATAATAATAATAATAATAATAATAATAATAATAATAATAATAACAAGTTTGGAAGGGACCTTGGAGGTCATCGAGTCCAACCCCTGCTCAGGCAGGAAACCCTATACCATTTCAGGCAAATGGCTGTCCAGTCTCTTCTTAAAAACTTCCAGTGTTGGAGCATTCACTGCTTCTGGAGGCAGGTTGTTCCACTGTTATTGTTCTAACTGTCAGGAAGTTCTCCTCAGTTCCAGGTTGCTTCTCTCCTTGACTAGTTTCCATCCATTACTTCTTGTCCTGCCCTCAGGCGCCTTGGAGAATAGCTTGACTCCCTTTTCTTTGTGGCAACCCCTGAGATATTGGAATACTGCTATCATGTCACCCCTAGTCCTCCTTTTCATTAAACTAGACATATCCAATTCCACCAAACGTTCCTGATATGCTTTAGCCTCCAGTCCCCTAATCATCTTTGTTGCTCTTCTCTGCACTCTTTCTAGAGTCTCAACATCTTTTTTACATCGTGGTGACCAAAACTGGATGCAGTATTCCAAGTGTGGCCTTACCAAGACATTGTAAAGTGGTATTAATACTTCAAGTGATCTTGATTCTATCCCTCTGTTAATGCAGCCCAGCACTGTGTGGCTTTTTTGGCAGCTGCAGCACACTGCTGGCTCATATTTAAGTGATTGTCCACTAGGACTCCAAGATCCCTCTCACAGTTACTACTATTGAGCAAGGTACCCCTATACTATACCTGTACATTTGGTTTTTCTTGCCTAATGTAGAACCTTACTTTTTTCACCATTGAATTTCATTTTGTTAGATAGCGCCCAATGTTCAAGTCTGTCCAGGTCCTCCTGTATCTTAAGCCTGTCTTCTGGAGTGTTGGCTATTCCTGCCAGTTTGGTGTCATCCGCAAATTTGATGAGTTCCCTGCGGTAAGATGTTCCCAGGCATCTCTTCCTTGGTGAGGTGAGGCAGATGACCTCAGGCAGTGGAACCGAGTCAACAAAGCAAAGCTAAACACATCATGAGAGCTCCAAAGGTTCCCCCCTCCCGTCAGGGTGGCCGCATCCTGACAGGGATCTATAGGGACCTAAAAGAAGCTGGGAATTTATAAAGGAGATCAAAATAACTTTGTCCAAGTGTTATTATAATTTTTGCATCACAAAATCATGATTTATCTACTTCCTTTATTAATGAATATATAGAAGAAACAATCATCAAGGTCTAATTGTTTTTTGTAACTCCCCAATTTTATCAGTAATATTAATATTTATTTGAGTACAATTTTTGAGACAGTTGTATCCACTTAATTATCTCATATCATCCAGCACTCAATTAACTAGATCCCCATTCATCACATCATGAAGCATTTTGTTAATTCTTTGCTAAAAACAAATTATACCATCAGCATTCACACAATTTGTTAAGGAAGTTTAACAATATATGTGAATGAGTTCACAGAGAAAGAGATGCAGGAAAGGATCAGATAAGATGGTTTTTTTTGGGGGGGCGGGGGCAACCCACAGCTGTGTAACAGGCAGCGAAAGAAACTCAGAAGATGTCCTCCCCAAATTTTTTGACTATCAAAATAGATGGTGAAAGATTTGTACTTTCATACTGCAAGACTTTGCTAACATAGCCTTACAATAAAGTAGAATTACTTCATCTGATCATTTTTCCTATCTCCTCTACCTGAATGAAGATTAGCCTTGCAACTTTCTTCTTAACAAATCCTTGCTTTCTGCTAATCACCCTATTGTTTGCAAGGAGTTTATGAATACTCTAGTTATTTGTCTGTTTTGTTTGCTTGGTTGGTGACCTTTGCTAGATTGTTATATATGATTGACAATTTTTGTCAATTACATTTTGTCAATATACATTTTATCGTATACTACATGATTTAGAAATATTGATGAATCTTTGTACTTCAGTTTTGAAGATAATGCAAACACTTGTTCTTCAAACTCACAATATTTACAAGTTAAACAACCATTGAAGAAAAATTCCAATGTAAAAAGTGATAAGAGATAAGAAACAAGATTTCTGCTTTTAAATTCCTGGATGTTTCCATTCTAGTTCCATCCATTTCTAGAGAAGAGGGAATTGTACAATCTTTCCCTGCTGAAAGTGTACTTGGATCAGAATGGAGATGTAGCAGCAGACCTGACGATCTTTAGTAGGGTGGTTCTCCCCAAGGAGGATCCCATCGACAAGGTATTGGGGAGTTTTGAAAGACAGAGACTTACAATCAACCAAGATGCTTTGTCACAGTTAAAGTTGCTCAACAAGGTAGGGAAAAAATTGATATCTTTTCTCTTTTTTCCAAAACCATTTCAAGTGAGCTAAACCCAGTCAAAAAAGTGGGTAACCTTCAGTGAGAATTGAATGTGTGGAATAAAACCTCTATAATTTTCTTAGGCAGATAAGCATGCTTCAGTTCTATTGACCAAGGTTTCCCTTCTGATGCTGAATCTATTGTAAGCTAATCGAAAATGAGATATGGGGTGATTATTATTTAGGACACAAATCATTGCCATTAAGTGTCCCTTCAGCAGTTTAGTATCACCATAAAACTGTTGAGACAGGGCCTCATATGCTGGAGATTTTGATGTTAATAACTTCAGATTCACTAGGTTTTTGTTTCTAAATATCAAAGATGAAGGCAATTCTGTTGACCCATCCCTGAATTCAGATTTGGACTGAATCCAATGAAATGGAATCAAGACTGGATGAGGTCCTGTTGGTCCAATTGTTAAATAAGCTTCATCTTGCCTTGATTGGAGTCAGGGGTCTCCCAAAATTGCAGGCCCATAGTCTGGGATGTTTTTAATCAGCTAAGAACATGCTTATAGGTGCCTCTCTCTAACCCCACTGGGATAGTGGAATTTAGGAATGAGGTCCAAGGCTTTCAGTTCACATGAAATAATAATGACTGGTCTGATGTGAGCTCATTTATGGATTGATTGATTAAATTTATTTGCTACCCATGATAATGGCTTGAAAACTGAAGTACTGAAACATGACTTTGGTGAAAAAGAAATCCTGATATCAGAAGTAAAAAAGGGCAGTTTTGAAGGAAATATTACTTAGGTTTGGGCATTGGCTTGTAAGAGTGCACTTCATCTGAAAATCCCTTGAATGCGACTGTTTATCTTGATTGTTAGCTACGTTAGGACACACTGAGAGGCTACAACAGAAAGGACCTTGTGTTGGATACATTGTGTTGAATATCCCTTTCCACACAGGGCTCACACTCATAACCCATGTAGGGCATCAAAAGATCCCTGACTCTCCCTTATTGTAGAACATGTTCTCATGACCTCATCTCAATCTCACCTCACTATAGTTTTAGTTTATATATATATATATATATATACAAATAAAGAACATCTGTAAGGTTGACAGCCCTTCTCTGTAAGGAAATTTCCCTTTTTATCTTAACAGGAGATAATTTTGGACTGCTTTCGAAGGGAAGCAGCTTTGCAATTTTTTATGTACTCCAGAAGAAACCTTTCCAGATCCTACTGGTCAAAAGTTTCTTTCTTCCTCACAGTTTTATTCTAGTTTAATAAACCCAATGAAATGAAAAATTAATATATATTTTACAATAAAGTTCACTCTAAAATTTAATATTTATGGATATTTTAAAATCAAGCATTTATGAAGAATGGAGGAATGCATGTGAATTCCACTATGAGGAGGAACCCACCGGTTGTCACTTAATACTTAAATCTTTTCTTAATTTCATCCCTCCAGACTTTGTTAAGTAGAAAGGTACTTTATTGTAATCTGATATGTCAGAAGAAAAAGGGAGGAACTGAATGAATTGTATCTTCCTGCAATTGTATCTCCTGCCACCATTTGGAAGTGGTCATATTTGCCTACACGAAGCCCAGAGATGACTTGGCTGATGTTCATGTCTACCTCCATCTTACATCGATGGTGAGTCCTAACATATTTTCTTTGGCATTTCTTCTTTTTCTGTTTAGTCTCTGCCTCAGTCTAAATGTGTGGAAAAATGCCATCCTGGATTTGTCAAGCAGGCTCGAGAAGGAGAGCCATTTTGCTGCTACGACTGCATTCCTTGTCCAGAGGGGACCATCTCCACTCAGGAAGGTGGGTGACACCAAAGGGAAACCTTGATTAATATGCATGTTAAAGACACATGTAAGTGATTGTTTAGTTCTTAATTTTCATGGTGTCCAATTTCTTCCATAATGGGAAGGATAAGAAAAATATCTTGAATTATGATGTAGGAAGAAGGATGCTGTGGATTTAGTAGGAAATGTCTCTTATTTCCCAGTTTGGATATTTCCGTCCATATTTATCTTTCTTAGAAATATCTGTATTCTTTGTAACTTGAGGAATGATTTTAGATCAATAGGTTTTGCTTACCTAAACCAACTTTATATTACAGGCGGATAGATACATCAATCAATCATTCATTTAATCATTTAATCTTTATTAAGATCATATATCCTTATAAGTTGAAAAATCTAATTGGGAGGAACAATAGAGGGAGAGATGTTGGGATAAAGGAACAATGAAAACCAAACAGAGGATGCAGCATAAAGTCATCAAGTAGATATTTCCTTTCCACCTTTTCTTACCTTTCCAATTTTTTTTCTTTTTAAATAGTGGGATATAACACCCAAAAAAATAAAAAGAATATAATCGTGTTTCTGAAAGAAAAAACAGTCTAACATTAAAATGAACAGAAAGGAGGGGGAGACCGAGAACTAATAAAAGACCAATCTATTAAACATCCTTTGATACCAATGTTGAATTCATTCTCTTTAAAATTGTTGCCAAATCTAGAGAGTATGGAAACATATCGCTTCATCTTCTCATTTTTACAGGGTAAAAAGATTTTACAGATAATACTCAGTTCCTGTTCTTGAATTTATTTATGAATTAATCTTCCTCAAGATGTCTTTTGAAATTTATTTATAAAAATTATATGGCTATTTCACACAAAGTGACTCTTTGTGGCATACAATTTAACCAAAAATTAAAAATTAAAACAATGAGAAATACATGCTAAGAAAGCAAGAGATTATCCCTAAACTTCAGCAAGGCATTTGACAAAATAGAGCACAACCTACTTTGTAGAGAGCTAATAAAAAACCAGGATAGACAGCATCACCATCAGATGGATTTTTAACTGCCTAACAAACCATACTCAACCAGTAGTCCTTAATGATACTATGTCTACATGGAGGAAAGTAAGTAGTGGGGTACCACAAGGGTCTGCCCTAGGCCTAGTACTCTTCAACATCTTCATAAATGACTTAGGTGAGGGAATAGAAGGGGAACTTATCAAATTTGCAGATGATACTAAGCTGGCAGGAATAGCCAACACCCTAGACGATAGGCTCAAGATCCAGATGGGCCCTAGCAAACAAAATGAGATTCAGTGTAGAGAAAAGTAAAGCCTTACACTTAGCCAAGAAAAACAAAAGTAAACATATAAATTGGGTGAAACCAGTGATGGGATTCAAATATATGAACAACTGGTTCTCTGTGTGGATGCTGCTTCTGGAAGTTCATTCTGGGCCTGGGCAACAAAAAATTAGCTACCGGTTCTGCCAAACTCTGGTATGAACTGGCTGAATCCCACCACTGGGTGAAACCAGGCTTAATAGCAGTAACTGTGACAGGGATCTTGGAATGTTGGTGGGCAATCAATTAAATATAAGCCAATGGTGTGCGGCGGCAGCCAATAAAGCTAATGCTATCCTAAGTTTCATTATCAGAGGGATTCAATCAAGATCAAGTGAGGTACTAATACCACTCTATAAAGCTAAGACCACACTTAGAATACTGCAACCAATTTTGGTCTCCACATTATAAAAAAGATGTTAAGACTCTGGAAAAAGTTCAGAGAAGAGCAACAAAGATGATTAGAGGACTTGAAGCTAAAACATATAAAGAACGGTTGCTGGAATTGGGTATGTCTAGTTTAATGAAGAGAAGGACTAGGGGTGCCATGATAGCAGTGTTCCAATATCTCAGGGGCTGCCACAAAAAAGAGAGGGTCAAGCTATTCCCCAAAGCACCTGAAGGCAGGACAAGAAGCAATGGATGGAAACTGATCAAGGAGAAATTCAACCTAGAAATAAGGAGAAATTTTCTGACAGTCAATGGAACAGTTTGCCTTCAGATGTTGTAGGAGTTTCATCACTGGTAGCTTTCAAGAAGAGACTGGACTGCCATCTGTCAGAAATTGTGTAGGGTCTCCTACTTGAGCAGGGGGTTGGACTAGATGACCTACAAGGTCCCTTCCAACTCTATTATTATTCTGATTCTGAATGCATCAAGATGCTACCTACTATGCAAACAGAACACAGGGACCTGTAACCCCGGGATCCCCAGGACTGTTGAAAGAATCACATTTTAAGGAATTTCTAGAAGGCTTCATATCATTTGGAGACACTCTCATTTTCAGGGTAATTAATGATTTTTTTCCTGGAGGGGTCTGTTCCACCTGCCCTGAAGTAGGCAGTGGTGCACTTCCTTCTAAAAAGGCTCTCATTGGATCCAGCCATGTTAGACAACATATATCCTGTGTCCAGTATTTTGGGAGCAGTATATTGAGAGCATGGTTGCTGGGTCAATCATCAGTAACTGAGTTTAAACATTTTTGGGATAAACATATGTCCATCATCTGATTTTTTAAAAAAATGAAATAAAATATTAAATAAAGATGAAAACAAAAAATCTCAAAGGGCAGACTGGATGGAGCACTAGGTCTTTTTCTGCCAACAATTTCCATCTGTTTCTATCTTTTTATCCCATATTCATAGGGTTACTCTTGAAAACCACCTGGAATTTAAAAATGGTCCAGAATGCAAAGGCACACACAGTTTTTTGTTTCCATGAGTTCTTCCGTAGGACACCACTATTGTGCAGGCTCCATAGAATCCCAGTTTCTTCCCAAGTGCAATAAAAATCAACTTTCAAACCCTACATGAGACAGAACCAGGGTATCTGCAGGGCTTCCTCTCCTTGATGATATCTGCTTGTCCCACCAAAGCACATATAATTGGCATGCAAAAAGGTATTTTCCCTAAAAATTCCCATTTCATGGGTCCTCAGCAGCTGCTGCAGCTCCTACCCCATTGGACCTGTTTCCCCTTGAAATTGAATAGGCCCTCATCCTCTTAAACTTTTGGAGACTTGCTACTTCTCCCAACCATTTGGGATAAGGTAAGGTGAGTGCAAGATTAGAATCTGGTGGATTAGAGAAGGGAGCTTGTAGAACCAGATAATTCTTCTATCAATTTTATGTGGTTGTTGTTCTTCTTATAGTTGTATGTATTGGGGATTTTTTGTTTTTGTTGTAGTGTAAGTATATTCCATTTACTGAGACTTTCCTGTCTCTCTGCATCACATTTTAGCCAAAGTTTTCTTGAAATTTGGAACACTGTAAAAGAAATATTACTTTGTTTTCTTAGATGCTGACAAATGCACCAAGTGCCCAGATGATCAATATCCAACTGAGAACCGAGCCCAGTGTATCCCCAAAAGAATAACCTTCTTGTCCTATGAAGAACATCTTAGCATCATCCTCATCTCCTTTGCCCTACTCTTCTTCCTAACAACAGGCCTTGTTTTAATCATATTCCTTAAATACCTAGAAACTCCCATTGTCAAAGCAAACAACCGGGATCTCTCCTACATCCTCCTGATCTCCCTCTTGCTTTGTTTTTTGTCCTCTTTTCTCTTCATTGGCCATCCAAGGAAAGCCACCTGCCTTCTCCGGCAAACAGTGTTCAGCATTGTCTTCTCAGTAGCCGTGTCTTCTGTGTTGGCCAAAACAATTACAGTAGTGCTGGCATTCCTAGCCTCAAAACCAGGCAATAAAGTGAGAAGATGGTTGGGGAAGAGCTTGGCTAACTCCATCATCCTTTCTTGTTCTGCTGTCCAAATTTTCATTTGTGTCATGTGGTTGGGAGTTTCTCCCCCATTTCCTGACTCTGATCTGCACTCTCAGCTTGGAGTGATTATCCTTCAATGCAACGAAGGCTCTGTCACCATGTTTTATGTTGTCCTCGGCTACATGGGCTTCCTTGCTTCAATTTGCTTCACTGTGGCTTTCCTGGCCAGGAACCTGCCTGGAGTTTTCAATGAAGCCAAGCTGATTACCTTCAGCATGCTGGTCTTCTGCAGTGTCTGGGTTTCCTTCCTCCCCACCTACCTGAGTACTAAAGGAAAATACATGGTGGCGGTGCAGGTTTTCTCCATCTTGGCCTCTGGTGCTGGACTGTTGGGCTGCATCTTCTTCCCCAAGTGCTACATTATCATCCTGAAACCAGATCTAAACACTAAGGAACATCTAATGGCAAAAGCAGGGGAATGATTGTGAAATTGTTTCTTAGGCTGGTAACTTCTAATTATCCATTATTATTGGTTATATATTTTACCTTTGGATTTGCTTGACAACTTATGTTTATTAAAACTGAAGGAAATAAATATGTGAAGTTTGTTAGTTAAATGAAAATTCAAGATAATCATCAAATACATTAATAATAAATAAATAAATAAATAAGTAAACAAACAAATAAATAAATATTATGTTTTTTAAACTATTGGTTTTCCTTTTCCTCAGCACAGATGTGAACCAATATTTGGCTTAAGCAACTCTTCAAGACAAGAGATATATGAGTCATTTCCTGGGCTTTATAGTGGTGTAAGCTTGGCAGTATCTTCAAAGGTAATTAGTGAGGTCTGAATCTAATCTCTTTCATGGTTCTTTATGAACTGGTATTTCCATTCTGCCAAGTTATGGGTTCTACTGGGGAGAAGAGAGTAAGTGAAGATGACATGGTGTTGCAACTCTCTCACCGGTTTTGGTGTTCCTTCTCTTTCTCCTGAGGTGCTCTTTCTCAGCAATCTTCCTTCATTTCAGTTCCAGATCAAGTTCTATCTTCTTCATGGCTTCCTCTCTCACAGCCTCCAGTTCCAGCTTCTCTGGGCTGAGGTGCTGAACAGACTTTCTGACTTCTGGTGAGGAATTTCCAGTAGCAGACATTTATTTATAGCCTGTAACTTCCTGACAGGTTTGGCATATCGGTATTCAAGTCAATTGGACTGAAGAGGATTGAAGATAAAATTCATCCTGGTCTGGTTTGGGGAGTCAGTAACTCAATCGATCAAAGTACAAGAAGGCCATGGGTCAACTCCCAGATTGAAATGAAAACCAACTTTACTAAAGGTGTCAAAAGAAAATACTGTAAGAATAGAATAGAATAGAATAGAATAGAATAGAATAGAATAGAATAGAATAGAATAGAATAGAATAGAATAGAATAGAATAGAATAGAATAGAATAGAATAGAATAGGAATAATAGAATAGGAATAATAGAATAGAATAGAATAGAATAGAATAGAATAGAATAGAATAGAATAGAATAGAATAGAATAGAATAGAATAGAATAGAATAGAATAGAATGAACCTTTATTATCAAAGTATAACATGTATACAGTTATATATTGGCTGAGCCTCCCTCCGTGCCCCCCCCACAACTCAGAGTGACTATAAACCCCCAACTTATTACACCCTGTGAGCTAATTGCACAGCACGCCAGCCTCTCAGGTCTATCATGCATAAAATTATTATGTCCCATTCAAGTGCCTGACAGCCCATGGATAAAAGCTGTTCTTCAGCCTGTTGGTACGGCTGGCTATGTTTCTGTATCTCCTACCCGATTGTAGGAGAGTAAAGAGGTACCAACCAGGGTGAGAGTCATCCCTGAGAATTTTCCTCACTGTACCAAGGCAACGAGCCCTGGTGATGTCATCCAGTGGTGTCAGGGAACAGCCCACGATGTTTTGTGCCATGCTCACCACCCTCTGTAGTGCCTTCCTGTCCGCGGCTGTCAGGCCAGCATACCAAACCACAATACAGTATGTGAGAATGCTTTCGACAGTAGACCGGTAGAAGAGGGTCATGAGTCGTCATTCTACCCTGTTCTTCCACAAGACCCTAAGGAAGTGGAGTCTCTGTTGGGCCTTTCTGGCCACCTGGGCTGTGTTAATTTTCCAGGTAAGATCTTCACAGAGATAGACTCCCAGGAATTTAAAGGAGGAAACTCTCTCCACACAGTCCCCTCTGATGTAAAGTGGGGCAGGTTCCTCTCTTTTCCTCCAGAAGTCTAGCACCATCTCATTCGTCTTGCTGATGCTCAGGTGCAGGTTGTTCTCTAGGCACCATGAGGATAGTTTTTGTACCTCCCCCTGTACGCTGTCTCATCTCCACCTGTAATGAGAGCCATCACGGTGGTGTCATCTGCGAACTTGATGATCGCAGTGGATGGGTCGGATGGTGCACAATCATATGTGTACAAAGAGTACAGGTAGGGGCTAAGCACGCAGCCCTGTGGTGAGCCAGTGCAAAGCTTCAGGGAGGTGGATAAAACAGACCCAACCCTCACTGTTTGTAACCGGTCCCTCAGAAAGTCCTTGATCCAATCACAAATGGAGGGATGAAAATTCAAATCAGTCAGCTTTTCAATGAGAATACTTGGCAGAATGGTATTAAAAGCTGAGCTATAATCAATGAAAAGCATCCTGACATAGCTTCCAGGTTTCTCCAGATGACTTGCTACCGAATGTAAAGCAGTAGCTATGGCATCATCCGTCAACCTATTTCCCCTGTAGGCAAACTTATGTTTATCGAAGTCCAGTGGGAGGCATGTCCTAAGATGTTGGAGAACCAATCTTTCAAAGCATTTCATTACTACAGACGTTAATGCAATAGGTCTGTAGTCGTTTAGGCAACTGATTGCTGTTTTCTTTGGAACTGGGACAATGGTAGCTGCTTTCAAGCATGATGGTACACTGGCTGTTTGCAAGGAGATGTTAAAAATTCTCATCAGGACCCCTGCTAGTTGATCAGCACAATTCTTTACCACAGTCCCCAGTACCCCATCAGGGCCTGCAGCTTTGCTGGGGTTCACAGCCTTCAATACAGCTCTCACCTGGTGTTCATGCAAGGTGAGTGGCTGAGAATCCAAAGGCCGGCCAGCAGGGGCTACGCGGTCTGGTTCATTCACCTCATAACAAGCGAAGATGTTCAGTTCCTCTGCCAGCGAGGCATCAGTGTTCACCGTGTTCCTCATATTGCCCTTGTGGTTGGTTAAATGCTGCAGTCCCTGCCACACTTGCTTCGAGTTGTTAATCGCTAAGTGGTTCTCCACCTTGCATTTATATTGCTGTTTCGCCATCCTAATGCCTCTTCTGAGATTTGCCTGGCCTCTCTGTATGCGTCCCTGTCCCCTGCCTTAAAGACAGAGTCCCAGGCTCTCAGGAGTGATCTTACTTCTGCAGTCATCCAGGGTTTGCAGTTTCCGTAGACTCTGATGCACTTATCCCTTGTCACACTGTCAGTGCACACTTTGATGTAAGAAAGTACAGAGTCTACGTATACATTCAGATCGTGGTGTTCGAATACACTCCAGTCAGTAATTTCAAAGCAGTCCTGCAACTGACTGAGAGCACCCTCTGGCCAGGTTTTAACCATTTTTGTGACTGTCTGAGTTCTTTTCCTGAGAGGAACATACTTCGGGGCCAACAGGAGTGAAAGATGGTCAGATATACCCAGGTGGGGGAGGGGGAATGCTCTGTATGCCTGTTTCAGATTGGAGCACACACGATCTAAAGTGTTCTTCCCCCTGGTGGAAAATTGCACATACTGCACAAACTTGGGGAGAACTGTCTTTAGACAGGTTTGATTGAAATCCCCAGCCATGACAAGAGCGCCCTCTGGGTGAGTTTGCTGCTGCCTGGAGATGATGTCATATAGTTTGGACAGTGCCGCACTGACGCTGGCATCAGGTGGAATATAGACAGCTATGATAATTACCACACTAATTTCTCTGGGCAAATAAAATGGCCTGCATGTTACAGTCATCAGTTCCACATCTGGAGAGCAGAGCGTGTAAACTACTCTGCTGTTAGCACACCAATCGCTGTGTATATAAACACAGAGTCCTCCTCCCTTGCTCTTGCCGGAGACACCATTTCTGTCGGAGCGATGAATTGTCAATTCCACTGCCGCATCAGGTACGGCTGGATGTAGCCAGGCCTCCATGACAATCATCACACAGCTTTCATGGAGAAGCCTACTTGCTGCCATCTGCAGCTGTAACTCATCGATTTTGTGGACGAGGGATCTTACATTGCTCAGGAAAACACTTGGCAGCGCTGGTCTGTGAGGCTGCCTCCTAAGCCGAGCCAGCAGTCCAGTTCTGCAGCCGCGCTTTTGTTTCCACTCCTTTTGTTTTCGCTTGCGTCGGCACCTCCCCGACCCAATGACAATCCACGGAGATCCAGGAGACCTCGCTATGCAGTTCGGTGTGTTATGGGACTGCTGGAAATCACTAGTGATCCCAGATTGCCTTGTGAGCCCGATGTTCAATAGCTCTACGCGTGTATAGGCAGGTTTAGCACCTTGCACAACACTGTGCGCACCCATCCATACATTATTCCAATCACCACACACCACACACCAATACTGGGAGCTTGGAGCCACTGTGTGTGAACGCCCCGCCATCTTGGAAAAAAAGTAGAATAATAATAGAATAGAAATAATAGAATAGACTAGAAAGGGACCTTGGAGGTCTTCTAGTCCAGCCCCCTGCTCGAGCAGGAGAACCTATACCATTTCAGACAAGCAACTGTCTAGTCTCCTCTTAAAAACCTCCAGTGATGGAGTGCCCACAACTTCTGGGGGTAAGCTGATCCACTGGTTAATTGTCCTCACTGTCAGGAAGTTTCTCCTCAGTTCCAGATTGCTTCTATCTTTGGTCAGTTTCCAACCGTTGTTTCTCCCCTGCCCTTTGGTGCTTTGGGGAATAATTTGACCTTACCCCCTCTTCCTTGTGGCAGCCCCTCAAATACTGGAATGCTGCTATCATGTCGCCCCTATTTCTTCTTTTCTTTAGACTGGCCAGACCCAAGAAAGGAAGACTGGTTGAGAATCATGTGGGGGCAGGGCCACAAAACAAGTGCACACTCCCCTGCAGAGTTGGCATGAAACACTCCCCCCCAAAGCTGCAGCCACCCCACCCCAGACTGAAAAGATCCCCCCTGCCATTTTCTCCGCTTCTTGCTCTGCTCCAAACTATCTCCTCCATGGGGCGAAGTCAAGGGAGACTCTGCCTGGAGACCATTGATGCTGCAGAAGGGAGGATTCTCATTGGTCCTTCCACTTTTCTGAGCCCTCCCAATTATGAAGTCCCAGAAAAACGCCCCCTCCCCCCATCCAGACCCACTGATTCCGCCTCTGGGGCTGGGAGACTGCGTGTCTTTCTCCCCTCTCTTTGGGGGTACTTCTGGGGCAGCATCCATAGGGTCTGTTGGGCTCTCCCTGATGCTGCTGCTGGTGGGGGCGCTGGCCTGGATCCCCGGAAGCCAAGGGGGGAAGGAGACCCTCTGTAAGGAGGGGGCCGGGAGGGAGAGGAGAGCGGCTAGGGGGAGGACATGGTTGAGAAGCACCCCGATACTCATGGGGAGAGGGGGGAAGAAAGCTGCTGGATCTCCAGACCTGACTTTGGGAAACGGGTCGAGGGTAAGAGTGGTGGAAGTCTGCAACAGCCTCAATCTCTGCGTGGTCTCCTCCCCCTTTCTCCCCACATCCCCCCCAGGAGGACGCAGAGGGACCTCCTCTTTCCCAATTATAGCCGAGGTGGGGAGTTGCAGCCGGGCCCATCTCTCGCTCCCCTCCCACCCAATATCTGGGTCGGAGTCAGATGCATCAAAAGAGGAAGGAGGCGGAAAGCGAAAGCGAAAGAGGGAAACTTTCCAACCTGAATCCACACAAAGAAAAAGATGCATTTTAGCAAAAGTATTTTTGCTTCTTCGGAAACTTCACTTTTCCTTCTGAATCTCAAATTTGAGGCTTTGAAGGTCCCGCAAGAGTTGAGCTTCAGTCCCTTCTGGGGGAGACTCTAAATTTGGGGAGGAAACCAAGAAACCCCACCCTCCATAATCCCCCATTGCTCATTCGGGACCTGGAGGGGAGGGGGGAACTGAGGGAGGAGGACTTGGGGGGGCTCTACAAAACTGGCTCTGCAAAACTCTCCCCATTGTGAAGGGGACTGGAGACCCTCCTTTTGAGATGCTCTGGGGGGCTGCAGGGGGCCTTTTGGGGAGGGGGATAGAAAACAGGTGCAATCCCCAAAAATCATCCAAAGGCAGGTAATTGGGCTGAAGATTAGAGAGAAAAGAAAAACTGGGGGGACCCAGGGAAGGTGGGGGGTTGAAGGGCTGGGAACCCCCAGGAGTGTCAGTCCAGATGTCCTCATTTTGCTCCCTCCCCATATTCCCTCCCAAAGGAAGAGAGAGTGCGGGGGTATGGATATTACTTCCCCCCCATCCCAGAAACTTTCAGGAAGTCTCTTCAGCCCCCTCCCCCCATAATTCCTCCCCCTTTAGATCCAACGTTCCCTGCAGAGATTAGATCTGCTCGACCAGTTGAGCTTCTGCCTGCCTTTTTCCACCCGGGAAAGATGGAGGAGGTCCAGCAGGAAGTTCCTCCCCTCCCCCTCTTTCTTTCCTTCCCCCTCCAGACCCCCCAGCAAGTCTTCCTCCCCCCATGGGACTGAGAAAGTTCCCCCTCCCTCCTCCTCCAGGGGGCATCTTCTGCCAGTCTCTCACAGAAGGTCCCCCGCCCCTTCCCCGTCCCGAGTGGGTTCTTCCTTTGCTAGTGGCTGGGAACGATGGACTCTGGAGTCCCTTCTGACAGCCCTTCTCCTCCTCCTTCTCCTCCCCGCAGTCCATTTCTTCTTCCTGATGAAGTCCAAGTGCCTCTTCTCCAACGGGACGCAGCGGGTGTGGTTCCTGTACTGGGTCTTCTACGACCAGGAAGAGTTCGTCCGCTTTGACAGCGACCGCAGGGAGTTCATGGCTGTCCCGGAGTTGGGGAAGGTGGATGCCAAAGCTTGGAACAGCGATAAGGTCAATAAGGTCAGCATTCAGTACAAGAGGAGCCGAGTGGATGGCTTCTGCCGACTCAGCTACCAGGTGGACAACTAGTAACGAGGTGGCCTAGGATGGAGCATGCGATCGGCCGGAGAAGTGAATACAAAAGGGAGGGGCTTCCCTAAGAGGGGGACACCAGGACCCCCTTTCATTTCATTCATTAGGATCCTCCTTATTTATTCTAGACCCTCAGATTTAGAAAATCTTCCTCTTCTTCCCATAATTCCCATAATCTTTCTTTTCTTCCCAGGATCCGAACCCCCTTCCTGTCTGAAATCTGGGATCCCTTTGATCCCCCCCCAAAATCCACCCACATATGAGTTTGGGGGTTGGGATGAGAATCCAGCCAGGTCTCTCTCTCTGTCTCTCTGTCTCTCTCCCTCCCTCCCTCTCTCCCTCCCTCCCTCCCTCCCTCTTTCTCTCTCTCTATCTCTGTTTCCTCTGCCTTGAAAAGAAACTGATTCAAAGGATGAGAAATTTCATTCAGCCAATTTTGGGGGTCTGGGAGAAAGCCCACCTTGAAACCCCCTTTTTGGCAATAGGCTCAGCTTCACCTGCAGCCAAATCGCTTCCCCCTTCGCACCTGGGAAGGTTCCTGATTTGGGGGAGAGAGTACCAAAACAGCCACAAACATTAAAACTGAAATTCGGGTCATAAGAAACACATCCTGAGGTAAGTTGTCTGGCATAGGTGTTATGGTTCCGAAGGAAGATGCTTTTCAAAGAATTCTGAGGCTTTGTTTCCCTTTTAGAATCTTTATTTTGCAAACATAGCTTCGGCACATACAAAGCGGATGCCAGAATCTGAATTTCTCTGGCTTGCAAGTCTATCTTATCTTGCTAAACTCCTCCCTTACTTTACAGTCATGAGTCACCCTTCCAATTAGGCTGGAGGCCAAAGATTCACTTCCGTTCCTTTCCTGGGCTTTCCTCATAAATCTCCTCCTTTTCTATGTCATCTGAGTTAACTCTAAAAATACCAGACAGTACTGCATATCTTGTCAATGCAATAATATCCTATATTAACAGCATTGACATCCGGCCCCCCTTACAAAAAGGACAGATCCTGTAATGTAAACAAAAGCATATATTAATGACTAGTTTTCGGTTTGTTGGGGTGTTTCATATGAAACCTTTTGACGAGCCTGTCAGCTTTCACCTCACTGGATTTCACCCAAGTGGCTTCAGACAACGGGTATCCCTTCCATTGTACTAGGTACTGCAATTTCCCTTTAAAAATTCTAGAATCAAGAATATGTTTCACTTCATAATGGGTCTGCCCCGCAACTACGAGGGCCCCAGGTGCTTTCTTCAGGGGAGGTCTTAAAGTGGAGACCCGATAAGGTTTTAACAAGCTACTGTGGAAGACAGGGTGAATTTTACTCAAAGGTCTAGGGAGTTTCAGTTTTACGGTGACCAGATTGATGATCTTTATGATAGGAAAAGGCCCTAAGAATTTCAGTCCTAATTTCTTGCTCGGTAATTTGAGGCACAAATATTTGGTTGACAGATAAACCTTTTCCCCAACCTGGAAGGTTTTTTGGGGAGCCCTCTTTTTGTCAGCTTGCTTTTTATAGGTTTCAAAAGTCTTTTTTAAAGCAGCTTTTGTGTTTCTCCAAACTTCCTCCCATCCCCTCACCCATTGGTCAAGTGTCTGGGAAGCGGTTGGCACTTGGGGATATTCAGGAATTGGACCGAACTCCTTGCCTGTGGCTACTCTGAAAGGTGTATAGCTGGTGCTGCTGTGCACAGAATTGTTGTATGCCACCTCTGCAAAAGGGAGGAGGTCAGTCCAGTTTGTCTGTTGATAGGACAT
Organism: Azemiops feae; assembly: GCA_023970755.1. Taxonomy (NCBI): domain Eukaryota; kingdom Metazoa; phylum Chordata; class Lepidosauria; order Squamata; family Viperidae; genus Azemiops; species Azemiops feae. The sequence goes on along the minus strand of JALGBA010001116.1, from coordinate 71,411 downwards.
GTAGCATCTGAGATATTGCTCCACCATTTTGTTAGCGGCTTCTGCAGCTCCGTTGGTGGCCGGATGAAAAGCAGATGACAAACCTTGAGATGATCCAATTAATTTAAGAAAACTCCTCCAAAACTTTGCTGTGAACTGCACCCCTCTGTCTGAGATTATTCGCTTAGGGGCACCGTGCAGTTGGTAGATATGTTTCAGGAACAATTTAGTCAGTCGTTGAGCGGATGGGAGCCCTTTGCAGGCAATGAAATGAGCCTGCTTCAAAAACAGGTCTATTACAGTCCAGATGACAGTATTTCTTCTACTTTCAGGTAGGTCTACGATAAAGTCCATAGCTATTTCTTCCCAGGGTTGTGAAGGGTCTGCCACTGGCTGCAGTAATCCAGGGGTTTTCCCCGGTATTCTTTTCATTGTGGCACATACAGTACAACTCTTCACATAGTTTTCCACATCTCGTTTCAGTCCCGGCCATCAAAATTGCCGATGGGTGAGATGTAGTGTTTTTAGATATCCAAAGTGTCCAGCCTGCTTTACATCATGGCTGTGTTTGAGAGCATTGAGACAGAGGGATTCGGAAAAATACAGTTTCCCCCCTTTGTAAGCCAAACCATCCTGGCATGTTAAGGAGGTTTGATTATCTTTGAACCATTGATCAGTGAGGAGCTCTCGTTTTATTTTCTTTGCTCCAGGGTTATCAGGATTTGGGATCCTGTGAGGCGTGATTTGTGCAGCAGGTTGTGGATTGGAGATAATCGCCTCATTGACTTCTTCACATTCACTTTTGTATTGGGGCAATCTAGATAGCGCATCAGCTAGGAAGTTTTTCCCCCTGGTATGTATTTTAGAGTAAAGTTGAAGCGGTTAAAGTACTGTGCCCACCGTACTTGCTTTGGGGACAATTTGCAGGGAGTTTTCAGTGCCTCTAGGTTTTTGTGATCTGTCCATACTTCGAATGGCACCTTGCTCCCCTCCAGGGAGCTGGTTTAACAGCCCCCATGTAATTACGAAGGCCTCCTTCTCCCATATTGCCCATCTCCGTTCACTTTCCGTAAATTTTTTGGAGGTGTAGGCGCAGGGTTGCAGGACTCCATTCTTGTTCTTTTGAAGCAATACAGCTCCAACTGCCACACCACTGGCGTCGGCTTGAATTACAAAGGGCTCCCCTAGGCAGGGGTGCTTTAGGACCGGTTCGGCAGCAAATAGTCTCTTTAAATTCTCAAAAGCTGTTTGACAGTTCATAGTCCATGCTAGTGGTTGGCCTGGTCACGGCTTCCCTCCTCTTTTGCCTGTTTTGAGTAAATCTGTAAGGGGTAGGGCAATCTTGGCAAAAGAGGGGATGAATTGATGGTAGACGTTGGCAAAACCTAGAAAGCTCTGGAGCTGTTTGCGGGTTTTGGGGGGCTGCCATTCGATTATAGCTTTCACCTTGGCTGGATCCATCTCAATGCCTTCGTTGGAGATTCTGTAGCCGAGGTAATCTAATCGGGTCTGGTGAAATTCACATTTTGACAATTTGGCATAAAACTTGGCATTCAATAGTTTCTTTAACACTTCTCTCACCAGCTTTATGTGATCAGTCATATTCGTGCTGTATATAAGAATATCGTCGAGGTACACCAGAACCCCTTTGTACAGGTAATCATGTAGAACCTCATTAATCAGCTGAATGAATATGGCTGGGGCCCCCTGTAGTCCAAATGGCATGACCTTGAATTGGTAGCTCCCCATGGGGCAGTTGAAGGCAGTCTTCCACTCATCTCCCTCCTTTATTCTCACTCGGTAATATGCCTCTCTCAGGTCTGTGAGGGGGTAGGACATCACATTCATTTTCACTAAATGCCTCTATTAAGTCCCGGTATTCATTGGGAATGAGTGATTTATCTGGTGATGGTGAGGCAGCTATGAGTGCTCGCTCATTAGGTGGCCTAAAGTGTCCCGCAATGTCAGTTGAATCAGTGGGAGGCTCAGGCCCTATAGGTAGTCTCACAGTTCTCATTCCTTTCTCCCACCAGATAAATGGCTTCCATTTGTCCAATCAGGCTAAGCCTAGAATCACAGTCTCAGTCATTTTTGGGGCCACCAGGAACCGAATAAATTCCCAGTTCACACCTATTTCTAGGCGTAAGGGCTCAGTTAATTGTGTGACTAAACTCCCTCCCATCAGGGAGCCATCAGCTTGCTCGAACCTCACAGGTTTGGAGAGTTGCTTTGCCCATATGCCCATTTTCATGGCAAAGGGTAGGCTAATAATGCATCGGGTGCATCCAGAATCGATTAGTATGTTTAAGTCTATTTGTGCCCCCGACTTAGGGATTATAAGCTTGGCAGGCAGTGAAAAAGATGGGATTTGTCGACTCACCATCGGGTCGTTCTCTCCTTCATCATCGCCATCAAAGTTGGGTAGAGCAGGGGCGGGTCCACCTGGAGTCCCGGCGTCCTCTTGTGTGGGAGGTGTAATCTGGGTAACAGGTGCTTACGTGGCCCAGTTGGATTTTTCTCTCATTAGCCCCTGGGCAGGTCTCCTTCTCGCTGCTGGTTCCGGACTGCTCTGCAGTTGGGGGTAAGGGACCAGACAGTTTGCTGCTCAATGTCCCTTCTGTCCGCACCAGAAACACTTAATTGACGGGCCTGCAAGTGGCCTGGGTCTTTCAGCCATTGCAGTAGTCGGAGGGTTTCGTGGGGGTGATTGTTGTTCGGGTTGCTCTGGTTGCTGCTCGCATTCAGGTGGGGGAGGCTTCTTAAAGCGGGCAAACTGAAAGTCTAGCTTCACCGCTGTCTGGTACCACTCATGCAGTTGATCAGGTACTGCTCGAATAATGCAGGCCTGAGAGAGGTGATCATCTAATCCCTCAATGAAGTGATGGATTAGGGACTGCTCTGGCCACCCCCCTATCTGACTTGGTATCTTGCAAAACTCTCGCACGTACTCCAGGGCAGACCTGCTGGCTTGTTTTATTTTGTGTATTTGTTCTCTTGCTTTTAGGTCAAGGGATGGGTCCTCAAATCTTTCTTTCAGACCCAGGAGGAAGAGGTGGGGATCTTCCAATTCTGGGGCTTGCTCATTATATAAATTGTTCAGCCATTCAGATGCTTCTCCCTCTAGGCTGGATGCAATCATGTCGACCATAGCCCCTGGGTCCGGGTAGAGATAGCCCCAGCGATTCAAGTGAGAGCGTACTTGGTTGAGGAAAAAAATCAGTTTCTCTGGGTCCCCATCGAAGGTTGCTCTGAAAGGTGGAGCAATTATAGGCTGTTGGGCCCCCCACTGTGGCTGTTGCTGCTGGCCCCATCCTGTTTGCTGGTTTATGCCCAGAGGTTGCATGTTCGGGGGTTGGGGCCAATCTCCTTGCTGTGGTCATTCTCCCACCAACTGCTGATCTCCTGGCCCCTCCACCACCCCAAGCTGTTGCAAGGTTTCTATTAGCTGTGGCAAGCTCAGAAGTTGGCTGCTCCGTGCCTGCTTCGAATGCCACACTCCCCATTGTTGCAGAGGCCTCAGACTGGAATTCCCTCTCTGTTCGGGGCTGGAGTCCCTGATAGAGGAAGACAGAGTCTGAAAGGCTGTCTGATACGAAATGGAGGGGCTGTAGGCTTCTCTCTGCAGGAGTGGATCTCTGCCTCTCTCCTCTGGGGTTTGAAATATTTCCAGTAACTCACCCAGGCCTTGAGTGGCAGTCTGCCCATTGTCTGTCTACCGGTTCTCATTCGTCTGCCAAAATTCATTTTCCCATAGCATGCTGTCTGTTACTTCCCCCTCTGGGTTATCAGCCACTGCTGGGTTGTATTCAACAAACTCCCATTTCATGATAGATGATGGTCTTCCTCCTGACTTCTGTCATTCTCACTCCAGGCTAGGAGAAAGAGGTAGAGGTAATGCACCTCCAGTTGTTTGAAAAGGTTTCAGATTCTGGCATGTTGTTATGGTTCCGAAGGAAGATGCTTTTCAAAGAATTCTGAGGCTTTGTTTCCCTTTTAGAATCTTTATTTTGCAAACATAGCTTCGGCACATACAAAGCGGATGCCAGAATCTGAATTTCTCTGGCTTGCAAGTCTATCTTATCTTGCTAAACTCCTCCCTTACTTTACAGTCATGAGTCACCCTTCCAATTAGGCTGGAGGCCAAAGATTCACTTCCGTTCCTTTCCTGGGCTTTCCTCATAAATCTCCTCCCTTTCTATGTCATCTGAGTTAACTCTAAAAATACCAGACAGTACTGCATATCTTGTCAATGCAATAATATCCTATATTAACAGCATTGACAATAGGGTTGGCTGTGGCACGTTGTCCTAGACTCCCCCTGCCCCCCCATCCTGGGCAGAAGCTGCCATCAGGGAGTGGGACTCCTCCCCACCTCCTTCCTCAGGAATGGCCGTTTCCTGAGGCTGGGAAGGAGGCCGGCCGGCTGCAGGCAGAGGGTAGTCTGGGGGGGGACCTCCCACCAAATCACCTGCAAAGCCCCCCCCTTGAGCTCCCCCAAAATCTCTTCTGTCCACCCTGCTCCAAAAGGGGGATTTGGGGCCTGTCAGTCTTCAGTCGGGGGGAGAAGCTCTTCCTTCAGGGGATTCTGGCAGTGATGGGGAGCAAACAGCTGCCCCTCATTGGGGTCCTTGGCCATTTCCTTAAAAATGTCTCTTTGTGTTGATGCTGCCTAAAATTGTTGGGTTTTGCAGCCACCTCACACTTTGCACTTCCCCCCCTTGAATGTTCTGCTGGATTTTGCTTATTTGTGTATATTGTGGGTCACAATGGCAAAAAAGAAAAAATGAAAAGGAGAAATTTTCTTTCTCCAAATAAAACTGTTTGAAAAGTGATTGAAACACAGGAGAAAATTAGGAGAAAGATGGGCTTTGGCTTAAACCAATCAAGCGTTTCTTTTTCTTTTCTGTTTTTTTTAATTTACTTCCTTTCTCTCATGTATTTAAAACAGTGTAATAATAATAATAATAATAATAATAATAATAATTATTATTATTATTATTATTATTATTATTATTATTATTATTATTATTATTATTATTATTATTATTATTATTATTATTATTATTATTATTATTATTATTATTATTATTATTATTATTATTATTATTATTATTATTATTATTATTATTATTATTATAGAGATATCTGTGAATCAACACAGTATTATGGAAGCCGTAGCATTCTTTTTTCCAGCTTTCTGCAAAGTTTGTCCTCTCAGCCTTCAGCTTGCACCTTCATCAGTTGTGGCATTTTTATTGATGTGACCCCTCGGGAGGGGAGGTGGGGGGCACTGGTCATCCCAGAATCCCTCCTGCCACTCAGGGGCTTTGCTCCCCCCATCCCGAGTTTCCATGTCTGGGGCTCCCGGGGTCAGCCGGGAGTAAGGCTGCTGTCCCAGCCGCTGCCCACCATCCGGTCGGTTTCAAGAGTGAAAGAAACTCCTGGGACTTTGTTTCTCCCAGAGCGGAACTGGACTGAGATTAAACCCACAGAGGCACAGAAGCAGCAGAGCCGGTTCTGGAGTTTTCGCATGAAAACAGCCTGGGTGAAATCCCCTTTTTCCCCCTCGGACTCCGTCTGCTCATTGTCCACCACTCAATTGCCTTCGTTTCATTTTGGGAAGGATCGGAGGTCTTTGAAGTTTCCCTGTATTTGGCCTGGGGGTGTCTGTTGTGTCCAAGGCTGGGTGGGCTCACACGCCTCCCTCCCTTCCCTCGCAAACCTCCCTCCCCCTCCCAGGCCTTCCCTCCCCCTCCCTCTTTCTGTGGTCTGGTTGCCAGTATTTATTGCTGTTGGATTTGTGCAATTTGATGATGGAAACTGATCCCAACCGGGAAGGATTTACTTTTCTCCATCTTCCAGGATCCCCTTTAATTTCTTGCTGTAATTTGCTTTCAGAATGACTTCAAACAAATAATATTTTTAGGAGTGAAAAGGGATCTTGGCCTGAACTAACCAACTTGGTCTCCTGTTCTGAGCCCTCTTTGTGTCTCCCCGTGTCCCTCCTCCCCCTCCTCCCTTCCAGCCAAGCCCACCGTCTCCATCTCCCCCACCAAGCTGGATCCCGCTTTCCCCCACACCATCCTCCTCTGCACCGTGAGGGCCTTCTACCCCGTGGAGATCGAGGTCCGGTGGCTGAAGAATGGGTGGCCGGAGGAGGAGGGCATGGCCTTTGGGGAGGAGCTCCAGAACGGGGACTGGACCTACCAGCTCCAGGTGATGCTGGAGACCTAGCCCCAGCGGGGGGACCTCTACGCCTGCCAGGTGGGGCACGCCAGCCTGGAGGACCCCATCACCATCCAGTGGGGTGAGCCTCTCCTCTCCCCTTCTGGTCTGGGGACCCCATCCTGCCCTGAGAAGGGGGGAGAGACCCTCCCTGTGGGGGGAGCCAGGATAGACCCTTCTGGGGGGGAAGCTGGCCCTGCTCAGGGGAGGCTCCTTCTGCTTCCCCAGAGCCCCATTCCTCCAACTCTGCCAGGAGCAAACTCTGGACGGCGATTGTGGGGGCCATGCTGGGGGTGGCCTGCCCTGGCCGTGAGGCTCTCCCTCGACCTGAAGAGCAAGAAAGGTGAGTCTGGAGGGCTGGATGAGAGGTTGTGGGGAGGGGACCATCTAGGGGAGGCATCTGATCAAGCTTAGTGAGCAGATGGTCAAGAGAGTCCCCTTGACCCCCAAATCCCAAGGCCAATGGTCCCCCTGATAAATTTATTTCGGATGTTTTCATTCTTCAAGGGATTATTAAGGGAAGATTGTGTAACCTATTATGGGCTGTTGATGGGGAGCCCCCCCCCCCAGTCCTTCAGCCCATGAAAGGTTCTGATTGGGTCTTTTTCTCCTTCTAGCAACTCCCATCCAGTGTTGCAACCATTTCAATAGCTTAAGGTTTCATTTATGCCTTTCAGTTTCCATTTCTTGAGTTAAGTTTCATTTCCTGGCAAAACCCTAAGTTTCCATTCCTTTAGAGCATTTTCAAGTTTCCATTTCCTGAGTTAAGTTTCATTTCCTGACTAAACCCGCCCTTTATGAACCTCCTGCTATGATGTCAAAATGCCAATAAAAGAGAAGCACGCAGATCCTTCTGGGCTCTCGCATGCTGACTCAACTTGAAGAAACATGTTGTCCGTGTGTTTCCTATCCACCAAGCGCGAGGTCCGTTGGCCTAGGCTAACGTACATCACTGGTCCGTCCAGCAGGCGCTGGACCCCGGGATTCGAACTCCCACAACCACTGGTCCGTCCAGCAGGCGCTGGACCCCGGGATTGAATTCCCACAACCACTGGTCCGTCCAGCAGGCACTGGACCCCGGGATCGAATTCCCACAACTGGTGACCCCGACGTGATTCACTCTACGACGTGATTCACTCCACGGCGTGTTCTCTGTCTAGGGAAGCGCTGCTCTGACTCCTGTACCACGCACCTGGCAAAGGCTTGATCAATCGTGAGTATCGGCTCTCCACTTTCCAAAGTTCTGTCCAAGCATGTGGATGAACTTTCCTCTTTAGTCAGAAAGGCAAATTGTTTGCAAAAAGTTAACGGAACAACTGTCTATCCCCAGACCCTTCCTCTCAACCTGTGTCTATTGCGGAGGACGCTCCAAAGTCGGCACAGCCAAAGGAACCCCCCTCTTCACTATATCCTTCTCTCTCTCCTCCAAAACAGAAACAGGCAACCCTGTATCCTGTTCTGCAGAGTTCTGCAACCGCACTCAATGCTTCCGTTTCATCAAACTATTTTGAGGTAGACCAAACAATAAATTTTCAGAACAATTTAGAGATATAAATTAACTCAAACTGCACTCCTCTGCAATGCGTTTTGAACAATTGGAATGTTTTGAAATTCTTTTGTAATCTGTTAAGTTTAACCCTGTCAGACAATGTCTGGTGGTGCTTTGTGTTATGTGTGTGTTTTGTTTTATATATGTTTAATTTCTAGAACGTTACGCTTGGACTTGGAATGGTGAGAAAAATAAGAGATGGTTAAAGGGCCCTATAAAAACCACATGTTTGGTTGAAATCATCTCATGATTTTTCTCGCTTCTTGCAGGACAAGCCATATGTCTAAATAAATGTTGTTTTAATGGTATTTGTGTATATATGTCTGTGTTGTTCTGTGTTATTTCCAAGACTTGGAAAAGGGTCAAAACCCTCTTTGATAACAACAAACAAAAAGGCCTTAATTAAAAATAAAAAGTGTGCTTGGAAAATGTATGAAATGAAATATTTGTATGTGAAATGGTGTAAGCAAACAGAATGGAAGTGAATGAGTTAATTTGCTGGTGTAAATGTGTGTGTGTTAGCCCTCACCCCTCCACCCATCCCACGCTGTGAAAGGAATAGTAAAACTGTAGTTTTTATTGTTGTAAAATGGTAACGCAATAGCAAGAGTTTGCATGAGAAAAGTTTTATGGAGGGTGGTGAGATTTTTGTAAAATTTCTTTTTCTTTCCCCCCCCTCCTGAGTCTTTCGTTTTTCGCTGACTGTATTGCTATAAGAGCGAAAGAAAGACAGAAAGAAGAGGGGGGCAGCTGTTCGTTTTAACTATTTTTTTTTCTTCTTCCTCTGCCTAGAAGTCTGGGTTGAGGAAGGGGGGTGGATGTGAAATTTGATGCCCACTCTTGCAGTTTCAGCTTGCTATTTTTTTTACTCGAAAGAGGAGGCAGTAATTGTTGGGCAATTCTTTTGCAAATTTTTGAGTTTTCAATTGTTTAGTTAGACATATACATCCATCGACCAAAAGAAATGACTCTGAATTGTTTTGCTTAGATTTGTAAATGTTTTCCCTATTTCATGGAAATTTGTTTCATCTGATTGGAATTTGATTAAATTGGAACCCCAAAAATACAACCTAATTGGCTTTTTGAACTACATAATGATTCAAGTATCTATGGATTGCAAGTTGCCTTGGAAAAGATACAGTTACACTTTATCTTTATTTAGGGCTTAAAATGTTGCAATCTTATTCTGTTCCAGTTTTTGTTATAAAAAAGAAATCAGGCAAATGGCGTTTCCTCCATGATTTACGTGCAGTGAATGCTGTTTTATAACCTATGGGAGCACTGCAATGCGGCCTCCCAAACCCAAATTTAATTCCAAAAGATTTTGACTTAATGATAATTGACTTAAAGGATTGTTTTTTGTTTTTGTTTTTTCATTCCTTTGCATCAACAGGATAAACATTTATTTGCTTTTACAGTGCCTGAGTTGAATAATTCTCAACCAACTCAGCGCTACCAATGGAAGGTTTTACCACAGGGCATGCTTAATAGCCCTACAATGTGTCAGTTTTTTGTTTCCCATGTTTTGCAACCATATCGGGACCTTCATCCCTCCTTTTTGGTTTACCATTACATGGATGATATTTTGGTCGCGGCACCAGGCCCAAAGGGTACTGTTTTTGCAACTCTGCCAACCCTCACAACAATTTTACAAAAAGGAGGTTTGCACGTTGCTTCTGACAAGGTCCAAACCTCCCCTCCTTTTCAATATTTGGGCCATAAATTATTGGCCTCCCATGCTGCACCACTTTCTCCCTTATTGAAATTACCACACCAACCCACTTTATTTCAATTACAGCAATATTTAGGTGCTATTAATTGGATTCGACCTTATATAGGCCTCACCACTTTTCAATTATCACCTCTTTTTTCAGCCTTAACCAAAGGCAAACATCCTGCAGATGTTATTCCACTGCAGGACAGTCATTTAAAAGTGATTCAATTGGTCAATCAAGCCCTACAAATTCAGTGGGTTGACCGAATGACCCCAAACATTCCCTTTTCTCTTTTATTGTGTAATACTATTTCTTTACCTACATGTGCTATCGTCCAAACTATTCCCTCTTTGTTGATTCTTGAGTGGCTCCACCTACAACATACACCTCGCTCCACCATCACTACAAAGCCTTCCCAACTAGCTTTGTTAATTCAAAAAGGACGTTATAGATCCAAGGCCCTTGCAGGTGTAGAGCCTTCAATCATATATGTTCCCTGTTCCTTAAGTACATGGGAGAATCTCCTGTCCTCCAGCGAACAGCTCCAATTTGCTCTTGCCGATTGGCCAGGAACCTTTTCTTGCCATCCACCCCCAGACCCAAGAATACAATTGTTAAAAACAGTACCATTCATTTGGCATTCTCCCTATGCATCGTTTCCTATTCCAGATGCCATTACTGTATTTGCTAATGGCAGCAAGAAGTATGGTGCCTGTGCTTGGCAGTCAAATGGGGAATGGCACACAAAAATAACGCCACCCCAAAAGTCTGCTCAACGTGCGGATCTAGCCGCAGCCATTTTGGCCTTTCAAACGTTTGCCACTCAACCTCTAAATCTCATTCTTGACAGTCTCTATGTCACTCAAATTGTTTCCACTATTTTTCAATCATACCTCTCTCCCTCCCTAGACCCTGATCTAACTTCTTTATTTTCCACCCTACAAACTGTCATATCCAACAGGAAACATCCTTACTTTGTCACACACATAAGAAGCCACCAGCCTTTTCCTGGCTTCTTGCAAAAGGGAAATGACATCGCAGACGCTGCGGCCTCTGCTACCTGCCTCATGTCTCTTTCTCCTGTCTCTCCTTGGGACAGTCATGCTTATTTCCATCAAAATAAAAAGGCGCTTGTGAAACAATTTGGAAAAACCACTGCAGAAGCAACTGCTATTTTCCAGCAGTGTGCCACTTGCAGCAAGCAGGCCCACTCGCTCCCAATGGGGGTAAACCCCAGAGGAACCGAGTGTTGCCAAATCTGGCAAATGGATGTTACACAATATGCCCCATTTGCCCCATGGAAATATTTTCATGTTTCCATAGACATCTTCTCTGGCTTCATCATTGCTACCCCTCAACGGGGTGAAGCCACTAAGCATGTCATTAATCACTGTATTCGTTCATTTGCAACGTTGGGATGCCCAAAGGAACTACAACTCCCAAGGCCAAGCCTTGGTTGAGCGCGCCCACCAGACGCTAAAACATGCGCTGGAAAGATATAATCAGACACAAGGGAAAACTCCCCCTAGCCTCCCAGCCTTGCAAAACAGACTCAATTTGTGTTTATACACACTGAATTTTTTGAACCTCACTGGCACTCCTTCTTTGTCTGCTGCGTCTCGACACTTTACTAAACCTGTTGTCCCAACTTCAAGACCACTTGTGTACTACAGGCAGCTCCCAGATCCAACTTGGAAAGGTCCAGCCGATCTTATCACCTGGGGAAGAGGCTACGCTGCAGTTCAACTACCCGACAGAGTTTTGTGGGTCCCTGCTCGTTGTGTTCGCCCATATTTCATCACTCCACACAACCCATCGACTCCAGCGGATGTGCCATCATTGCCTTTGTGAGTGCGGATGTACATGCTGTTATTGGTGTAACAACTGCATATTGCACCATCCATATTGTCCAGGGGTCCAACACTTTTGCATCAATCATGTGGACCCTGCTTTTGATGACACTCTTGACAAGTTCCTTCCCCATGATGTCCACACTGCACCTTCCCATGATGACAAAGCACCTGAGAATTCCTCTAAATTTTCATAAAGGCCTATATTGTGGTCCTGTTTTTTCTTTTCTTGATCTCAATACTACTGCCCTTTTCCATTGTTATGACCGAGGTCAATCCTATTGTCCTTTTGTGTTTTCTCAGTATCCTAATCGTGGCATTCCTCTTCCACCATCTCCCTCTATTTCCCTCACCTATGCTCATTACCCTTGTCACATGACTCTTGCTATTCTTGTGACCCCTGAGACTACGGGGCGCTATTATGTGTCTGGATTTTCATCCTATGGTACTTATACTACAAATTCTTTTGAACTCGCATCAGTGGCGAGCTATGCAAAACCTCCTTTGTCTCCTCGCTTACTTGCTTACAACCTTGTTCCTCATCCCCGCTCCTTCCTAGACTTGGCCACCCGTACTTTAACCTCACCTCACTTACAACACTTTCATTCCATGAAGCAACCTCGCTCACACCAACGCATCATTCATTCTCGACGACGGCGATCTCCTGATCCTAATCCTCATCGACCTCTCAACTACACATGGACTGTTCGTGACTTTGAAAATCAGGTATTATTCCAAATCTCCAAATACACAATATGGCCCTGGTTCCCTATCTTACATTTTGACTTTGCCGAAATGGGTACCGGGGTCAACAAATTTGCTTCGAAATCTCTCCAAACTAACAAATGGGACAAACAAGGTTCTTGTACACCTTCTCCACTAGAAGCAACATGGTGGAACCTGTATTTTTGTCCCGAGCCAAAGACGCCCGAAGAAAAATATCAATGTGGCACTCTACTGGATAAGTACTGTGCCTCTTGGTCTTGTGTCTCTACCGGTGCTATATCCTGGACTGCCCCTCGCTCAAATGATTATATCGCCATTACCCGTAGTAATGGCAAACCCCCTTCTCCTTCCTGCTCCTCTAATTTGCATTGTTGTGGTGAGCGGAAAAATCCAATGAACATTACCTTCACATCCCAAGGAAAGACTTTGACTGCAGAGCAATGGGCTGTCGGATATTCTTGGGGTGGTAGAGAATGGAGCGGTTCTGGAGACGACGGCGGAGTTTTTTCCATTCGTCTCACAATCCAGTCACCACATTCCCCTCCTATAGGTCCTAACAAAAGCATTCAATCTGTTTTTTTTTTACAGCCTGTTGTGTATAATATGCCTAATTCTTTGATTAACCTTGTTAATGCTTCTTCCTTTTTGCTTAAAAGTACTGTTAATTCTTCTTCACAAACCGACCACTGTTGGCTCTGTCTATCAGCCACTCCACCCTTTTATGACGCCGTTGGCTCTATTGAACCTATTAAGAATGCTACAAAAGATGACTCCTGCAGATGGAACTCAACGTCTATTACTATTACTTCTATTATGGGACATGGTTGTTGCTTGGGAAACATTCCTGCAAATTATTCTCAATATTGTGCTAATACCACCACTGGCAAATACCAATGTGATGTTTGGCTCACCCAGAAAAGATCGGGCAGTGTAAATACGGCAGGTTATAACTCTCTTTTTACCTTGAGTAATGGTAATATCTCTGCCAGCTTAAAGGGCCAATTCCTCATCCCCGGTAACAACTCCATCTGGGCTTGCTCTACAGGTGCCACAGCCTGTGTATCAGGGGATGTTTTAATACGCCAAAATGCCTTTTGTATTCAGGTACGCTTAGTCCCTAGAATCACTTATTATTCCCCCCCTGATTTTGTTTCCCTTATGGAACCACCGGAATACCACCTACGTGCCAAACGTGAATTTGTTACAGCTCTAACCCTTTCAGTCCTTTTAGGGTTAGGTGCTGCAGGAGCAGCTACTGGAGCTGCGGCCTTGATTGTTAATCAACAACAAATACAAAAACTTAGTCTAGAAATAGATGATGATCTTTCCCGCATTGAGACTTCAATTTCTGCCCTTCAAACTTCCTTGTCGTCTCTTGCCGAAGTAGCTTTGCAGAATAGGCGTGCCCTCGACCTTTTATTTTTAAAGGAAGGTGGAACATGTGTAGCCTTAAAAGAAGAATGTTGTTTTTATTCTGATCAATCTGGCATTGTGCGCGATTCTATGAATGAGCTACGCAAACGATTGAAAGACAGGGAACAGGAAAGGTTCTCCCAACAATCCTGGTATCAAAGCATGTTTAATTTCTCTCCCTGGATTACTACATTGCTTTCTGCTATTTTAGGACCTTGTATAATTTTGCTTATATTATGTATGATTGGCCCATGTGTTTTTTCACGCCTTTTGCAATTTTTCAAGGATCGTTTGAATGGTTTGGATTCTAATCTTTCTAAGATTAATGTTATGCTTGCCTCAAACAATATATATGAACCCTTGAAACCCAAATTCCACCCCTCTGAAAAGGTTGCCCTACTGACACTGTCTGACACGGACTCCAACTGCTCCGATACTGAATCAGACTTAGCCATGGTGGCTCTTGCCTCCAAGCAAGAATCTCGCATTCTTATGGAGTTGCCCTCTTCTGTTTCGGAGGATGCAGATGATGGCTACGAGTAGGATAGAGATTGAACTTTAAAAAATAAAAACAGTGGAGATGTTGCAACCATTTCAATAGCTTAAGGTTTCATTTATGCCTTTCAGTTTCCATTTCTTGAGTTAAGTTTCATTTCCTGGCAAAACCCTAAGTTTCCATTCCTTTAGAGCATTTTCAAGTTTCCATTTCCTGAGTTAAGTTTCATTTCCTGACTAAACCCGCCCTTTATGAACCTCCTGCTATGATGTCAAAATGCCAATAAAAGAGAAGCACGCAGATCCTTCTGGGCTCTCGCATGCTGACTAAACTTGAAGAAACATGTTGTCTGTGTGTTTCCTATCCACCAAGCGCGAGGTCCGTTGGCCTAGGCTAACGTACATCACTGGTCCGTCCAGCAGGCGCTGGACCCCGGGATTCGAACTCCCACAACCACTGGTCCGTCCAGCAGGCGCTGGACCCCGGGATTGAATTCCCACAACCACTGGTCCGTCCAGCAGGCGCTGGACCCCGGGATTGAATTCCCACAATCCAGCCTCCTGCAGGTGAGTTTCTCCTCTTCTTCCCTCATCTGAAAACGCCCCCCCCCCGAGTTATAAGTCTTTTAAAAAGTGTTTAAATCTTCCTTGCTAACTGAAGCAATCTTGAAGTGACCCCACAAAGCCTTCTTGCTTGGGATGAGGCAAATTTGTGAAAAACTTTTAATTTTCTTTCCTGTCTATTTTCCCCCCGCACAGCCCTCGTGACTTAATCCTGCTATCAGATGCTAAAGGATATTTTTTCTTCAGTAGCTGAAGAATTTCTGTCTTTTTCAAATACTTATGAAAAAATGGAGGCTGAAGGGGGAAGTTTGGGGGGAAGAGGAGAATTATAGCCTGGACCCCCCCCCACACACACACACTTCCTTTCAGGGCCTCTTTTTCTTGCAAGGGAGGGGTGGAGACCATCTAGACTGACCCCAGAGACTCTGGGCCTGCCTGTCTCTCCAGACCCCCTATCTCTCCTGGCCTTGAACCCAGAGCAGCTTCATGTACTTTTCTCCTCCTCCAAGTCACTTCCCTTCCTTTCATTTTGCTATAAAAGAATGAACTTTAGTCTGTAGGAAACCATGGAATCCTTCCTTCCTTCTTTTCCTCCCCTCCTTCCTCCCTCCTTCTCTCCTTCCCTCCTTCCTTCCTCCTCCTCTTTCCTGCCCCCGCAGAAGGATCCTTCCCGGATCGAGGCCTCCCCTTGCTCTGGAGAGACCTTCCTGGTTATTTTGCATCTAAAGCCAGAACAGTCTTTTGGAGGAAGGTGGGCAGATCCCAGGGAGGAGAAGAGGCAGGTCCCTCCCCTCCTCCTCCTCTGTCTCTCCAAGCCCTTCCAGATCCAGGGGACCCCTCAGAGATCCCCTATATCTGCTTCCCCCAGAGACCCTCTTCCTTTCCTGGGAAGCTATGTTACCTATTTTATGTTCTATGTTATGAATGCATCCCAAATATGACACATGGATCTAGAGGGCCTGCAATGCAACCCTGGTTGGCCTCTTCGGGAACTCGCTGGGAAACTCACCTGGCCGGAAGGTGGGTCCTCCTGACGTAAGGAAGGGATCCGAGCGCCTGTGTTCGTGATGGATGGTTGGGGAGACCAGGGGGGAGATCGGTGGCCGTAAGGAATGGAGAGGATTGCACGTGTCGTGGAATCATGGAACAGAAAGGAAGGACGCAAAGTTCCTGGCCTCACCTGATGGACGTATGAATTCTGAGCAAGCAAGTTGGGCATAAAGAGAGGACTGGGAGGAACCCAGACCCAGAAGTTCCAGGCGGCTCTTTTTGGAGCAGGGGGTGCCCCGAGTCTGCCTCCCAGCCCCCTGTAAGGCAGCCTGGTCACCCGTGTTGAGAGTGAACGTGAGTATTGTGTGAATTTGCAGCCTAGTTGGGCAGCCATACTTACAGCAACTTGAGAAGCCTTGTCTGGCAAAGCTTATTCTAGTAAGCTAACTTTGAAATTAGACAAGTCCATGTACAATATAAAGGAACCAATGAAGCTTTGCTTTTTGTTCTAATGACTCAAGAATAAAGGAACTGTTGGAAAACTCTGTTTTGAGTGGCTTGAACTCCGTTTCATGACAGCTGCTGGAGCTGGAGGCTCTCCTGGTTTCGCCTGGGGTCTCTTCCCTCCTGAGTGGGTGAGAGAGCACAGACACCCTTCAAAAGGGCCCATCGAGGGATTCCCAGGAAGCCCAGGAGAAGCACGGAGAGACCCTTCCCTGCTCTCCCAGAATATGCGGATTGAGATGCAGAAGACCCGGCAAATGGGAGGGGGGAATTGGGGGTTCATAAGGGGGAGCAAGTTGGAGGCAAGAAAGGGACAGCAGAAGGTCAAGGCAGCAGCCGGGATGAACGTTTCTCGGTGGCTTGAGGTTGCATGGAAGATCTTTCCAAACTGAAGGAAGATCCAGGATGGGAAAGGAGGCCACCCAGTGTGATCTTTCTGGATGGACCTGCAGATTGTGAGTCCGGCTTTCCTCAAAGGAAGCAGAACCCAAGGCCTGAATTGGGTTCCCCAGACTTTACAAAGTCTTTTCCGCTATGCCTACTACACAAACAAAGGGGGGAGGGGCTGCTGGAGAGCTAACACAGGACAGGTGGCTTCTGGGAGTTGGAGTCCAGAGGACGTGAAGTTGCCATAGTTCCCCCTCCTGCTCTGGAGGACCCTCCCCATCCCACTCCTCCAAGTCTTCTGTCAGCGTCCCCCCCCATTACTGAAAACTGAGTCCCTCCCCCTCCATGCTGGTGCCCCTTTTCTTCTCTTTCTTTCCACCTTTCCCGGCCATCAGAGCCCCCCCCCCGCCCCAGAGAGCTGAGTCTCCCCGTAACGTGTGAAGGAGGAGAATCGGGGCCTGTGGGTCCTTTGGGCCTCCGGTGACGTTTCTCCAACCCTCCCTCGGTTTGTTTCCTGGGCTGTCCTGAGTCTCCTCGGGGGTCGAGAGCGGCCCCCTCAGCCTCTTTCAGTAGGGCAGAGGACCGAGGAGCCGCCCCTCCTGGAGACTCAGCAATGGGGCGGAGCAGGATAGTCCCGGAGCTGCCCCGGGGAAGAATCCGGACTTGTTGCTTGCTGGATCAGGGCCAGTTCCTCGGTTCCGCTTCGGAGGAGCCCAGCGCTTCAGACTGGGGGCGGGGGGAAGGAAGCGGGACTCAAGCGCCTATTCGGGGGTTGTGGAAAGGAGTTGCTCTGTGTGTGTGTATGTGTGTTTGTGTAGGGATGGGGATTGCAAAAAGAACTCAGAGAAAATCACAATTTTGGGGGGAGGGAGAAGCAGAAAAGGAGCCCAGAAGTTCTGGCCAGATGAGGCGACCAATGGACGCCCCTCCCCCCCCCCCAAGAGGCTGCCTGGGTCTGGGGCAGACTTTGTGCTACTGGCTGTGTCCAGATACACAACTGTGGGGCAGATTCGGACTCTGCCGCCTCCTTCGGCTGCAGGGGGGGGACCCGGCTCTGGCCTGCCGGGGCCGGTGCTGGGCCAGGGGGGAGTTAGACCCCTCCAGCCCCCCCATCCCTGGAAAGGATTCAGGCCCCCTCTGGACCCCCAAAGCTCTTTGAAACAGAATCGGGAATTGAGGATCTGCCTGACCCGCCTTTGCGTAACTGACTACAAACCGAATCTCAACAGAAGACTAGAAAAAATGTTTTCTATTTATGAAGTCAGAATGTCTGTTTTTGGGATAGTTTGAGGGAGGGGAAAAAAAGGTTTTCAGACTTTAATGGTTAAGGCTGTAATCCTATACTTGAGGGTAAAGGATTACTGAAGTCCACAGAATTTCTATTAAAATTCCGATTTATATGATAAATTATAAATTTACCCTTTGGTTTAACATACCGTCTGTCCATCCATCCTTTCATCCATCTCAAAATGATACTAAAATAATTTACCAGGAAGAAAATCTTATACAGATTGCCCATAGATATGGATATTTTTTTCTTCTTTTTTGGCAAAATGTTTCCTTCAACTCCCATCCGGAAGAACGAAGTTAATCTCAGAGTCTTGATCCTTGAATCTCAGGGACTGATGAAACTGAGACCACAGGATACACAGGAACCGAAGAAGCTGAAACCACAGGATTCTTAGGAACAGAAGAAGTTGGCGCCACAGGATTCACAGGAACAAAGGAATCAGGATCCAGAAGATACTCTGGAACAAAGGAAGCTGAGATCACAGGATTCTCGGGAACAGAAGAGACTGGAACCACTGGATCAGCGCTGATGATGGCTGCTTTTTCTGCCATGCAGGTAGTGAGAACCCCATGCGTCAGCGTGGGTGTTTTTGTCACTTTAGAGTATGATTGTGCGGGGTCTGCCAATCATGCGCTCCCATGCTTCTCCCATGTGAGATGCATGGGAAGGGTAATTTTTAGCCTTCAGGCCCTTGTCAATTATTGTCTCATGATAAATACCTTCAATAGTCTGTAAGTCCTCGCAGGCTCCTACAAAGTTAGTTCCTTGGATGCTAAGACAAGTGATCAGGACAATCAATACTATGGCCAATCTGATGGGTCTTCATTTGGAGGGGCGTTCAAAGCGGGCTGGTTGTAGGAAACGTTTAGAAGGCGGTTTCTCTGTCTCTTTGTCCACTGTGGACAAGCAGATGGTCTGGAACTCAGGACCTTTTAGCCAGATCAATTTTGTCAACTGTGCTGCAAAGGTGGATCGTTTGACTTGGTCCAGAAGGTTCTGTTCTGTTGGCACATGTTGCCATTGCTCAGGACTTGAGGATGTTTCAATCTTTTCTACTCTGTTGCCTACATAGAGGTAGAAGTGTCTGCTTTGGTAGCAGATGTAGTTTGACATCGCCTTGCTGTTTGTGTAGAAGGTGTTGGTTTGTAGCTCAAGACCTATCATTTGTGTTGTCAGGATGGTGAATTTCACTGCCAATATGGTACCGTAGAGTTCTAACCTTGGTACGGTGTGGCCTTGTCATGTTGTTAGTTTCACCTTTCCAATGACGAAAACGACATGAATGAAGCTCTCCCCGCTGTAGACTCTCTCCCCGATGTAGACTGTGATGTGTCCTATGGCTGCAATCACCTTTGTTGACACATCTGAGTAGGCATACATTTCTTTCTTTTGTACGGTAGCGGGTGAGCTGGAGATATACATACGTTGTACGTGTATGCTTTGGAGATAATTTAGGAGTGTATTCAATGACTCCCAGTCTTGTTTCTGTTCTGGAAGATGTGGCCCGTCCCAGTGTATTGTGCTCTGGGAGAAAGCACGTAGCTGCAGAAATTGTTTGTCCACTATGGACAAGGCTAAGTCATTGTGACTTTTATTAGTCTGGAACACTGTTGCTTCCAAAATGGGTTTGGTTGTCACAAGTGTGAAGTGTTCTTGACGTGGTTTTAAGTGAGGTGCTCTTCCATTACTAGGAATGGAGGTTATTGAGTTATTCTCCTGGGTTGGAGTTTGCAGTTGGTCAACATAGACCGTTCCTGGGATAACCCATTCAGGTTCCATCTTAATGGCAGTTGGAGGACTTGTTGGGCCTCTGACCATGCCGTGGTAGGCGAAGGTGACAGGGGCGTCTACTCTCAATGGAGCCAAGAGTTCGGCTTCAGGATTTAGGAACTGTAAGGCAATTGGGGGGAGCTGGTCGATAAAGAATGTTCCTGGGATGACCAATCCAGGATTTAGGGACCGTGAACTCCCATCTACCGGCTGGATGCAGAGTCCAGTGACTTTCCTCCCCGCCGTGCTCTGTGAGACAGAGTACGTTGTGAAGGACGTTTCTTTGCTTGGGAGTTCACTGGGGAATGGTGGGTCGCTACACACTAACATGCAGTTGACCTTGGTGGGCGCCTCTGGGCGCACTTTGGAGCCGTGCTGGGGCTCCTTGGCTGAAAGAGGAGTAGAAGCTGCTTGTTGTAGCTGTTCAGAGTCTGGATGCAGGGCTCTTGGGTGCTTGTCACTCTTGTGATGACACTTCCCCGTAGCTGTAGACGCTTTGGCCGTGTGTTCCATAGACTCACAGTGTTCGCAGCAGGCCTTGTACTCTCTTGAATCTAACCTTCTTCTCCAGGATGTTGGAGGGTCCAATGGTGCTATGCAGGGTCTGCCATCAGGCTGGGTTGGTACGGTGTTGAGGTCATCTGAAGCATGCTCAGTGGCTTCTTGTTGAACCTCAAAGACGTTGTTCCCAAGAGCAAGGAAATGTGGTACAGACGGCTGGCATTTTTCTTCAGAATACTTCTTGTTGGGGTTAATTTCCAGTTGCACGGATGAAGGGCTTTGTGGTCTCGGCTTGAATTCCTCTGCCTCTACGTTGAGTTGAGGAGGTCTGGCTTCTTGTGTGCATACTTGTTGAGGGGGTTCTCAGCGTTCAGATGGTGCGTTGCCGGCTCCCTGGCCAGTTGGCACATTTGGTGATCGAGATTCTCTTTCGTGGTTGCGCGAGAAGGTGGCGTGTTGGAGTATTCTCTGTTGGAGTGTTCTCTGAAGGGCTTTCACTGTTGCTGCTTTATGTTCTACTTCTCACTGGTTCTCCATAAGCTCAAGTTCGTCTTGGGCAGTCTTTCTTTTGGCCTCCATTTGGGCTGCTTCAGCCTCTCATTTGGCCCTCAATTGAGCTGCTTCAGCCTTTAGTTTGGCTTCCATTTGGGCTGTTTCTGCCTCTAATTTGGCTTCCATTTGGGCTGCTTCCACCTCTAGTTTGGCTTTCATTTGGGATGCTTCCGCCTCTAGTTTGGCTTCCATTTGGGCTGCTTCAGCCTCTATCTCCGTTAATTCTTTCTTTTTCCGCAGCTCCGCTTCTAACACACGAAAGACTGCATTGGCTGCTTTAGCTTCGATGTCTGCTTCTTCGGCTTGAATGGCCAAGCTCTCTGCCCTTGAAATGTGGGATGTTCGGCTATGCCAAGAAGATGCTTTAGAATGATGGGAGACGCCTGAAACAGAAGGTTGTTGTGACATGCTGGAGTATGTGCAGGAATACGCGCGGGATCGTGGTAAGACACTATGAAAGGATGAAGCTTTGTTGGAGGTGTGAGAGGGTGCCCCATGGGGTCGGGCATGCGAATAACAGGAAACTTCGGACTCATACCAATCAAGGTTGATTGATTGGATCAGCTTTCCTGGTCCAATAGGCCACTTTGCCATGACTAGGGAACTCAGAGGTTTTCCTAGACAATTTGAATGAGTTTGGTGAACTTCATTCTTTAACCACTAGGGGTCGCTTTAGAGGCACCGTTGGTGTACTCTCTGTGTGGGTAAATACAAGCTTGCTGTTTGCAGATCAGCCATCGGGGTGCTGTCTGACAGTAGAGGCACCACTGGGGAGTGCTCTCTTGTGTGCGTGGGTGCTTCAACGAAGTTCACCCTTTGACCACTAGGTCATTGCTTGCGTGAGTGAATACTTGAGCAAAGTTCACTCTTTGACCACTAGGGGTCGCTTCTTGCTTGAGTGATTGCTTCACATGAAGTTCCCTCTTTCACCACCAGGGTGCCTTATCTGAGTAGTCTTATCAGGGAGATTCTCTCCCCCGCTATCAGGTGACACTTGCTGCGTGGTTGGGGGCAAACCTGCTGTATCTAGTAGTCACCACTCAGCGTTGTTCCTTGGTATCGCTTTGAGAAAAGCCAGCCAAATTGTGTCTTCTTAAACCACCTTACAAGCTGTGGGCCTCTGAAGCATACTGAATTTTTGCTGGCTCCCTGTATGTCTCCACCTGGGTCGTATAGCTTCGCGGAATAAGCAAGGTTAATTTGCTGCTTGTTTCTCCTTGAACTGTGCTAAGTAGGTGCACTACTAGGGGGCGTTGCTTGCTTGCTTGGGTACTTCAGTTGAATTTCACTCTTTTCCCTCTAGGGGGTGTTGCTTACTTGAGTGATTACTTCAGGTGAAGTTCACTTTTTACCCTCTAGGGGATGTTGCTTGCTTGAGTAGGTGCAAGCCTGCTCTCTCTGCTCCCCCATCCACATTCTTTCAATTGCGAAGAGAGGGGGAGAGCCGGCTTTGTTCTATCAGTTTTTAGATTAACCAAAGTGATTGATTACTTTATTACTGTCCTTAGCAACCTGATCACCTTCCTTAGTTACACATTAGCCTTTTGCTGAGTTGTGAGGCCAAGAGGAATCAGCATTCTCTGACAAGCTGTTATAATCAAATGAACAAGTAGGGCAATGGAAGAATCTGTTTCAAAGTTTCTCTGGCTTTTCTCTGGCTTCCTTTTCTCCCTGCTCGAATTCCGAGGGAAGGGGGAAGTGCTAGGTTACTCTGACGACAAATTAGTTCACCTTAGCAACAAATGAATTTATGGCCCTTGTATTGTCTTGGCTGTTGGGGCCAGGGAGGGCAAATGCTTGTTACTTTGTAAATTATCACACAGGGAGACTCAAAAACATCCGTGCTGGCTTTGCATCGAAAAGAAACGTATTCTAGCTTAAGTTACAAGCAGGCACACACACACATTTTGAGTTGCAGGCGAGGAGAGGGGCGGAATTGCCCATTCTACAGTTTCTGTTCTTTAGAGGCAGTCCTCACATGCAACTTTGGCTGGCAAACAGATTCACTAGCGTTTTCAGAACAATGCAAAGAATATTTACAGTCCTTTACTTGAAACATTCCAAGCTAACGTGAAGGTAATCACTGATTTAAACTAGCAAGAGTTCAGCTATTCTCCCTTCATTCAGACAAGGCATAGAGAATTGCATTAACTTTACTGCATCCAAGCTGATACGAAGAAGATTAATGAATTTACTGGCAAGGCTGCAATTCATACTTCCATACAAGGCACAGAATTTTAACACTGTCTTTCAACAATCCTGTTTCCACGGTTGTGAGCGCCTTACTCCCGTGTAGACAGGTAGCTTTTACTCAAATGAACAGATCAAAGAAGAATACTTTATTCGCAGAGATAATCAACAACTCATGATTAAGATGAAATACGTCTGGAATGCAATATTAATCTGAATCCATATCATTAGGTTGAAAGACAGTGATGTCCTCCTGTCCTGTATTATAAATCACATGTTGAATAATTGCTAATCACATGTTGAATGATGTCCGAGCCATGAGGCTGGGTCCCAAGTGAAGAGAATCAAACAATGGCACAGAGCCAGGAAGTAGAGTCATAAACCTTTGAAGTCCTCCCACTGACTAGATAAACTGACTACTGAAACTACATTACCCATAAGCCATCTCCTAAGGAAACAGCGCTTAACCCTATAAATGCTAAACATCCTAACATACAGTTCTTAGCTACTGGTTGGTCCAGAACAACAGTATTCCAATTTAGCTTAATATTCGTAGTATTTAGATTTCGGGTAACCCAAATTTCCCTTATTTCATTACAAAATAGTTGTCATATCTAAAATACACATATTGTTTACTTAAACAGATTCTTACTTTATTTCACAAATAAATTCTATTTCTCATCCTAGTACCTCATCACTTACTAATAAAGTATCCTTTATTGTCTAATCCAACTTCCATATTATAATTCAAAACTATTATTCTAATGGCTAATTTTTATTTCCCTTGTAAATCTAAGTCCTAAATATTAAATCAATTAATATCTTTTAAAATCTCCTTAGCCCATTAAGTAAGATTTTAGGCTCTTCCATTATAAGTCAAAAAATCCCATTTTTTAAATCTAACTCTAGCTTTATTTTTGTGCCAAGCAGGCTTCCATACCAGTGCCTTTAAATCCTCAGGTGGGTCTTCATTCCTACACATGTTATTTGAATCAAGGGAGACCATCCAGTTATCAATTTTTCAATGGAACTGGCCCCTTTGTAATCATTGGATTGTTGGCCTAATAGTTCAAATCTCCATGTTTGGTTTGGTATATTTGTCGTCAGTTCAATCTGGTCTTCTTCTTCTTCCGGTTTCATCTGGCTTAGGTAAGAAGTCATGTCCAATGTTGTAGTTGTTGTTTGGTTGTGTAGGTTGTCTAGGTTCTCAATATGCTGTACTTGTTGATCTTCAGCAGCCTCTATCTTAGTGTTGCTTTCTTCAGTTTCTGTTGCTTTTTGAATTGCATTTTAGTTGAAATCAAGGTTTGACTGTCAAAGTTCTCAGTAGATAGTGCTTGGTGTTCTTTAAAATCCACTTTAAATATTAATTTCTTCCTCTTCTGTTGCTTTTTGGATTGTAAGTTCATCAGTTGAAATCGGCTTCATTTTGTAAATTTAGTGTGACACCTTTATCTTTCAATCTGGAGTTCATTAGCTCAGTAGCTTCAAGAATTTTTTCAAGTATAAGTTTATAGTTAAGTTGTGGGTAGTATTCCTCCATTTCTATGGTGATTACAGATAGTCCTTTAGTGGAGGCTATTTTTGATAAAAGTCAGTAAATGTCCACCTCCACTACTCCTAGAAGTTTTTTTTCACCACCCAGCTGTTTCAAATTCTTATCTTTTTTAGATAGTACCAAGGACAAATCTAGGGAGTAAGCAAGTCTCAGAGTAAAAAAAAATCAGTTGCTATATCAGGCTTCACCACAAGATGTCCCCGATAGTATGTAAAGTCTCTCTCCAAACTCAAGTTAGGCTTTTATCCAGTTTAAAAAAAAATTCCTTTCCAACTTAACAAGTAGATAAGGTAATAGATTTCCGTAGAAATAGGAACTTTTTGGGACCCCAAATATCCAAAATGTACAAGTCCAGTTATTTAGTTGTTTAGTTTAGTTTTTCTTTTCTTTTCTTTTCAAAGCTTTAATTTTCCAAGGTAGGCAGACACCGCCATGTTAAAAGGGGGGAAGAAATTTCAAGAGGCTTTTAAAGGAAGGCTACAAGAAAGGTAAGGTAAGGTCTCACCCAATTCCTCCGCAGTGCTTTCGTTGTGCTTGGTGGTAATTTTGGCTTTTGGCTGGTACGGCTTAGTGATCATGTTGATGGCCAATCTTTTCTCCGTCGGTCCAAAGGAGCTGCCTCGGCTCAAACGGAAGGACTGCCGCCCTTCCGCGGTCTGTCGAGGGTTGTCCTTATGGTCGTCACCCCTCCAGGGTGACTTTCGATCCTTTTCAGGGTCTCCCAACAAAGGAAAACCGGACGACAGAGAGAGCGTTCTCCTCGTACGTCTGCCGGCACCACGATCACAAACTGGAAGCCTGGATTTTTTATGTTTTAATGCTGTAAGCTGCCTAGAGTCATTTTATCACGAGATGGTGGCAACTAAATTTAATAAATAAATAAATATGTGTTCCGGTATTATACCTAATAATGTGATTTTATTTTGAATGAGATCCCTACAATTATCTGAAACATGCTGTGTGTGTCTTCCGTGTCTTCTGCGTCTCTTTCCAGCTCCACCACATCTGGCAGGAAATTCCTTCTGTCTTGGGGTGTTTCCAGCGTTTATTCCTGTTGGACTTGTGCAATTTGATGATGGAAACTGATCCCAACCGGGAAGGATTTATGTTTTTTCATCTTTCAGGATCCCCTGAAGCAATTTGCTTTGGCAATTTGCTTTGGAAATGACTTAAAACCCAGAATAATTTCAGGAGTGAAAAGGGATCTTGGCTTGAACTAACTCACTTTGTCTCCTGTTCTGGCCCCTCCTATGTCTCCCCCGTGTCCCTCCTCCCTCTCCTCCCTTCCAGCCAAGCCCACTATCTCCATCTCCCCAACCAAGCTGGATCCAGCTTCTCCCCACACCATCCTCCTCTGCACCGTGAGGGGCTTCTACCCCGTGGAGATCGATATCCGGTGGCCGAAGAACGGGCAGCCGGAGGAGGAGGGCGTGGCCTTCGGGGAGGAGCTCCAGAATGGAGACTGGACCTACCAGCTCCTGGTGATGCTGGAGACCCAGCACCAGCCCCAGTGGGGGGACGTCTACACCTGCCAGGTGGGGCACCCCAGCCTGGAGGCCCCCATCACTGTCCAGTGGGGTGAGCCCCTCCCCTCCCTCCCCTCCTGGTCTGGGGACCCCATCCTGCCCTGAGAAGGGGAGGAGAGACCCTCCCTGTTGGGGGGAGCCAGAAGGGACCCTCCTTGGGGAGGGAAGCTGGCCTTGATCCTCCTGCTCAGGGGAGGCTCCTTCTCCTTCCCCAGAGCTCCGTTCCTCCAACTCGCCCAAGAGCAAACTCTGGACAGTGATTGTGGCAGCCGTGATCGGGGTGATCTTCTTTGCAATGGGGCTCTCCCTCTACCTGAAGAACAAGAAAGGTGAGTCTGGGGGGCTGGATAAGAGATTGTGGGGAGGGGACCATCCAGGGGAGGCCTCTCAGCAAGATTAGCAGATGGCAAGGAGGGTCCCCTTGGAAATTTGCTTGGGAAATTCTGTCTTTGAGAGTCTACTGTATAAGTGAGCATCGTGCAACCTATTATGGGCTATCGATGGGGAGGGGGACCCCCTGAGTTGTCCAGCCCATGAAGGGTTCTGATTGGCTCTTTTTCTCCTTTCAGCAATTCCCATCCAGCCTCCTGCAAGTGAGTTTCTCCTCAAGTTATAGATGTTTCTTATCGCTTCTCAGCCTTTTGGCTAAGATCAAGTGTAGTATAGATGTTTCTTTAATATTCGTTAATTGTTCCTTTTTTTTTAAAAAAAAAAAAATGTGCCTGAACAAAACCTCCTTGTTTTGGATAATACAAATTTTTTGAAATTTTGGGCAGCTTTTCCTTACAGAGACCTGCAAATGCATTGCAATCAAAAACAAACACATACACACAAACACTAAAATCTGGCCCAGGATGTTTCCAAGTTTTGGGAAATTGCAAAAGGGAGGGGAAGTCTCCTTGTGACATTTCTCACAATTTCTGGCAAACTGACACCCAGCTTTGCTGCCACCCCTCATCCTGGCCCCATCTTCTTTGTTAATATGAAACATCTAGGGGGGGGAAAGGCCTCCTTTCTTGATTAACCCCCCAGTTAAGTCAATTGGGGAAAATTCCACAAGTCCCGGGAGATGAATTGCTTGTTCTTCCCAGTGTTTTCCTTCCTGAAAGGGGCGGAGCCTCCCTCCATCCTGTCCCTGCCTATCAACCCCCCCTTGCAATGTGGGCCTGTCTGGGGCAGCTGAAAAAGAGGAATAATAAGTTATTTACACTGAAGGTTTCACTTTATATTCTAACTTTCTCCCCCATCTCTTTTTTTCTTCAGCACTCATGAATTAATACTGCCATCCTTCCTGCTTCCTGATGGGAAAGGATTTTTTTTTTCAGTAGCTGATGAATTTCTGTCTTTTTTGCAACCTCTGAAAAATGGAGGGTCAAGATTTTAGATTAGGGAGAGGGGGAGAATGGCAGCCTGGAGCTTCTCCTACTGAGCCCTCCCCCATCTTCCTTTGAAGGCCTCTCTTTCTTGTGAGGGAGGGGTAGAGACCATCTAGACTGACCCCAGGGACTCTGGACCTGCCTGTCAGTCCAGGACCCCAAATCTCTTCCTGCTTTGAACCCACAGCAGCTTCATCTCCATTACTCTTCGTCCGAATCCCTTCACTTCACTTCACTTCACTTTGCTATAAAAGAATAGAATTTAAATTGTAGAAAAACCCTGGAATTCCTCCTTCCTTCCTTCCTTCCCTTTTCCCCTCCCCCTCCCCAGATTGAGGCCTTCCCTGCCTCGGGATTGACCACCAAGGCTGGTTTAGATCCAAAGTCAGAACTGGTTGGAGAGGAGAATGGGCAGATTCCAGGGAGGGGAAAGGGCAGGACCCCCCTCCTCCTCCTCAATCTCTCCAAGTCCTGCCAGATGGAGGAGACCTCTGGGAGACCCCCTATTCCTGCTTCCCCTGGAGAGCCTCTTCTGTTGCTGGGAAGCTGAAGGTTCTCCTGGCTTCATCTGGGCCTCTTTCTCCATGATTGGAGCCGGTTTGAGTTCCTCACAAGCCAGGGAGGCTCCTGCCCCATTCACACCCAGCGTTTACCTCCCTCCCTCCCTCTTTGGGGCTCTGATCCCTTCAGCTGCCCCCCTCCAGATGAACTCCCTCCCCCCGTCCATCTCCCCCCACCCAAAAAAGATGCCAGGACCAGGGAGGGCCAAGAGCAGGGCGGCCTCCCTGGGGATGGAGGGGAGACGTCCCTCCTGGCAGCCAAGGATCGTCTTCGCTTTTTCGGTGAGTGAAGTCACAAAGGACTCTGCCCGGAGACCAATGACGCTGAAGAAGGGGGAATCTTCACTTACTCTCTTCTCCCCAGTAGAATCAATAACTTGGGGGAATGGAAATAACAATTCATAAAGAACCATGAAAGAGATGAGATTCAGACCTCACTAATTATCTTTGAAGATACCTGCCAAGCTTACACCACTATAAAGCCCAGGAAATGACTCATATATCTATTGTCTTGAAGAGTTGCTTAAGCCAAATATTGGTTGATGTGTGCTGAGGAAAAGGAGGAAAACCAATAATTTAAAAAACATAATATTTATTCATTTGTTGCTTTACTTATTTATTTATTTATTATTAATGTATTTGATGATTATCTTGAGTTTTCATTTAACTAACAAACTTCACATATTTATTTCCTTCAGCTTTAATAAACATAAGTTGTCAAGCAAATCTAAAGGAAGAATATATAACCAATAATAATGGAAAATTAGAAGTTACCAGCCTAAGAAACAATTTCACAATCATTCCCCTGATTTTGCCATTAGATGTTCCTTAGTGTTTAGCTCTGGTCTCAGGATGATAATGTAGCACTTGGGGAAGAAGATGCAGCTCAATAGTCCAGCACCGGAGGCCAAGATGGAGAAGACCTGCACAGCCACCATGTATTTTCCTTTAGTGCTCAGGTAGGTGGGCAGGAAGGAGACCTAGACACTGCAGAAGACCAGCATGCTGAAGGTGATCAGCTTGGCTTCGTTGAAAGCTCCAGGTAGGTTCCTGGCCAGGAAAGCCACAGTGAAGCAAATTGCAACAAGGAAGCCCATGTAACCAAGAACAACGTAAAACATGGTGACAGAGCCTTCGTTGCATTGAAGGATAATCTCTTCAGGCTGGGAGTGCAGATCAGAGTCAGGAAATGGGGGAGAAACTCCCAACCACATGGCACAGATGAGAATTTGGACAGCAGAACAAGAAAGGATGATGGAGTTGGCCAAGCTCTTCCCCAACCATCTTTTCATTTTATTGCCTGGTTTTGAAGCGAGGAATGCCAGCACTACTGTGATTGTTTTGGCCAACACAGACGACACAGCTACTGAGAAGACAATGCTGAACACTGTTTGTCGGAGAAGGCAGGTAGCTTTCCTTGGTCGGCCAATGAAGAACAAGGAGCATAAGAAGCAAAGGAGAAGGGAGACCAGGAGGATGTAGGACAGATCCCGGTTGTTGGCTTTGACAATAGGAGTTTCAAGGTATTTAATGAATATGATTAAAATAAAGCCTGTGATTAGGAACAAGAGTAGAGCAAAGGAGATGAGAATGATGCTGAGATGTTCTTCATAGGACAGGAAGGTTATTCTTTGGGGGATACACTGGACTCAGTTCTCAGTTGGATATTGATCACCTGGGCACTTGGTGCATTTTTTGGTATCTGAGAAAAGAAAGTAATATTTCTTTTATAGTCTTTCAAATTTCAAGAAAAACTTTGGATAACATGATACAGAGAGACAGAAAACTCTCAGTAAATGGAATATACTTACACTACAACAACAACAAAAAATCCCCAATACACAAAAACTATAAAAACAACAACAACAACAACATAAAATTAAAAGAAGAGCTATCTGGTGCTACAAACTCCCTTCTCTGAGGTAATCCACCAGATTGTTATCCTGCACTGACCTTACCTTATCCCAAATGGTTGGCAGAAGTAGCAAGTAGCAAGGTTTAAGAGGATGGGGGCGGGCTATTCAATTTCAAGGGGGAGTAAGTCCAATAGGGCAGGAACTGCAGCAGAAAAGGCAGGCTTCTGATGATCCATAAAATGGGAATCTTTTAGGGAATAGATTGTTTGCATGCCAATTATATCTGCTCTGGTGGGACAAGCAGATATCCTCAAGCAGAGGAAACCCTGCAGATGCCCTGGTTCTGTCTCATGGAGGGTTTGAAAGGTGAATTTAATTGCACCTGGAAAGAAACTGGGATTCTGTGGAGCCTGCACAGCAGGGGTGTCTTATGGAAGAACACACGGAAACTCAACACTGCGCATGCCTTTGCATTCTGGACAATTTTATAAATTCCAGGTGGTTTTCAAGAGTAACCCTATGAGTATGGGATAAAAAGATAGAAACAGAAAACTGATGGCAGAAAAAGACCTAGTGCTGCATCCAGTCTGCCCTTTGAGTTTTTTGTTTTCTTATTTATTTAATATTTTATTTCATTTTTTTAAAAAAATCAGATGATGGACATATGTTTATCCCAAAAATGTTTAAACTCAGTTACTGATGATTGACCCACCAATCATACTCTCAATACACTGCTCCAAAAATACTGGACAGAGGATGAAAGTTGTCTAACATGGTTGATTCCATGGAGAACCACTTGAGAAGGGTTGCAACACTGACTATTTCAGGACAGGTTGTACAGCCCCCTTCACACAAAAAAATCATTGACTATCCTGAAAAAAACCATTAACTATTAGGGCTTCTAGAAATTCCTTAAAATGTTATTCTTTCAATGGTCCTGGGGACCATTGTTTATAGCCATATAAACTTGATAAATAAATTTGGAAAACATCTTAAGGAAGATTAATTCATAAATGAATTCAACAACAGGAACTGAGTGTGTTATCTGTATTTTTACCCTGTAAAAATGAGAAGATAAAGCAATATGTTTCCATATTCTCTAGATTTCGCAACAATTTTAAAGAGAATGAATTCAACATTGGAATCAAAGGATATTTAATAGATTGGTCTTTTATTAGTTCTCTGTTTCTCCCTTCTTTCTGTTCATTTTAATCACAACACTGCATGTTAGGATTTTTTTCCTTTCAGGACCATGACTATATTCCTTTTTTTTGGGGGGGGGGGTTGTTATATCTCACTACAGTATTTAACAAGAAATAAAATTGGGAAGATAAGAAAATGTGGAAAGGAAATATCTACTTGATGATTTTATGCTGAATCCTCTGTTTGGTTTTCATTGTTCCTTTAACCCAACATCTCTCCCTCTATTGTTCCTCCCAATTAGATATTTCAGCTTATAAGGATATATGACCTTACTAAAGATTAACTGATTAAATGAATGATTGATCGATGCATCTATCAGCCTGTAATGTAAAGTTGGTTTAGGTAAACAAAACCCATTGATCTAAAATCATTCCTCAAGTTACAAAGAATACAGATATTTCTAAGAAAAATAAATATGGAAACATCCAAACTGGGAAATGAAAGAGAGATTTCCCATGCAATCCACAACATCCTTCTTTCTACCTCACTCTTCAAGATATATTTCTTATAGGCTTCCGGTTCCTGATCGCGGCACGCGCAGTCGCATGGAGAGAGCCGTCTCTCCTACTGGCTGCTTTCCCTCCGCCGGTAGACCCTTAACTGGGTCGAAAGTCGCCCCGTAGAGGTGACCACCGCTTGAGGAGGCTTCTGCTTGACTGGGGAAGGGCGGCAGCTCCTTCCTTAGTTCGATCTATCTCCTTAGGGCCGTCGGAGGAAAGATCGCCCAGCAAAATGGACAATCACTCCGCTGCACCAGCCGAAAGCCAGAAGAACAACTAAGTGTAAAGAACCCCCGTGGAGAACCCGGGTGAGACCTTTCCTACCCCTTCTTTCCCTAATCACTCTCCTGTCAAAAGCTTTTGTGTTTGAATTACTTCCCTGCTGTGAGGGAGCAGCGTTTGGGCATTCGGGAAAAACAGCTTTGGAAAAATAAATAAATAAACCAGTTAATTTCCATGGACTATTTAAATTTTGGAATACTGAGGGGACCTGAAAACATTTTATTCTTGACTATTATTGTTATAACTACGCATCTATTACGTTGGAGAGGCCTTTCTTCATATTTTGAAAAATAAAAAATCTATTAACTTGGAAAGAAAAAAAGATTTTATGGTCTGCTGAGGACATCTTGTGACGAAAAGTATATTTGTATATTTTTTTCATGGCCGGGGATGGCCTTGACCTTCAAAAGATGATAAACATAAGATAACTGAAACAGCTGTGTGGTGCTCTGGTCTATTGAAAATTGGAGGTGAATATTTGTTTGATTTTTACGAAATAGAGCCTTCTCTAAAAGATTAAAAAACCTTTTTACTACTGATATGGAACCTAACACACAGCTGGACTATGAGCTCATATTTGAAAAAATTCTGGAAGCCACAGAGGATATGAACTCTTACTTTCAAACTTTGACAGATCAAATTATAGATCAAAAAACAGCGCAGAAGAAGCAGATTGGCGCTAAAGAGATTAGTGAACAATATGTACAACCTAAAGAGGAACCACATCAACAACTCAACTATGAAACTACACTGAGAGAAACTGTGGAAACCAAAGAACAAATTAACTTTATACAACTCCAAACGCAAACTATGGAGAAGCCTGATGATCAAAGAACAACTTTAACGGAGATGTCTGAAACATCAACATCAACAGAGATTGACACTCAGATACAAGTTATCGAAAATTGTGATAAGGTGGATAAACAACTGGCAAACATAACATGGAATAAAACGGCTTTTACCATCCAAAGGCTACTAGAAGAAAGGAAAGAGAACTTTGACCAATTTGAAGCGTTAAAGAATATGGACCTTTTAGTATTGTGGTTTGATGACGCAGGAATTTTACTATGGAAACCGACATGGCACAGAAAGAAACCTAGAGTTAGATTTAAAAATGTATTTTAAAGTTTTATTTAATGGGTTTAAAAAGGCTTTGACTTTTTGACTGAGTTAATAACTAATGGAGCACGTGAAATTTCTAAAAGGATACCCTTTGTAATAATACTTTGTTTTAGATATGATAATTATTGGAGAGGTAAACTTTATTTACTAGTTTAAAAAGATTTTTAAAGATATAGATGAATTGATAGAATATATACTTAAATTAGATAGAAATTTATTTGTTGGTTTGATATTTTTACTTTAAATAAGATAATTATTTTGTAATAGAAGAAGAATAAGAGGGATGGGTGACAAGAGAAGAAATGGTATTAATGAAGAAAATATAAGAATAGTACTGCGGGAATAATATACCAGATATAATTATTATGTAAAAAAAAAAAAGGACACCCGAAGTGTTAATAATATGTCTATTTAAGGCTAATTGGAATATGGTAATTGTAATTGTAAGTTAGTAAAGCCTAAAAACAGGACCTGGATCTTTAGAATTGAAATGTGAGTGATATTTGATAGGATTGTTTGAAGCTTATGTAGAAATGTATCAATTTGAATATGCAAGACTAAATGAGGGAATTAGAGAGGGAATTTTAAATGAATTGATTTGGGCTATATATTTGTGATTGGTTTTTTTTTTTTGGATGTTCAATACACCCACCTCCACGGTGGTTCCTAAGCACTCTGATGTAACCCTTTTACCCCTACAAAAATCTAATAAAATATATTTTTTTAAAAAAAGATATATTTCTTTTTTTATTATTATTATTTTTAAAAAAAATATTTTTATTTTTTTAAGACAACAAAACATAACACACATAAACATACAATGTATACTCCTTTTTTTTTTTAAACAGCAATTTCGTAACTGTATTCTTCTATTATTTACATTTTCCCCCTTTATTCTTCTTTTAAAAAATATTTGTCCTTGTTGTCCCATTGTTTCTTATTTCCATTTTCTTCGTTCATACTATATTTCATACTAAGAATAATACATATTATTACTATACATTATTATACATTATTATACACACATTTTCCCTTTCTTGACCTTTCTGCATTTATTTTCATTTATTATTTCTAATCTCCAACCAATCATACCACTTATTCCATATTACATAGTACTCTGTGTCTTCCTTTTCTTTTATCTCTTTTGTCAATTTGTCCATCTCCGCACAGTCTAAGATTTTCCTTATCACTTCTTCCTCTGATGGTATATTCTCATTTTTCCAGAACTGTGCGTAGACTATTCTTGCTGCCGTTGTTATATGTAAGATTAGGTACCGTATTTCTTTACTGTATTTTCTATTTAAGATACCCAGCAGGAAGATCTCTGGTTTCCAATCTACAGGTTGATCTATTATTTCTTCCATCCATCTTCTTATTTTAGTCCAGTATTTTTTTGCAACGGGGCATGTCCACCATAGATGATAATATGTTCCATGTACCTTTTTACATTTCCAGCATGTCGGTGAGTTGTTCTGGAACATCTTGGCAAGCTTTGCTGGTGGAAGATGCCATCTGTAAAACATCTTCAACTGGTTTTCCTTGAATGCCGCAGACATAGTCAATTTTATGTTTGTTTCCCATATTTTTTCCCATTTCTCCAATTCTATGTTGTATCCGAAATTTTTGCCCATCTAATCATTGTGTCTTTGACAACCTCATCTTCCATTTTATATCTCAGTAAATATTTATATATATTACTAATTAATTTTACTTCTGTTCCATGTATAATTTTATCCAATTCTTGCGATTCTTTTTGTATTTCATATAATTTTTTGTCCTCTGTATATTTAGATTGGATTTGTGTGAATGTCCACCAATCAATCTCTCTGCCTACATCTTGTTCCAATTCTTGTTTTGTTTTCAGATTTCCCTGTTCATTTACCAATTCCTTGTATCTAATTATCTTATTTATGTCCAGTAGGTTTGGGTGTTTCAGAGCTTCTGTTGGGGATAACCACATTGGAATTCTTATGTAATGTTTTTGTTTTATCTTTTCCCAAGTCTGTAGCAATGCATCCCTAACTATATGCCTTCGAAAGTATCTATGTACTTTATATTTTTCGTACCATAGAAATGCATGCCACCCCGCTTGCAAGTCGTGTCCTTCAAGTGTTAAAATTCTGGTGTTTTCCAATTCCATCCATTCTTTTAGCCAAGTTAGGCTTGATGCTTGGTAATATATTTCCCACTCTGGTAATGCCAATCCCCCTTTATCTTTCGTATCTTGCAAGAGTTTTAATTTAATCCTAGGTTTTTTCCTTTGCCATATAAATTTAGTAACCAATTTATTTAATTCTTGAAAGAATGTTTTCCCTAGTTTTATTGGAATAACTTGGAACAGGAATAATATTTTTGGCAATATATTCATTTTGATCGTTGCAATCCTCCCTAAAAATGAAATTTGTAGGTTTTCCCAATTTTCTAAATCTTTTTTTATCTGGTGTAGTATTTTATCATAATTATCCTCCTTAATTGAGGAGCACTTCGCTGTAAGCCAAATCCCTAAATATTTTATTTTTTTTGTTACGCTTATTTTTGTTTTATCTTCCAATTCGCTTTCCTGTGCCTTTGTAAGATTTTTGGTTATTAATTTGGATTTATTCTTATTAATCTTAAGTCCGGCTACCTCACCAAATTCTTCTATTTTTTGAATTAATTTAGGGCCGGTTTCTAATGGGTCTTCCAAAATAAATACCAAATCATCAGCGAAGGCTTGGACCTTATATTCTTCCTTCTTAATTTTTAAACCCTTTATTTCTTGGTCCTCTCTGATTTTTGTCAAAAGTATTTCTAATGATAAAATAAATAGAAGAGGAGAGAGTGGGCACCCTTGTCTTACTCCTTTAGTTATCTCAATTTTTTCTGTCATTTCGTCATTCATAATTACCCTAGCTGTTTGTTTAGTATATATTTTCTCAACCATCTTTCCAAATTTTGTCCCAAATTCCATGTAGTTCAGTTGTGTTATAATAAATTTCCAATTCAAATTATCAAATGCCTTCTGGGCATCAAGGAAAACCAGTGTAGCTTGTCTTTCAGAGTGGACTTCATAGAATTCTAAGGTGTTCATTATTATCCTCATATTGTTTTTTATCTGTCGTCCTGGTAGAAATCCATTTTGATCTGGGTGGATGTAGTTATTCAAGATTTTTTTAATCCTTTCTGCTATTATTGTTGCAAATGTCTTATAGTCTGTATTCAGTAAAGAAATCGGCCTATAGTTTTGAATTTGTTGCAAGTCTGAGTCTTCCTTAGGGATGAGAGTAATAATTGCTTCAGTCCAAGATGCCGGTATCTTCGCCTCCTCCAGCACCTCATTACAAATCTCCAACATTATCCATTGTAGTGACTCTTGTGTATTTTTATAAAACTCAACCGGAATTCCATCTGGGCCTGGTGATTTATTATTTTTTTGTTTTTTCAATGCTGTTTCTAGTTCTATTGCGGTTATTGGTCTATTCAACATTTCCTTTTGTTCTTCTGTGATTTTGCTCATTTTTGCTGCCTCTATATATTGTTTAACTTTATCATCTGCTATATCTTCCTGATAGTATAGCTTTGAGAAGAAATTTTGTATTATGTTCTTTTTCTCTTCCCGTCTATATTGTACTGTTCCACTTTCATCTTGTAGTTGATGTATTGTTCTTTTATCTTTTTCTTTTTTTAATTTATAGGCCAACCATCGACCGGTTTTATTCGCGTTTTCAAAGTAATTTTGTTTCGCCATCCTAATTTTCTGTGCCATTTCTTTTTGTGTTGTCAGATTAATCTTGTGTTTTATAATATTCCATTTTTCTTTTATCTTTTTGTTTTGTGGATCCTTCTGTAGGTCACTTTCTGTTTCTTTAAGTTCTTCTTGCAGTTTTTCTTGTTGAAGTCTCCTATCTTTATTTTTCTTAGAGTTGTATGCAATTGTCAATCCCCGAATGTAGGCTTTTGTAGTATCCCACAAATTTTGTGTTGATGTCTCTTCCTTTTTATTTACCTGAAAAAATAATGTCAGTTCCTTTTCTAGCATCTGTATATATTGTTTGTCTTTACATAGTCTTTGATTCATTGACCATCTTTTTCTCTGTTTCTGGCCTTTCCATTTTATTGTTATTGGGTTGTGATCTGCCCAGTCATTAAGTCCTATTTCAATTTCCTCTATCCCATTCTGTATTTCTGTTGTTACCCAGGCCATATCGATCCTGGACCAGGATTGATGCGGATACGAATAAAATGTGTATTGTTTGTCTGATCTGTGTGTCTCTCTCCATATATCCCGAAGGTTAAGTTCTGTTACCATGTTAAAGAATGATTTTGGTAATATATTTTTCTTCTTTTTGCTCTTTTTACTACTTTTATAGTCTTTCTTAACATCAACTATTCCATTTAGATCCCCAATCATACAAATATTTTCATAGTCCAGATCCACTAGTTTCTTATGTACCTTTTTAAAAAAATCATGTTGGTTATTATTTGGTGCATATACTGCCGTTAATAAAGTTTGTTTTTGCCCTAATTCTATTTCCAACATTAAAATTCTCCCCTCTTCATCCGAATATATTAATTTTGATTTTATTTTTTCTTTGACATATATAGCAATTCCTCCTTTCTTGTTTTGTGCTAGTGTTGTGTATAGTGTTCCTAATTTTACATTCTCTAGTAGTTTTCTATAATCCTTTTTTATATGAACTTCCTGAGACATATCACGTCTGCATCCAATTTCCTTAATTTATTAAACGTTTGTACTCTTTTTCTTGGTATATTTAAACCATTAATGTTTACAGAAAAGAGCTTAATTGCCTCTCCCGTTTTTTACTTGATCTGGTTTTTTTGTGCTTCTTGTCTCTATTACCCTTCCTTTTGCTCCTTCTCTTTCTAACCTTTCTCTTTCTTGTTTCTTTTGCGTTTCTCTTTCTCGTTCAAGTTCTTCTAATAGGTCTTCCTCCTGACTTTTACTCTCTGGCTCTTCCCTACTTTCTTGTTCTTCTCCCTGCGCAAAGTGACATTCATAAAAATCCTGCGCTTTCTCGAGTGTGTCTATCTTATATTTTTTTTCTTGCCATGTTACAAATATGCCTTCAGGTACTAACCATCGAAACATAACTTTGTATTTAGTTAATTGGGTTGTTAGAAATTGGTATTCTCGTCTCTGATTTCGTATTCTACGTGGTATTTGCTTTAATACAATT
Source organism: Azemiops feae (assembly GCA_023970755.1). Classification (NCBI taxonomy): domain Eukaryota; kingdom Metazoa; phylum Chordata; class Lepidosauria; order Squamata; family Viperidae; genus Azemiops; species Azemiops feae. The sequence continues at coordinate 33,550 of JALGBA010001116.1, read as the reverse complement.
ATTTCTTTACCCTTATATACTATCTGTTCGTCTCTTGTTTTTTTTATATATTTCATCCCTTATTGATCTTCTAGTAAACCTTATATGTACCTCTCTCGCCAGTCTGTGCCTACGTGCATAATTTGTATATACTCGATATATTTCATCTATGTCTCTTCTTGCTTCCTGTTTGTCCTTTCCTAATATCTCGGCCAATATCTCCGCCATCTTCTCTCCCAAATCTTCTTCTTTTTCCTCTACGATATTTTGAAATCTTAGGAAGAACGAAGCTTTTTCCATTTCCAAGAAGGTAATAGATTGGGTCAGCTCTCTGTTTACTTGTTTGGATATCTGATCCATCTTTTCTATTTTGCCATCAACTTGATCTATTTTTGTTTCAACTTTTTGAATTCTTTGTTCGTTCTTCATCATTGTTTGTTGTATACTCTCTATCTTGTCATTCATGTTTTTTATTTCATTTTTGATTTCTTTGTGGTGAATTTTTGTTTCTTCATGGTTATTTGCTATTGCCTCTTGGGTCTTTGTCATTGTTTCCTGCATCATTTGTAGCATTATCTGTATACTCTGTGGGTTCATCGCCAATTCTACTTTTTCTTTTTCTTTCCCCAACATGGTTCCTATCGTTCTTTGACCTATAGGAGAGGCCATTATAGGTGTGGGATTTATAGCTGTTTTTTTACTTATTTTAGTTGTTGCTGTGGTACTTGTCATTTTTATTACTTGGATAATATTTTCCCACACTTGCATATATCAATTTTATATAACGTTAAGGGTTAACCTTAAAAATAAGATTACAAATAGATTTATACCTTTTCTTATCCCACTATTATATAATATAATTTATAATACTCTTAACACCTCTTTTGTATATTTCTGTAATACTACACACAATGCATATACATATACTATTTCTCAAGATATTATCACCACTCTTAATTTCATTCACTATCACTCTTGTTTAAATAATCACCTTTCTCTCTATGGTCCCTGTTTGTTAACAGGTGCTGCAATATTGCATCAGCCTTTTTTCTCTCTGTCTCAGTTTAATGTGTCCACAGATCCACCAAATGTCACCTTATTTCCTCTTCTGTATATCCAATAAATCCAAAACGTCCACTAGTCACTTTGTCCAGATATATGTCAGTTAAGATTCAAATTTCAATGGTATTTGTTCTTCAAAAATAAGATCCAGTAATTGGTATTAAGTTTCTCCGTTGTCTCACTTCAACTTTTAATCCTTATGTTGATTTTTTCAAAGTCTCTTAATCACCCTTTGTTGCCTCTGGCCGTCTCCAGTCCTTTCTCTAGTTTCAATCTCTGCTTCTTGCAGTTTTTAAGTTCCAGTCTTTCACGTTTTATAAACTTTACTGTGGGCTCTCTGCTTCTTCTCGCTGCTCTCGTTCTGCTCTAAGGCTCCCTTCTCCGCTCTATTCAATTTCAGTTGCCGCTGTGTCTCTCTCCTTATCGCTTTGCTTTTTCCGCGCCTTCTATCAAGTATTCCTCACCTCCTTCAGGGGTTTCCTTCGTCTCCCGTACGAAGCTGTCAGTTCTACTTTTCACTTCCATCTCAGGCTGTCGCCATCGCTCCCGGCCGGCCTTAAAGACCAGCTTCTTCTCCGCCAATTTTAAGAGTGCTGCTCCTGTCTGCTCGGGTGTCTGCTTTCCACCCGGCTTCTCTGAAGCTTCCTCTTTAATTTACCGGTCTCTCCGGGATCGGAACAGCCCTTACCGGGCTCTTAGCGAAGAATTTCCCGGGATTTAGGAACAGAGATCTGTTCCTTCACCCGCTCCACGATGATGTCACAGCCGGAAGTCCAAAAAGATATATTTCTTATAGATCCCATTTTGGGAAGAAATTGGACACCATAAAATTGAGAACTAAACAATCAAACTTACAAACTTACAAGCATGCTGTCATGGTTCCGAAAGAAGAAGCTCTTCAACGCTGCTAACATCGGATGTTCTTGCTTGACACATGCATATTGATCAAAGTTTCCCTATGGTGTCACGCACCTTCCTGAGTGGAGATGGTCCCCTCTGGACAAGGAATGCAGTCGTAGCAGCAAAATGGCTCTCCTTCTCGAGCCTGCTTGACAAATCCAGGATGGCATTTTTCCGCACATTTAGACTGAGGCAGAGACTAAACAGAAAAAGAAGAAATGCCAAAGAAAATATGTTAGGACTCACCATCCATGTAAGATGGAGGTAGACATGAACATCAGCTAAGTCGTCTCTGGGCTTCATGTAGGCAAATATGAAATCTCTGACCACTTCCAAATGGTTGCAGGAGGTACAATTGCAGGCAGATGCCTCATTCAGTTCCTCCCTTTTTCTTCTGATTTATCAGATTACAATAAAGTAGCTTTCTACTTAACAAAATCTGGAGGGATGAAATTGAGAAAAGATTTAATATTTAAGTGGCAACCGGTGGGTTCCTCCTCATAGTGGAATTAACATGCATTCCTCCATTCTTCATAAATGCTTGATTTTAAAATATCCACAAATACTAAATTTTAGAGTGAACTTTATTATAAAATATGTATTAATTTTTCATTTCATAGGATTTATTAAACTAAAATAAAACTGTGAGGAAGAAAGAAACTTTTGACCAGTAGGATCTGGAAAGGTTTCTTCTGGAGTACATAAAACATTGCAAAGCTGCTTCCCTTTCACAGCAGTCCAAAATTATCTCCGGTTAAGATAAAAAGAGAAATTTCCTTACAAATAAGGGCTGTCAACCTTAAAGATGTTCTTTATTTGTATATATATATATTTGTTCAATTTATATGGCAACCATCCTGGTGAACTAAAACTAAAATTGGCTGACTAGTTTCTAAAATTATAGTGAGGTGAGATGGAGGTGAGGTCATGAGAATGTGTTCCACGATAAGGGTGAGTCAGGCATTTTTTGATGCACCACATGGGTCATGAGTGTGAGCCCTGTGTGGAAAGGGATATTCAACATAAGGTATCCAACACGAGGTCCTTTCTGTTGAAAGAATACAATTAGGTGACACAATCTGATAGGGAAATACACACTCATATTTATTATTAGTTTGATTTGTAGCCTCTCAGTGTGTCCTAAGGCAGCTAACAATCAAGGTAAACAATCGCATTCAAGGGATTTTCAGATGAAGTGCAGTCTTACAAGCCAATGCCCAAATCTAAGTAATATTTCCTTCAAAACTGCCTTTTTTTTATTTCTGATATCAGGATTTCTTTTTCACCACAGTCATGTTTCAGTACTTCAGTTTTCAAGCCATTATCATGGTGAGATGGGTAGAAAATAAATTTAATGAATCAATCCGTAAATGAGCTCACATCAGATCAGTCATTATTATTTCATGTGAACTGAAAGCCTTGGATCTCCTTCCTAAATTCCACTATCCAAGTGGGGTTAGAGAGAGGCAGCTATAAGAATGTTCTCAGCTGATTAAAAACATCCCAGTCTATGAGCCTGCAATTTTGGGAGACCCCTGACTCCAATCAAGGCAAGATGAAGCTTATTTAACAATTGGACCAACAGGACCTCCATCCAGTCTTGATTCCATTTCATTGGATTCAGTCCAAATCTGAACTCAGGGACTGGTCAACAGAATTGCCTTCATCTTTGATATTTGAAGACAAAAAACTAGCTAACCTGAAGCTCTTAACACCAAAATCTCCAGCATATGAGGCCCTGTCTCACCAGTTTTATGGTGATACTAAACTGCCGAAGGGACATTAAATGGCAATGATTTGTGTCTTAAATAATAATCACCCCATATCTCATTTTGGATAAACTTACTACAGGATTCAGCATGACAGCATATGAAGGGAAACCTTGGTCAATAGAACTGAAGCAAGCTTATCTGCCTAAGAAAATTATAGAGGTTTTACTCCACACATTCAATTCTCAGTGTAGGTTATCTACTTTTTTTTACTTGGTTTAGCCCACTTGAAATGGCTCTGGAAAAAAGAGAAAACACATTAATATTTTCCCCACCTTGTTGAGCAACTTTAACTCTGACAAAGCATGTTGGTTGATTATAAGTCTCTTTCTTTCAAAACTCCCCAATACCATGTCAAAGGGATCCTCCTTGGGAAGAACCACCCTACTAAAGATCGTCAGGTCTGCTGCTACATCTCCATTCTGATCCAAGTACACTTTCAGCAGGGAAAGATTGTACAATTCTCTCTTCTTTAGAAATGGATGGAACTAGAATGGAAACATCCAGGAATTTAAAAGCAGAAATCTTGGTTTCTTATCTCTTATCACTTTTTACATTTAAACCTTTCTTCTATGGTTTTTTGACTGGCAAATATTGTGAGTTGGGAGAACAAGTGTTACCATTATCTTGAAAACTGAAGTACAAAGATTCAGCAATATTTATAAATCATGTAGTATACTGATAAAATGTATATTGACAAGATGTAATTGACAAAAATGGTCAATCATATATAACAATCTAGCAAAGGTCACCAATCAAGTAAACAAAATACACAAATAACTAGAGTATTCATAAACTCCTTGCAAACAATAGGGCTATTACCAGAAAGCAAGGATTTGTTAAGAAGAAAGTTGCAAGGCTAATCTTCATTCAGGTAGAGGAGATAGGAAAAATGACCAGATGAAGTAATTCTACTTTATTGTAAGGCTATATTAACAAAATATTGCAGTGTGAATGTTAAAATCTTTCACCATCCCTTTTGACAGTCAAAAAATTTAGGAAGGACTTTTTCTGAGTTCCTTTCTCTGCCTGTCACGCAGCTGAGGATTGCCCCCCCCCAAAAAACCCCATCTTATCTGATCTTTCCCTGCATCCCTTTCTCTGGTCCTCCAAAATCATTCACATGTATCATTATACTTCCTTAATAGATTGTGTGTATGCTGGTGGTATAACTTGTTTTTAGCAAAGCATTAACAAAATGCTTCAGGATATGATGAATGGGGATCTAGTTAATTGAGTGCTGGATGGTATGAGATAATTAAGTGGATACAACTGTCTCAAAAAATGTACTCAAGTAAATATTAATATTATTGATAATATTGGGGAGTTACGAAAAACAATTAGACCTTGGTCATTGTTTCTTCTATATTTTCATTAATAAAGGAATTAGATAAATCATGATTTTGTGATGTAAAAATTATAACAACACTTGGACAAAGTTATTTTGGTCTCCTTTATTAATTCCCAGCTTCTCTCAAGTCCCTATAGATCCCTGTCAGGATGCTGCCATCCTGATGGGAGGGGGGACCTTTGGAGATCTCCTGTGAAGTGTTTAGCTTTGCTTTGTTGACTCGGTTCTGCTGCCTGAGGTCATCTGCCTCACCTCACCAAGGAAGAGATGCCTGGGAACATCTTACTGCAGTTTCCATCTGGAGTTCTCACAGCCTCTTTGCGCCTCTGGATTGGCTCCTATGGACTGGGCAGTTGGGAGGGGTTTTGAACAGTGGGGTTTAGCCTAACAATTTCACCCGGGAATTTCAGATTCTGCCTGCCTTCTTTTGCTGTCACTAACTCTCAATAAAAGTTCCTTTTGAAACGATGGCAGTTTCAAGAGTTCTGCTTTCTTGAGAGATTCAGCTGAGGTAGGGCCTTGCAGCTTCCAGAAAATAAAAATATGATTTTGTGTTAGAGAGAGGTGCATGAGTAAAATTCAATAGGAAACTAATTGTTAGCATCCAGGACTTGTTACGTGATTGTATGAATGTAATGAATGGCAGCTATAATCTGTATTAATATTTCATTTGTAGTTTTTCTCACATTATTCTATGCGTAGAATGGTTACTGATTATAATAAAGTAGTAGTAATATTTTAATGTTTTGATAATAACCGTATTATTAATTTGTCAATAATGTCATTAATGATTCAGTGGAATGATACCAGGACCTTTTGCAGGCACCACACTTGGAGAAGACACTGCACAAAATTTTCATCAGCTTTAGTCAAGGACAAAGAAGGGGAGGAAGAGATCAAATGAGCTGCTTTAAGCCTTGAGGAAAGACATCACATAGAAGAGCCATGTTGGAATAGAATAAAATAGAATAGAATAGAATAGAATAGAATAGAATAGAATAGAATAGAATAGAATAGAATAGAATAGAATAGAATAGAAGAGAAGAGAAGAGAAGAGAAGAGAAGAGAAGAGAAGAGAAGAGAAGAGAAGAGAAGAGAAGAGAAGAGAAGAGAAGAGAAGAGAAGAGAAAGGGACCTTGGAGGTCTTCTAGTCCAGCCCTCTGCTCAAGCAGGAGAACCTATACCATCTCAGACAAGTGACTGTCTAGTCCACGGGTCGGCAACCCACGGCTACGGAGCCGCATGTGGCTCTTTCAGCCTTCTCCTGCGGCTCCCAGCCTCCTCCGCCATTTGCAGAGACAGAGACAGAGAGAGGCACTTGCGCTTCCCTTCTCTCTCTCTCTCTCTCTCTCTCTCTCTCTCTCTCTCTCTCACACACACACACACACACACACACACCCCTTTACTACTGAGTGGGGAAGAGGACTGGCAGACCAAGGGCAGGAGAGAGTCAGCCCAATAAGAATGTGTGTCAGCTTGTCGGAGAACAGTGTGAAGCCAGCTTGCCAGGTGAGCAGAAGATCGGAGAGAGGGAGAGAGAGGGAGGGAGGGAGGGAGGGAGGGAGGGAAAGGGAGAGAGAGAGAGAGAGAGAGAGAGAGAGAACTCATGCACAGCAGCCTCTATTTCTTTTTAATTAAACTCTTCAATCAAGCCCTCCCCTTCTGCGCACGTGCGTACGTGCACACGTTTTGCAGCTCCCACTTTTTTATTTTCTGTGGGAAACGGGTCCAAGTTGCTCTTTGAGTGTTTGAGGTTGCCAACCCCTGGTCTAGTCTCTTCTTAAAAATCTCCAGTAATGGAGAGCCCACAATTTCTGAAGGCAAGCTGTTCCACTGGTTAATTGTCCTTACTGTTAGGAAGTTTCTCCTTAATTCCAGCTTGCTTCTCTATTTGATCAGTTTCCAACCATTGTTTCTTGTCTTAGTTTACAGGAGCTTAAAACCAGAAAAAGTCTGGGAACTTTTTTTTTTGAATATATAAAAGGTCTTGGTTGTTGAAGGGAGGATGCAGCACTCTTCCAGTAAGTAGGAGATGTTGTACAGAAGCTTAAGATCTTAAACAACCAAGCCCAGAGAGCACAAAAGACCCTGAAAAGGAATTTAGTTTGATGGACCCTTGTTGGGACCCCATACCTCCCATGGCTGCAGCCTTGGAGCCCCCAACCTCTCTTCACCCTTCTTCCTTCTCCTCTGGGGTTTGGATGCAGCACTTAAGGTGTGGGCCAGAATCTTAATGATACTGTAAGTATAGACATCATTTTGGATCTGCATCCTATTCTTTTTCTCTTGGGTCTCCACTGGTGCTTTCTGGGTGCATCTTCTACGGCCTTTGACAGAAAAGATGTGTTTTGAAACAGAACAATGAAAATACTCATCTTGAAATTCAGGTTCCACAAAGAAATCTGTTTTAAAGGCATTATCATTTTTCCAACTCTTTTTCCACTGAAAGGGAAAGCTCCAAATACTATGGACGTACTTGAGACGCCTATCCTTTTTAATTGAAAATACTCCAACCACAGTCATGATCCAGACTTTCCCTTCAATGGGTCCTGGCAAACCTTCAAGTGCTGAATGGAAGGGAAGAATCCTGTCCCAAGAGGAGACAAATTCTATGAAGTGAACAAAGATGTTGACTTGTCTCCACTTAGAGCGGGCATCCCTGAGGAATGCTGTACCTCTAGTCGTTGAGAATTGTTGTGATATAACAACACAAATTCTATTCTTGACAAGCATAGGAGTAAAAGTCCTCATGAAATTCTCTCCCTTCTCCATGTCTGTAGCAAAGATACCAATCAGGGTCCATCCAAAATGGAGGAGAATTTGGACAATTCCTGAGTACTGGATCCCTTCTTTGCGGAGCATCGGATGGAAAAAGGGGAATTGACTTTTATCACTCAGAGCCTCTGAAACAATTCTCTGACTGACCTGAAAAAAGCAATTCTGTGTTATATTTGGGATCCTACCAAGTCCCAATTTTTAGCTTTTAATAAATCCAATATTTTTCTCATGCACATATTAGAACATTTCCGGTTAATTAGTCATTAGGCCATATCAAGATACAGAATATAAAACACAGAACATTAACAAGACTCCATGTAAAAACAGAATTTAGAATAATAAGTACAATAGAATAAGCATAAAGAATGAAAATAGTATTTCTTTATAACCCCAGAATTTACCACAATCAGACCATAATTTCCTTCCAAAAAGGGCTTTATTATATATACTTTTTGAATTCTGAGCACAGAGGAAATATTTTTTTTGCAATATTAGGATTGTTATGTCCTGGGCCTTGCTGAGTCATTCAGCAAGGCTCAGGGAGGCTGCAGGAAGGCTGCAGAGACCCGGACAGACCACGTGTCTGCCCGGGACCCAGACAGGCTGTCTCCGGCCTTGTGTGCATGCGCAAGGTGGGAGAACGGCCTGCAATGATTGGTTGTACATCCCTTTGCAAGGGAATATAAAAGGCCAGTGGCCATTGTGTTCTTGCTTCTGTTCTGTGAATGTGTTTCAATAAAGAGATCCTTGTTGTGAATCAGCCTCATCTCGATGTCTTCATTAGAAGAACAGAACATTGGCGACGAAGGTGGGATTTGCCGCAAAGGAAGCCAAAGAAGAAGCTAGGGCCAACTCACCTGAAGGCCTGAAGAGAAGAGAAGCGCGGCGTCCAGAAGAAGCAACTGCCTGCCAGTACGAAGACGCTGGAGGTGGGCTTGGCTTCATGGGACCCCTTCTCCTTCCTTGCGGCAAGAGATGTCAAAGAGGCTATCGGTCACAACGATGTCCAAGCTGGGGCATCTTGTCGAGTTCGATATTTCACACCCAGAACAATGGAGCTCTTACGTAGCTCGCATCAAGAATTACTTCAGGGTGAACAAGGTCCAAGAAGATGAATTGAAAGCTGCTACCTTGCTGTGTGTCTGCGGGCAAGAGACTTTTGACATTGCCAAGAACCTTGTAGCCCCAGCACAACTGGAGTCGATCGCCTATCCAGATTTGAAGAAAATGCTGCGCGAGCATTTTGAGTCCAAGGTTTCCGTAATAGCTTGGAGGCACCAATTCGAGCAGTGGGATCAGTGGCCGGGAGAATCAGCTGCAGACTTTGTCGTGGCTCTGAGGCAGGCTGCTCGACCATGTGAGTTCCAAGACTTGGAAGAGAGGCTCTGAGATTGACTCGTTTGTGGATTGCAAAGCCGTGAGATGCAACAAAAGTTATTTGCTAGAGCAAATGTTTCCTTCCAAGATGCCCTGAGAGAAGTTGCAGCTGAAGAAGCAGCCGGTGGTGCGGTGAAGGCTTTGCGGTCAACCAAGAACCCTCCAGCAGCAGTTCCTGTCCATCAGGAAGTCATGCGAGAGGCATCCAAAGAAGAATCCCAGGAAGAAGAGGTGGACAGACTTCAACAGTCAGCAGAGAGAAGACTGCAAGAACGCAGAGGAAAGACACCTGCATCCCTTCGGTGTTTCGGCTGTGGGAGTCACCACAGGAGAGCCGACTGCTGTTTTCGTTCTGCTGTTTGCCGGGCATATGGCAGGCAAGGCCACATCGCATCAGCCTGCTTGGGTCGCCAGAAAACAGGTCCCTTGAAGAGTTGCCTCTGAAAGGTACCAAGGTCCCCAGCCAACACAGGGTGGGTTTCTGTGCGTCCCGTAAGGAGGTATTCAACACTGGGGTTCACCGGCCCCTTAAGAAAAAGTTTCGCATTGATGTAAAGTTGCAGGGAGTTCCACTGGCCATGGAGCTGGATACAAGGTCCGCTCTTTCCATTATTTCTGCTGACACTTTAAAAAAGGTTTGTTCCAGGAGTGGCTCACGAGTCAAACTCAGGCCCTCCAATCTCATCCTCACTGACTTCCAGAATTCCCGAGTCAGTGTGAAGGGGGAGGCCACGCTCAGAGTATAGCATAAGGAATTTGATGGGTTGTTAGATGTGGTGGTATTTGGGGCTGATCGCACGAGTCTTATCGGACTCGATTGGTTCGAGGCACTTGGGATCCAAGTGACTGGGCTTAACCATCTACAAACTGCTAGCCTTGCAGGAGTCTGTAAGGAGTTTGCTGATGTGTTCAGCCCAGAGCTTGGCTCATACAAGAGGCCTCCCATTGCTTTAAGGTTAGTTCCAGCCATCACACCCATCAGGGTTAAACCAAGGAGGGTGCCTTTTGCCCTCAAAAGTAAAATAGATGCTGAGTTGGACAAACTGCTCCAACAAGGCATTCTAGAACCTGTGGATTCTAGTCCATGGGAAACCCTCATAGTGACACCATTAAAAGCCAATGGTGAAGTCCGAATTTGTGCGGACTATAAATGCACACTAAACAAAGCCTTGCAGCAGCATGCATATCCAGTGCCTGTGGTGAGCCACATCCTGGCCTCACTGAAAGGGGGGAAAGTCTTTGCTAAGCTTGATTTAGCTCAGGCCTACCAACAGTTACCTGTTGATGAGGCAACAGCTGAGGCCCAAACTATAGTTACTCACAGAGGGGCTTTTAAGGTAAAAAGGCTGCAGTTTGGGGTCAATGTAGCCCCTGGCATTTTCCAAGGGGTGATGGAGCGAACGCTCCGTGGTATTCCTGGGGTCTGCCCTATTTTGATGACCTCCTCATTGCAGGAGAGTCACATGGGAACTTGTCTGAAAGGCTGAAAGCTGTCTTGCTATGCTTCCGCCAAGCTGGGCTGAAGTTACAGCAAGGCAAATGTAAGATTGGTGTAACATCCACCGAATTTCTAGGCTTTCGTATTGATGCTGAAGGCATCCACCCTGCAGAGTCTAAATTTCAGGCCATTCAACTGGCCCCAAGCCCCCAGTCAAAAGCTGAACTCCAGGCTTTTCTGGGCCTGCTAAATTTCTATCATTAATTTCTCCCCCACAAGGCTGCAGTGGCTGAGCCATTACACCAGCTCTTGGACAAGCAGACTCCTTGGAAATGGACAAAGGTCCATGAAAGGGCTTTCAAAGAAGTCAAGGCCTTGCTATCTTCAAATGCGGTACTGGCGCATTTCAATGAGCAATTGCCTGTGTGCATCGCATGTGATGCATCCCCTTATGGGGTAGGAGCAGTGTTGAGTCATCTCAAGGCTGATGGGACTCAGGTCCCTGTGGCCTATTACTCCAGAACTCTCTCATCTGCAGAGCGTAATTATGTGCAGATTGACAGAGAAGCCTTGGCAATAGTCTCAGGCATCAAGAAATTTCATGATTTCTTGTATGGCTGCCATTTCACAGTCTACACTGACCACAAGCCTTTGCTGGGTTTGTTTACAACAAACTAACAAACCCCACACATCATCTCCCCCAGAATGCTGAGATGGTCAATTTTCTTGTCAGCTTATGACTACACCCTGGTTCACAAACCAGGGACAGAGATGGGCCACGCTGATGGCCTTAGTAGGTTACCTCTGAAGCAAATAGAGGCAGACCCTGCTCCTGCTGTACACATTCTATCCATTCAGGAATTGCCTGAATCTCCCCTTAATGCTAGCGATATGGCTGCTGAAACTGCCACTGATCAAACGCTTACACGCGTGCTGACATGGGTGTTGTCAGGGTGGCCTGACACGTGTCCTGGTACAGAATTCCAAAGTTTCTGGTGTAGGAAACAGGAGTTTTCCACTTTCAAGGGGTGTATCCTGTGGAGTAGCGGGGTAGTCATCCCGGCCTCATTGAGGACTAGAGTCTTGCTCTCTCTGCATGAGGGACACCTGAGAATTGTGAGGATGAAGGTGCTTGCGTGTAGCCATCTTTGGTGGCCTGGACTCGATAAGGACATCGAGGCCCAGGTTCAGGGGTGCCAAGTGTGCCAACAGTCACGGCCGGAGATGCCCCAGGCCCCTGTACATAGGTGGGAGGAGACACACACTCCATGGTCACGCGTACACATTGACTATGCTGGGCCCTTTCAGGGGCAATTCTTCCTTCTCCTCATGGACAGCCATTCCAAGTGGCTAGAGGTTGTTCCTGTATCCTCCACTACTACTGCCAGGACCATCCAGGTGCTAAGAGGAATTTTCGCTTCCCATGGTCTTCCTGATGTCCTTGTCTCAGACAATGGTCCCCAATTTACCTCTTCTGAGTTTCAGGCTTTTCTTCAAGCCAACATGATCTGGCACGCTACGTCTGCTCCGTTTCAGCCTGCCACCAATGGTCAGGCTGAACGCACGGTGTGTACCATCAAGGAGGCATTAAAGAGAATCACTCGAAGACCCTGGCATCACAGGTTAGCCGATTTTCTCCTTGCACACCGCACCACACTTTGCACAGCTACAGGAAAGAGCCCAGCTGAACTATGCTGGGGTCGCAGACTCATCACGAAACTGGACAGGTTGCACCCAGACCGGGTGGCTTCACAGGTGTCACAGCCGCGGGCACCTAAGAGACTCCAAGTGGGTGATCCTGTATGGGCCAGAAACTATGGGCATGGACATCTCTGGGTAACTGCTGTGGTATGCAAGGTCTCTGGGCCGCTGTCCTACGAAGTGGCCTTAGAGAATGGTCGTGTTCTTAGACGCCACATAGACCAATTGCGCTGGAGGCTTCCTGGCCACGTGTCCGCTCCTGGCTCTGCTCTTGGGGGGGAGGGGGACCCCAATTACGATTGTGGACCACAGTCTCTCCACGAGGGTGCTTATATGTTCCTCCACATGTTCCTGGTGGGGGTCTTGCCATGGAGGCGGCTCCTGACTCTGGCATAGACTCCGGGGGTCTTGCCATGGAGGTGGCTCCTGACTCTGGCAGAGGTCCCTGGCTAGGGGCAAATGGCCTGCTGTTGGTCTTGGGCTCGAGGGACAGTGCTCCCAAGAGGAGTCCAATGGAACTTTGGGGAACTCCACCCCACCAATGGACTCAGGGAACTCGACCCCACCAAGGAACTCTGGTTTGGGTTTTGTGGATCCAGCCAGTCAGCAGTCAGGGGTGACCCCTGAGTTTTCTGGGCGACAAAGTCCTGGTTTGTTTTGCGCAAACCGGGAGCAGGCACTCCAGGCACCTATTCCTAATTCTACACCTACAACTACACCTGCACCTAATCTGGCTCCATGGAGATCAGAGTGGGTTAAGGGTCCTCCTAAGCATTTAAGGGAATATGTAAGGTCCCTGTTTACTATACAGGAGGTTTACTAGTCCTTGCCATCTGAGGAAAACAATTGTAGTTCTGCGATGTTAATATTGTCCAAAGGTGAAAGTCCGTGTGTTAACAGGGGACTGAAGGTAATGGGTTGCAAGAGTAAAGGTTGAATGTATAATGTGCCAACCGGCCTGCTATGATGTTGTGTGTAAAGTGTTAAACAATATGCTTAAGTATTGTTTAATCCAAGAGGGGAGGGGTGTTATGTCCTGGGCCTTGCTGAGTCATTCAGCAAGGCTCAGGGAGGCTGCAGGAAGGCTGCAGAGACAAGGACAGACCACGTGTCTGCCCGGGACCCAGACAGGCTGTCTCCTGCCTTGCGCGCATGCGCAAGGCAGGAGAACAGCCTGCAATGATTGGTTGTGCATCCCTTTGCAAGGGAATATAAAAGGCCAGTGGCCATTGTGTTCTTGCTTCTGTTCTGTGAATGTGTTTCAATAAAGAGATCCTTGTTGTGAATCAGCCTCGTCTTGATGTCTTCATTACAAGAACAGAACAAGGATCCCAATAGACTGTTTCTCTAAAGTGCAATATTGATCTTGATCTCCCTCTTTCTTAAATAATTGACATTCAAAATAATAGATGTATTACATCTTCTATTTCTGGAGCTCCACAAATACAAGTGTATTCATTGAAAGGAGTTTGGAAGATTTAACTCAATACTTGGAAAGTACATTTGTAGCAGCTGATGCCTTTCAGTGTGCCAACCTTACTGAAGATGGCCCTATTTTAGTCTATTTTGACCATCCAGCATTTTTTTTTTAGGTTTTTCTCGAGTGGCAAAAAAGACAGGGAGATGACAGTTCCTAATATAAAATCAAGAATGTTTTAAATGAAATTTGTTTGTTCTAATAGCATTTGGGGACTCTTATTAGTTTAATGAAGAGAAGGACGAGGGGTGACATGATAGCAGTCTTCCAATATCTCAGGGACTGCCACAAAGAAGAGGGAGTCAGGCTCTTCTCCAAAGGACCTGAAGGCAGGACAAGAAGCAACAGATGGAAACTAACCAAGGAGAGAAGCAACCTAGAACTAAGGAGAAACTTCCTGACAGTTATAACAATGAATACGTGGAACAATCTGCCTCCAGAAGCTGTGAATGCTCCAACGCTGGAAGTTTTTAAGAAGAGACTGGACAACCATTTGTTTGAAATGGTATAGGGCACGGGTCGGCAACCCGCGGCTCCGGAGCCGCATGCGGCTCTTTGAGGCATCACCTGCGGCTCCGGAGCCTCCTCCGCCATTTGGGGGAGCGCATGCGCGCATGCGGGGCGGGTGCGCATGCGCGGGCGGTGCACATGCGGATGCACAGGTGGGTGCGCATGCGGGTGCGCGGGCGGGTGCGCATGCGCATGCACAGGCGGGTGCGCATGCGTGAACGGGTGCGCGTGCGCATGCGCGCGGGTGCGTGGGTGCGCATGCGCGGGCGGGCATGCGTGGGTGGGTGCGGCTCCCAGGGGTTTTTTTTTTAGGGATACGGGTCCATGCGGCTCGTTCAATGTTTCGGGTGGCCGACCCATGGTATAGGGTTTCCTGCCTGAGCAGGGGATTGGACTGGATGACCTCCAAGTTCTCTCGCAACTTTATTATTATTATTATTAGTAGTAGTAGTAGTAGTAGTAGTAGTAGTAGTAGTAGTAGTAGTATTTTCCATACCATTAATTTTATTAAAAATAATCATATGCCCCAATTTTATAAATTGTATAAATTCCCAATTTTACTGTCAGGACAGCAGCTGAAGTCCTTTTATCCACCCTCAAGATACTTCTCACATGATGTGATCGGATTTGTTCTAGTAGTGATATAAATTAAATACCAAAGCTCAATATAAGTGCATAATGGTAACGTTGGTATTTTGTATTTAATAATGCAGTCTAAGGAAGCCGGATACCTATGATTTTGAGCTCTTTTGATGTCGAGGAAGCCAACATCCAGTCACAGAGAAAAGTTCCCCCACGTAAAGAAAAGTGTGAACTTGCTCTCTTGCCTCCTCATCGATTTGCCCTAAATGGCAATGCTTTCATTTTCCAAGGACCATAACTTTTAACTTTGACTCAACCATAATCAGATAATTATTATGAGAATAGGAGCCAAGTCCTCTTAACTGCACATGCAACCCAAATGTCAAATTAGCAACACATTTGTCTTACCTTTTGGTACATATCAATCCTACTTCTCATGGATCCATTGAGCCCCAAACACACTCTCAAACAAATGAACAAAAATGGGATGGAAGGGACCAGGGAGATTTTCTAGTCCGCCCCCTGCCCATAGCAAGAGATCCAGACAAAATGATTGTCCAGCCTCTTTTTGAAGATCTCCATTAATGGAGCATCCACAACTTCATGAGGCAAGCCATTCCATTAATTAATTGTTCTCACTGTCAGTACTTGTAGAAAGGGCTTTGAGCAGAGTCAACAGCTCCATTTTAAGGGCAGTCAATTTCTTCCATAATATTTCTTTGTTTACTGTGTCAAATGCTATAAAGGCAGCAAAACATTATTTCCTCTGACTGATATTTTTATTATTAGATGGTTCAAGACAAAAGAATTGTCAATAGTGGATCACATCTGCCTAAAGACTGCTGGTTCTTCTACAAGGAATGCACTTTTCATCCACCTATCATCAATTCTTTTCAACTGGATGTTTGAATATATTTTAGTCACAATATCTGTTAGAGAAATGGGCCTGGAATTGCTAGGGACCTTTTTAGTCCTTTTTTATATATAGGAATTACAATTGCCATCTTTGACCCAAATGGGTATGGCAGATATTATTTATATATTTATATGGTTGGTTAATATTAGTGGCCCCTAAAGGTTCATAAGACACATATGTTTTATCATCAGTAGGAAAGGTAATACCCTAGGGCTCTGTTTAAAAATCTGACATTTGTTCATGATTGAGGATATCATTATTTTTGCTAAGACCATGTTAAAAAATGTGAGTTTTCTATCAGTACTGCACATTCCTATTGTGCAGAAGATCCTTTGATTGAACACAGAGCCTCTCCTCGCCTTCACAAGTGTGCAGCAGAAGCCTCTAAGCAATTGGGATGATGTCATGAAAAGACAGGTGTCTTTTGATCCTTGCTTCCTCCCAATTGTATATCCCAATCCTTATTTATAACCCTTACAAATGCCATGGTGAAAAGATTATTTGCAGCAGAACCAGTTCTTAAACAACCTGATCCTGAGGAAACTTTCATCATCCAAGCTGATGGTAGTGATGTTGCAGTGGGCACAGTCCTCCTACAAAAAAACCTTAGGGGGGATCTGCAGCCCTGCACCTACACTTCACGAAAGCTTTCAGAAACAGTAAAGAGATGGGCTGTTTGGGAGAAAGAGGCTTTTGTGGTAAGATGGGTGTTATTAACTTGGCGCCATTTCTTGGAAGGCCTTAGTTCATTTTGAGCCTTAGCTTTCCTCACTTCATCTTTGCAGGCTCGGGCTATTTGCTGATATTCTGACTTAGTTATGTGCCCCTCTTTCCGTTTTCTATACTTGTCCTTTTTATCTTTCAATTTGTCAGGGAGTTCTTTATGCAGCCATGCTGGTTTCTTTTGAGAGCTGTTATTTTTCCTCTTGGTTGGTATTGTGCTAGACTGGGCTTTTATTATCTCATTTTTCAGAATTTCCCAAGCTTCTTGAGTTGTTTTCCCCTTGAGGATTCTCATCCATGGAATCCTTTCCAAGCCCTCTCTAAGTTTATTGAAATTAGCTCTCTTGAAGTCCAAGGCTCTAGTTTGACTGTGTTCTATTGCTTGTGCTTCCAGAATGTTGAATTCCAATATTGCATGATCACTTCCTCCCAAGGTTCCTGTGGCTTCAACACCTTCTATCATTTCATCTCTGTTAGTGACAATTAGATCCAAAATGGCTAATCCCCTAGGTCCCTTCTCTACTTTTTGGGAGACAAAGTTGTCTGCTAGGTTTGCCAGGAACCTGTTTGATCTTCCACTTGGTGCAGAGTTTGTCTCCCAGTTGATGTCAGGGTAGTTAAAGTCCCCCATTACTATTGTGATGTGCTTCCTACATACCTTAGTTAGCTGAGGTAGCAAAAAGTTCATCTATTTCCTGTTTGGTTGGGTGGCCTGTAATATACACCTATGGCAATGTCATTTCCCCCCCTTTTATATTGACCCAAATGCATTCAAGACAATTTTCATCATTGTTGTGCTCTAGTTCTGTAGAGATGTAGTTATTTCTTATATAGAGAGCAATTCCACCTCCTCTTTTATTTGGTCTGTTTCTTTTAAATAATTTAAATCCCTCTAGCTGTGTGTTCCGTGTGTGGGTTTCATCCCACCATGTTTCCATAATGGCAACAATATCATATCTTCCCTTATTAACCTGAATTTCTAGTTCACCCGGTTTGCTGTTCATACTCTGTGCATTGGTGTATAGACATTTGAGTCCTTTATGACTGACCCTGTGTTTACTTTCTACATAACCTGTGTGGAGCCTGAGTTCCCCTATTGTCTTACTACCTGTTTGGTTAGTGCACTTTGTGTGGCACTCACTATTAGAAACTTGATTTTGCTTGACAGCAAGGTTGGTATTCTTGTCCACACACACACACATCTATGTTACATGCACTGATAGCCCTATATTTTTTAGATTGCTGGGGACAGGGATGTTCTGTATCAATTAACTCACTGTCCCCGCTGTTCAGTTTAAATTTTCCTCCAGAAAATCTGTGAATTTATAGTCGAGTAACTCAATCCCTTTCTTTGATGGATGCAAAGCATCTCTTTTATACATCTTTTCATTGGACCAGCTACAGAAGGTTGTAGTTTATTGAGGAGCAGAGCCAGACAGAAATATGGCTCAGGGAAAGCTGACCACATGTTGCTGGGAGTGGTCGGTTTTTATACCTTCTGGGGCTTTTGTGTTTGGAGTTCCTGTTCCTGTAGCATGAACCTTGACCTGAGTGTGCCCTTTTTGGTATTGATGGGTTAATCCTATTATGTCGTAAAGGTCATGTCTTTAGAGTTTGGGTGGGGTATGTAGATTTTACGGGTCTTGTCTTCCTAATCCCATCAACTTCTAGCTTCCTGGCTCCAACCTTTTTGAATAGGATTATCAGCATTTCTACAGACCTTTTTTCTGCTTGGGGGAGAGGGGCTGGGGCTGGTTTCCGGGGGCTGATTTCTGTCTTTTAAGACTTTCTTTCTCCATTACTGTATTCCTTTGGCAAATATAATATTCTGCTTTTTTAATATTCCCCAAAATATTTCTTTCTCTGGGGGGGGGGGTGCTGTCCTCCCACAGTTTGATTGATTTTTTTGCCTTAGTCCTTTCCCCCCCTTTTGGTTTCAGAAGGAAAACGGGCAGAAGAAGGACCCTGATATCACTTATTTGTAGTAGCTTGACATCCTTTACCTATGAATATGTACACTTAGATCATTTGATACTTAGTCTCTCCTGACATTTTGAGATACATAAATAGGTGTGCATCTATTGATTGTGTGTGGGGCCATCTCTCAATATTACTGTGTTTCCCCGAAAGTAAGCCCTATGCTGAAAATAAGCCTTAGTTTTGGGGCGAGGCACACCTAAAAATCAAGTTAGGGCAGGATTGGGGATGTAGAGCTGCTGCATGCGCTCCACACACACTTACATTGCAGCCAGTCATCTCCTTGTCGGCCCACTGTTTCTGTGGTGTCTTCTGCAGCCAGGCCTGCATTTCTCAGTCACAGGCCTTTGCAGAGGGCCACTGCAGCCGAGAACCAAGCTATCCATCCATAACTTGGTTCTGCAAGACCTTTGCAGCCGAGGATCGAGCTATGGATTGAATCCATAGCTCGGTACTTGGCTGCAGAGGCCTTCGGGAAAGGCCTGACTGCAAAATGCAGGCCAGAATGCAGCTGTAGAATGAAGCTACTCCTTCAGCCACAGAAGAGCCAGGACTAGCTGGGCGGGGCTGTCAGTGCTGGAGGTGAGTATGATATCCCCTGAAAATAAGACCTGGTGCATCTTTTGGAGGCAAAAAAAAAGACTCTGTCTTATTTTCGGGGAAACATGGTATTTGAAGGAGTCCCTCTGGCGCATGCTAATAAACACTGTAGTAAGAGTTTGTTACTTCCTTTGGGTCCTACATCTGATTCCACAAGAAATAGGATACTGCACACTGGAAGGAATTTTCCCTTCTTTAAGAAGAAATATTTGTTTACCGGCAGAGGTGACACTCTAACCATAGGTGGGTGAGGATTTTCCCTTCAATCCTCTTCTGGTTCCCCACAGGGAGGAAGGGAGCAAGGAGAGCAAATTGGCCAGTAGCTGCTCCCCCATAACTGGGTCTCTTCAGAACTGAAGTAGCTCAGAGGCAGTGAAGATTTAATTCTGAGGACACCTTTTCCACTATTATATGGTACTAGAAGTGGGATATTGAACAATAGGGGCTAACAAGGGAATCAAGAGGTGGGGTTTTTTAAAAAGAAAATTCCTCTGACCATCAGCAGAGGTCACATACCAACTACAGGTCTTTAATTTTTCCCCCCACAGAAACGGGCAACAATGGACAGGCTAGGTGGTGCTAGGGCAGTCACACAATTGAGAAGTGGCAAAGATACCTGTATGCCAACCCAGTCAGAAAGGCATAGGCTATAAAGATGTCTGCTAAAGAAGATTCCTCACCAGAAGGAGGAAGTCTGTTCAGCACCTCAGCCCAGAGAAGCTGGAAAGGGAGGCCAAGAGAGAAGAAGCCAAGAAAAGGATAAAAATTGATCTGGACCTTTAAAAAATGGTGATTGCTGAGAAAGAGCCCATCAGGAGAAAAATGAAAGAAGCACCAAATCCAATTAGAGCTGTTGAAGTTGCAACACTGCATCTTCTACACTTACTCTTCTCCCCCACAAACCTCTCCCTCAGCTGCTTGACCGATGGGCTGTGGCAGGCCGTCAGATACTTCCATTGCACCAACTCTTCCCACTCAGTGGTTTCCTTTTCTTTCCACCTCAGGATTTGGGCGGGCTCCACCCCAGGGAAGATTAGTGGGAACTCAGCTTCGGCCACCTTTGGCATGATGACCTTCCATATCTCCCCTCCCATCTGGCATTGGATCCCCATCACTGTGACCCCGTCTCATGTCACCAGTGGTTCCTTTGGGTGGGTCACCATCACATGAGCTCTGAAGTCTATTTGGCCCATGTCTTGGATGTTCTTTGCCGGACCCATTCCGGCCATCTTCCCCCAAGTCTTTACAGCTGTTCCAGAAGCTACCAGACAGGCTGCAGGGGTTTGGTACCCCTTGAGAAAATTCTTCTAATCTAAAGGAGAGCTGGCATAATGTGAAGAAAGCACTAGCCAAGGCAACAGAGAGTCAGAGGAAGAAGCAGATAAGAAGCGAGCTCCCCAGGGAACATTCCATGTAGGAGATAAAATGCGTCTATCCACCAAGTACCTAAAGTTGAGGATTCCCTGTAAAAACAAGGGACTAAGTACATAGGGCCTTCCCGATTGTGAAAATTATTCACCCAGTGACTGTAGAACTGAAACTGCCCAGAATGCTGGGTAAAGTGCACCCAGTATTTCACTGCATCCTTCTGAGGCTGGCTCAGGGATCGAAACTGAGACCAGTTGGAAAAGAAGCACCGGGTCCAAAAAGGGTGGAGGGGGAAAGACATTACAAAGTTAAGCAAATCGTAGACTCTAGAATCCATAAGGGGAAACTACAGTATCTAGTTCAGTGAAGAGGTTATCCAATAGAGGAAGTGAGTTGATAAAACCTCATAACATTAGATCAGAAGACTTAATAAGTAGATTCCAGCTAGAATATTTTCAAAAGACAGGGGACCCTTATGTGGAGAATTGAGGGAAAAGAAATGCCTTAATATGTGTTTGCTGTTTTCCAGGAACCTTCCAGTTTTTAGGAGGGTCCGCCTGTCAAGTTTCAAAACACCATTTTTTTCTGCTGCAACAGTTTGCCAATGAACCCAGGGGGGAGGAAATCAGATTGGAATGCAAACTTCAAAGATTAAGGAAGCAGACCATGAGAACCCAGGACATTTACCAGGTGCCTGGCCAAACCCAGAGATACTTTCTCAAAACAATATTGCTACATTTAATTGGCCCCCTGATCCAGAGGGAGGAGAGAGAATACTATGCTTTCACTATGTAGGGCTTGGGTTTTCCCAGAGCTTCTTCTGCTTTCATACATGCCGAAATGATGTACTCAATAAAGTTTTACATTAAGACATTGGAATGTCTCAAAGGTGTTTGCTTGGTTGGGATCATCAGCTGGAACCTTGACACAGACCTTGGAGGAATTGAAATACTAATTCAGAAAGAATCATGAAGGAGATGAGGTTGAGAACCTCCTAACTAACTCTGAAGATACCTACCAAGCTTAAAGCAGTCCAAAGCCCAGGATAGGGTTCATATGTGTCCTCTCTTAAAGGGCTGCTTAATCCAAATATTGGGTAACCTATGTGCTTAGGAAAAGGAGGGCTACCAACAGTTTAAAAACACAAATATTAATTATTAATTATTTTTATTATTTGATTATTATGTTGGATTTTAATTTTATTAATCTAACTTTTTATTTCCTTGGATTTTAAATAACCTTAATTGTCAAACGGAGGCAAATGAAGCATATAAACCAAAAATTGTAATCAATAATTACATTTTAAGAACCCAAGAAACAATTTCATTATCAGTTCCCTATTTTTATCATTAGATCATCCTTAGTGTTTAGATCTGGTCTCAGGATGATAATGTAGCACTTGGGGAAGAAGATGCAGCCCAACAGTCCACCACCAGAGGCCAAGATGGAGAAAACCTGTATGGCCACCATGTACTTTCCTTTGGTGCTCAGGTAGGTGGGGATGAAGGAGACCCAGACACTGCAGAAGACCAGCATGCTGAAGGTGATCAATTTGGCTTCATTAAAAGCTCCAGGCAGATTTCTGGCCAGGAAAGCCACAGTGAAGCAAATGGCAGCAAGGAAACCCATGTAGCCAAGGACAACATAAAACATGGTGACAGAGCCTTCATTGCATTGAAGAATGATCTCTCCAGGCTGGGAGTGCAGATCAGAGTCAGGAAATGGGGGAGAAACTCCAAGCCACATGACACAAATGAAAATTTGGATAACTGAACAAGAAAGGATGATGGAGTTGGCCAAGGTCTTCCCTAACCATCTTCTAATCCTGTTCCCTGGTTTTGAGGCCTGGAAGGCCAGCACCACCATGATAGTTTTGGCCAACACAGAAGACACAGCTACTGAGAAGACAATACTGAACATTGTTTGTCGGAGAAGACAGGTGGCTTTTCTTGGTTGGCCAATGAAGAAAAAGGCGGACAAAAAACAAAGCAGGAGGGAGATCAGGAGGATGTAGGAGAGGTCCCGGTTGTTGGCTTTGACAATGGGTGTTTCTAGGTATTTAAGGAATATGATTAAAACAAGGCCTGTGGTTAGGAACAAGAGAAGAGCAAAGGAGATGAGGATGATGCTCAGATGCTCTTCATAGGACAGGAAGGTTATTCTTTTGGGGATACATTGGACTCTGTTCTTGGTTGGATATTGATCATCTGGGCACTTGGTGCATTTGTCAGTATCTGAGAAAACAAAGTAATATTTCTTTTATACTCTTTCATATTTCAAGAAAACCTTTGGATTAGGTTATACTGAGAGACAGGAAGGTCTTAGTAATGGTATCTTCTTACACTCCAGCAAAAAAACAAACCTCCAATATATACAACTATTAAAACCAAGAACAACAAAACAAACATAAAAGAAGAAATAATGGTGCCGCAACCTCCCTTCTCTGAGGTAATCCACCAGATTTTTATCTTGCACTGACCTTACTTTATCCCAAATGGTTGGGAGAAGTAGCAAGTCTCCAGAGGCTTAAGAGGATGGGGGCCTATTGAATTTCAAGGGGGAGTGGGTCCAATGGGGCAGGAGCTGCACCAGAAGAAGCAGGCATTTGAGGACCCATAAAGTGGGAATCTTTTAGGGAACAGACCTTTTTGCATGCCAATTATTATCTGCTCTGGTGGGATAAGGAGATATCCTCAAGGAGAGGAAACCCTGCAGATACCCTGGTTCTTTCTCATGTAAGGTTTTGAAAGGTGAATTTCAGAAAAAATAATTATTAGAGCACAGAAATTCACAGTATCTCCAAACTATGAAGCCTTTTTAAAAAACCCTTAAAATGTGACTCTTTCAACAGCCCTGGGGATCTCCTGGTAACAGGGCCCTGTGTGCTGCTTGCATGATAGGTAGCATCTTGATCTTAAGAAAAATTAATTTATGAAGGAATTCATAAAACAAAAACTGTGTCTGCAAAGTTTTTTTACCCTGTAGAAATGAGAAGATGAAGTGATATATTTCCATACTCTCTAGATTTGGCAAACAATTTTAAAGAGAGAATGAATTCAACATTGGTATCAATGGATGTTAAGTAGATTGATCTTTTATTAGTTCTCTCCCCCCCCCTCCTTTCTGTTCCTTTGAATCCCAACATGGTATGTTTTTTTTTTTTTTTTAACAAAATAATTTTTATTGAATACAAAAAAAAAGATTAAAAAACATTGAACATAGTGTATCATCTTTGACATACATCTTTGTCTAAACATTCCTTATTATACACATACTTTATACATTTCAGATATTCTTCCTCTATTTACATCCCTTCTAACGACCTTCCTTCTTTTTTTTCCTTCCATTTGTAAAATTTATTCCAGCTTAAATAGTATTCTGTTTCCTCCTGATTTTTTAATTCTTTCGTCATCTTATCCAATTCTGCGCAATACAAAATTTTCCTTATTAACGCATCTCCACTAGGCACTTCATTTGTTTTCCAATTTTGGGCAAACAAAATTCTTGCCGCCGTTATTACATGAATAATTAAGTATATATCATCTTTGTTTATATTTTTTTCTAATATGCCAAGTAGTAGCATCTCTGGTTTATATTGAGTTTTTTGACCCGTCATTTCTGTTATCCAATTCCAAACCCTCTGCCAATAAACCTGTACCTCTTTGCAAGCCCACCAAACATGAAAAAAAGTACCCTTTTCCCTTTTACACTTCCAACAAAGTGGTGAGTAGCCACTATACATTTTTGCGAGCCTAGCCGGTGGCAGGTGCCATCTAAAGAGCATCTTATAGAGATTTTCCTTATAAGTTGTTGCCAATGTAATTTTGCAATTACGTTCCCAGATTTGCTGCCATTGGTCCAGGTTTATAGCGTGCCCCAAATCTATTGCCCAGGTAACCATTGTTTCTTTAACTTGTTCTTCAAATAATTTATATTCTAACATATATTTATATATTTTTTTTATTTGTTTTTTCTCCGAGCCTAATAATATTTTATCAAGCCCCGTATCTTGTCTATTAATTCCCCATTCTTTCTTGTCTTTCACGTATCTTGCTTGTATCTGAAGGTAAGACCACCATTCCAAAGCAATCCCCTGTTGTCTCAACTCTTGCCTTTGCTTTAGATATCCTTCCTCTGACAGGATATCTTTGTATATGATAACCCTATCTTGCCTATAAAGGTTGGGGTATATAACTGCTTCTAATGGTGAGAACCAGCCTGGGAGTTTTGTATAGTATTGACATTTAACTATATTCCAGCTTTTTATTAGTTCTTGCCGGACTTTATGCCTCAGGAAGTATTGATGGTTCCTACTTTTATCTGTCCATAGGTGGGCATGCCAGCCCTGCTGGAGATCGTGCCCCTCTAATAGTAAACATCTTTTATTTTCCAATGTTATCCAATCCCTGATCCACGTCAGGGCCGCTGCTTGATAGTATAACTCCCAATCCGGGAAGTCTAATCCCCCTCTCTCTTTAGCATCCTGTAGAGACTTTTGCTTTATCCTCGCCTTCCTTCCTTGCCACACAAAATCTAAAGTTAACTTATTCAACTCTTTAAAGAATTTTTTATCTAATTGGATTGGAATATTTTGGAATAGAAAGATAATTTTGGGTAAAATATTCATTTTCACCGCTGAGATTCTTCCTAGAAACGAAAGATGTAGATTTCTCCAGCGGTCTAGGTCAACTTTTATACGTTTAACTAATTTTCCGTAGTTATCCTCTCTAATTGATGAGCAACGTGCTGACATAACAATGCCCAAATATTTTATTTTAGTAACTACTTGTATTCCTAATTTTTCCCCAAGATTTTCTTTTTGCGTGTTAGTCATATTTTTTGCTATGATCTTTGTTTTATTTCTATTTATTTTCAAGCCTGCCACCTCTCCATATTCCTCCAATAGTTCAAAAAGCTTCTGACCTGATTGCACGGGATCTTCCAAAATAAATACTAAATCATCGGCATATGCTTGGAGTTTATATTTTTCCTTTTTAATCTCAAGCCCTTTAATTTGCTCTTCTTGCCTTACAGTCCTAGCTAAAATCTCCAATGTATATATAAACAATAATGGCGAGAGAGGACACCCTTGTCTTGTACCTTTCTGAATATTGAATTTATTGGTGGCCTCACCGTTTATTATAATCTGGGCATTCTGTTCGGAATATATTGCAGCTATAACATTTAAAAAATTTTCTCCAACATCCATTAATTTCAGTTGTTGGATCAGAAATAGCCAATTAACATTATCAAATGCCTTCTGTGCGTCCAAAAATAAGAGTGCCATTTGGCAATCGCTATGTGATTCGTAGTATTCCAATATGTCTAAAATTGTCCTTATATTCCGCTTAGTCTGCCTATTTGGGAGGAAGCCATTTTGGTCACTATGTATGAAGTCAATTAAATAATTTTTAAATCTCTCTGCCATTATTGATGCGAAGATCTTATAATCGACGTTTAGTAGGGAGATAGGCCTATAATTTTGTATCTGTGTTCTCTCTACATCTTCTTTTGGTATTAATACTATATTTGCCTCTAACCAGGATTTAGGTATTTTTGCCTCAGTTAAAACATCATTGAAAACTTCTAATAGGTGTTCATTAAGTACATTTTGGTGTTCTTTATATAATTCCGCTGGTATTCCATCTGGGCCGGCCGCTTTATTAATTTTTTGTTTACTTATAGCCGTAGTTATTTCAATCATACTTATTTCCTCATTTAACATTATTTTTTTTTCCTCTGGTATCTTCGGTGTATCTGTCTTTTCCAAATAGTCTATTATCTTTTCTACACTTTGTCCCTCACTCCTCTTATATAAATTTTCATAATATCTTTGAGCAATTCCCCTTTTAATTATCTCATCATGTTGAATCTCTCCTTCCTCATCTTGCAAATTAACAATCTGTTGCTTCTCTTTCTGCCTTCTCAGTTTATACGCCAACCATCTTCCAGGTTTATTCGCGTGTTCAAAATTATTTTGCTTGGCAGCCTTAAGTTGTTGTGCTAACTTTTCCGAGTCTTCTAGACAAAGTTTGTGTTTAATTAATTCCATTTTACTTTTCAAACTTTTATTATTTAGGTCACCCTGATATTGTGTTTCAGCCTGCTTATATTCTTCTTCCAGTCTTATCCTGTGTTGTTTTTTTTCCTTATTTCTCTTGGCCATATATGAGATTGCAACTCCCCTCATGTATGCTTTAGCTGTATCCCAAGTATTCTGCAAAGATGTATCCCCATTCTTATTCGTTTGAAAGAAAAAGTGCATTTCTTTCTCCATCTTTTCCTTAAACTCTTTTTCTCTAATAATCACTCTTTGAAGAGTCCATCTTGGCCGGCTCCGTTGCCCTTTCCAGCAACAACTTATAGGATTATGGTCCACCCAAAGACTAGGTTCTATATTAATTCCTTGAATTTCCGAATCTAATTTTTTGAAAGCCATAACATATCAATCCTGGTCCACGAGTTATGTCTATTAGAGTAATATGTATATTCCCTTTTATCTATATTTCTTTCCCTCCAAGCATCTTGCAAATTAAGGTCTGTGCACATCTCAAAAAAAGTTCTGGGAAGTATTTTTTTGTTTCCTTTCCTTGCCCCATTACTTTTATGGTCTTTTGTTCTATCTACTATGGCATTGAAATCTCCAATCATACAAAACCCATCTCCCTCTAAGTCGCTAAGCTTGCTGTGTAGATCCTTAAAAAAAGATACTTGGGCTCCATTTGGTGCGTAAACTACGACAATTATTATATTTTTTTTGTTTAGATTAGCCTCCACTATCAAGATCCTTCCCTCTTTGTCCTTATAGATTTGTTTGGAAGCTATCTCCTGTCTAACATACAATGCAATTCCTCTTTTTTTTTTCTCTCATCTAGTGAGATGTATAGTCTTCCTAATTTAGGTTGCTCTAATAGATACTTTTGATCATTTTTTATATGAACCTCTTGTAATATAATGACATCCGCATTTAATTTAATAAGTTTACTAAAAACTTTCCGCCGTTTTACTGGTGAATTCAAACCCCTAATATTCGTTGACCATATCCTATACTCCTCTCCCATTAACTTGTTTCTGTCGTGCCTTAGTGCTTCGAGTAATCCTTATTTCCTTCGACTCCTCAAGGCTTCTCCCCTGTTGTCCTAATCCATCTTGTCCTCCTCCCCCTTTTACTTCCTCTATACCCTGCTCTGTCCCTCTTTTATCCATCATTCGTTCACCTTCTCCTTTTTCAACCATCGCATTTCCTTCTCCATGATCTCCCAGCTCTTCCTCTGAGATACAGTATTGTCTATAAAAGTCTTCAGCTTTCTCCAACGTATCCAACCTGAATCTCTTCTCCTGCCAAGTCACGATAATCCCCTCTGGTGTTAACCATCTGAAGTTCACATTACTTTGGTGCAATCTGGACGTCAAAAATTGATAGTTCTTCCGTAGGTCTCTCATTCTTTTAGGTATTTGTTTTAGCACTATAATTTGTTTCCCTCTGTACTCCAGCTGTTCATCACGTGTCTTGTATAATATTTCATCTCTAATTGTCTTTTTTATAAATTTCACGTGAACTTCTCTAGGCAAATTATATCTTCTCCCATAATTTGTCTGCACCCTATATGTCTCGTCCATTGCAGCAATCATCTTCTCTTTATTTATCCCAAGAGCTCCCATCAGTAGGTCTGCCATCTTATCCTGAAGGTCTTCCCCTCTCTCCTCAATGACGTTTTGGAATCTGAGATAATAAGCTGCCTTTTCCGCTTCCATTAGCATCACCGCTGTCACTAATTCTTTGTTAGCCAAAGTTAGATTTTTATTTATCTCTTCAACCTTCTTCTCCTCATTATCCATTCTTTGTTCTACTTCCAATAGTTTCTGTTCATTTTTTACGATTTGCTGTTGGAAGGCCTCAAATCTTCCATCCATTGCCTGAATCTTTTCTTTCATTTCTCCTGTATCATTCCTTACCCCTTCTAACTCCTTCTTGATTTCCTCATGATTCTTAAACATGGCTTCCTGCATTGCCTGCATCATTACCTGAAGGTCTTTAAATGAGTTAGAACGCTCCTTTTGAAGCATATCATCTAACAATTTCTGACTCATGGGGCTAGAGCTTTGTATTGTTTTTTTTTTTTTCCGCCAATCTTAGTCAGATTTGGATTACTTGCCATTTTTTGTAAACTTTTCCACAACTTACTGTTCCTCCAAAATAACCACTTTTCACTTACCTCTTTTTTTCCTTCCACTTTTTGTCACTATCGTGGTCTGTAAATATAACTCTGTCAATATATTTCACGTTCTAGTACCACAGTGCCAGATGTTAGTTTTAAGCTTCCCCAATTTTTGTTCTAACTTGTAAGGTTATAGTTTAATAGTCCAATATTCCCTTCAGTCTCTCTTAAGTTTCCCTTCTCTTGGCAATCTTCTTTCAGAAACTGCCAATCATTGTCCCAATCCAGTTCCTTCTGTCAATCACTGTGCCTTCCCAGAGAAGCCACCTTTCATCAGCCGCTCCGCTCCAAGGTCAAAATCAAAAACCAAAAAGTCAAAACTCTCAAACAGATCTTCGGCAACAGTTAAGATAAAAAAAAAGTCACTGTCCCTTTAAGAAAAACTCTGAGTCTCGAAAACTTGCCTCCTGGCGTCCTCCTAATGGGGCCTTTTCCGGCCTCACTTCTTATCACTTTCACTCGCCGCCAGCTCACCGCTACTCCAACATTCTTTTTGCCAGGCTTTCGTTTCTTTGCAACCCCTTTAATTGTGTCTTCCACTCTACTCACAAAGGTTTCAGGAAAAACACTCAAGTCAGATCTGATACATTGTCGTTCCGCTGTTTCTTCGCTAGCTCCGTCCAGCTGTCATGTCATTCAGCGGCCATTACTGGTCGCCTTCTTCCCGGTCCGCTCAGTTCTGGGTTTCACCCACTTCCCGATGTCAGTCGCCACCAACGACAGAGCAGCAGGTCGCCCACACCTTCTGCTGCCCCTACGAGGCTTCTTTCGGCTCGAAAGAGCCCCACGAGCCTGGGATAAGCGATTGGAGATGCTGGAGAGATCGTTCGCACCTCCGCTCGCTCTGACAGCTGGCTCCGCCCCCCCCCAACACAGTATGTATTTTTCTTTCCTTTCAGAACCAGGACTATATTCTTTTTTTGTTTGTGTTATAACTGTTTGTATCTCACTATTTAGCAACAAAGAAAATGGGAAAGATAAGAAAAGGTGGGAAGGAAATATCCACAAAGATTTTATGGTGAATCCTCTGTTTGATTTTCATTTGCTTCTTGAAGCCAACATATCTCCCTCCATTGTTCCTTCTAATTAGCTCTTTCAGCTTATGAGGATTTATGATTTTCATAAGATTGACTGATTAATTGAAGGATTGATTGATGTTTCTTTTGGCCTGTAAAGTTGGTTTTGGTG
This sequence comes from Azemiops feae, assembly GCA_023970755.1. Taxonomy (NCBI): domain Eukaryota; kingdom Metazoa; phylum Chordata; class Lepidosauria; order Squamata; family Viperidae; genus Azemiops; species Azemiops feae. The sequence goes on along the minus strand of JALGBA010001116.1, from coordinate 3,635 downwards.
AGCAAAACCCATTGATCTGTGGAAAGAATCCAGAGAAAGAAAGATTTTGGGAAATATTAAAAAGGCAGGATATATTTCTCCAAAGGAATAATGGAGAAGATCTTTAAAAAGCAGAAACTTCTCCCTCCCTCCCCTCAGCCAGAAAACTCAGCAGAAACCAGCTTTTTAGAAATGCAGATGTAATAATCCATTCAGGAAGGTTGGGGAAAGGAAGCCAGAAGCTATGAAATTAGGAAGACAAAGACCCCTAAAATCTACATACCCCACCCAAACTCTAAGCACAGGAAACATAAAGGATTAACTCGCCACAATACCAAAAGGGCACACTCAGACTCAGGTCAAAGTACCTGTGTCAAAGCTGCAAACAGGAATAGGAAACAATCTAAAAAGCCCCAGAAGGTATAAAAACCCACCACTCCTAGCAACATGTGGTCAGCTTCTGTTTTTGGCCACAGACTCAGCTTCACCTGCAGCCAAATCGCTTCTGTCTTCACACTTGGGAAGGTTCCTGATTTGGGGGAGAGAATCCAAAAACATTAAACCTGAATTTTGGGTCTTAATAAACACATTTGACGTTCATCCAGTCCTGAAGCCATGGATGGTTTAATTCTCTGTTCCCGATTCCTTGCAAATTGCCCACATTTGTTTTTCTAATTTTATTTCTTTATATAAACATATCTGATTTCTTTCTATGGACTGATAAGGTTCCACTGTGCAAAACAAGGGTTTCACCTGTAGTTGTTGCCATTCGGCCTTTTCAGGGAAATCATATTCTTTTGGTAGAAACTAAAAAGTCTTTAAAGCATCATTAGTTCAAAAATGGAATAAATTTAATGTTCCCATTGTGAGCCCAGGTTCTCCAAAGATATGCTACCAAAGAATTAAAGTGTTTCTTCCACAAAAGGAAAACTGCCATATCGCAAAAGAGAAAGAGGCCTTTTATGGGGAGATTCTGGCCTTTTGCTCATTCCAGAAATTATGGAATATTTCAGGGCAACCGACAAAGATTTTCCTCTCTGCATATTCAGTCTGGAAGCAAAATTCATCTTCACTTCTAAATTCTTCCCTGCAAACCTTGGAGGAGAATTAACTGTTCATCGGAGAATCCCTCAATGGAGAGAAACCTTGTTGGCAAAAGTTCTCTGAGCTGGAGTGGATCTATGAAGGACCCTCTTGGGGGGCTCGTTCAACACCCTTCCCCCCAATAATTCACCCAAGAGTTGTGCCATTTTCTGAAGGAGGAGATCAAGAGGGATCCCTTCTAAGACTCTGCTGCAAAGGGAAGTGATTCATAGGAAGAGTAATGGAGATGAAGCTACTGTGGATTCAAAGCAGGGAGAGATTTGGGTGTCTGGTGTGACAGGAAGGCGCAGAGACCCTGGGGTCAGTCTAGATGGTCTCCACCCCTCCCTCACGAGAAAGGGAGGCCCTCAAAGGAAGATGGAGGGGGGTCTCAGCAGGAGAAGCTCCAGGCTGCCATTCTCCTCCTCTCCCCAATCTAAAATCTTGAGCCTCCATTTTTCAGAGGTTGCAAAAAAGACAGAAATTCATCAGCTACTGAAAAAACAACATCCTTTCCCATCAGGAATCAGGAAGGACGGCAGGATTAATTCATGAGTGCTGTAGAAAAATGAGATGGGGAGAAAATTAGAATAAAAAGTGAAACCTTCAGTGTAAATAACTTATTATTCCTCTCTTTCAGCCGCCCCCCCAGACAGGCCCACATTGCAGGGGGGGTGTTGATAGGCAGGGACAGGAGGGAGGGAGGCTCCGCCCCTTTCAAGAAGGAAAAGACTGGGAAGGACCAGCAATTCATCTCCCGGGACTTGTGGAATTTTCCCCAATTGACTTAACTGGGGGGTTAATCAAGAAAGGGGGCCTCCCCCCCCAGACGTTTCATATTAACAAAAAAGATGGGGCCAGGATGAGGGGTGGCAGCCAACACCCCAGAAGACAAGCTCAGGATCCAAAAAGATCTTGACAGACTTGAACAATGGGCCCTATCCAACAAATGAATTTTAATGTGGAGAAGAGCAAAGTTTTACATCTGGGCAGGAAAAATCAAAGATACAAATACAGATTAGGCAAAACCTGGTTCAAAATCAGGGGGACCTAATAGGGAGCATCGCACTGGAGGTCGTTGTTGAATTAGGAGGCAATCCCCCCTCCCCCCTCACACATCCTGTTCCTTCCCACCTTTTAACTATAATTCTATCTTGATTGGGAATTCCATTTTTATTGTTATAGAAATTTTTATCTGTTAGGATTTTAATGTTTTAATGCTGTCAGCTGCCTAGAGTCATTTTATCATGAGATGGTGGCAAATAAATTTAGTAAATAAATATATGTTCCGGTATTATACCTAATAATGTGATTTTATTTTGAATGAGATCCCTACAATTATCTGAAACATGCTGTGTGTGTCTTCCCCGTCTTCTGCGTTTCTTTCCAGTTCCACCACATCTGGCAGGAAATTCCTTCTGTCTCAGGGAGTTTCCAGCATTTATTCCTGTTGGACGTGTGCAATTTGATGATGGAAACTGATCCCAACCGGGAAGGATTTATGTTTTTTCATCTTTCAGGATCCCCTTTAACTTCTTGCTGCAATTTGCTTTGGAAATGACTTAAAACCCAGAATAATTTCAGGCGTGAAAAGGGATCTTGGCTTGAACTAACTCACTTTGTCTCCCGTTCTGGCCCCTCCTGTGTCTCCCCCGTGTCCCTCCTCCCTCTCCTCCCTTCCAGCCAAGCCCACCATCTCCATCTCCCCCACCAAGCTGGACCCCGCTTCCCCCCACACCATCCTCCTCTGCACCGCGAGGGGCTTCTACCCCGTGGAGATTGAGGTCCAGTGGCTGAAGAACGGGCGGCTGGAGGAGGAGGGCGTGTCCTTCGGGGAGGAGCTTCAGAACAGAGACTGGACCTACCAGCTCCAGGTGATGCTGGAGACCCAGCCCCAGCGGGGGGACGTCTACACCTGCCAGGTGGGGCACGCCAGCCTGGAAGCCCCCATCACCATCCAGTGGGGTGAGCCCCTCCCCTCCCTCCCCGCCTGCGCTGGGGACCCCATCCTGCCCTGAGAAGGGGAGGAGAGACCATCCCTGTTGGGGGGAGCTGGGATGGACCCTCCTGCTCAGGGGAGGCTCCTTCTCCTTCCCTAGAGCCCCGTTCCTCCAACTCTGCCAGGAGCAAACTCTGGATGGGGATTATGGGGGCCCTGATTGGGGTGATCTTCTTTGCAATGGGGCTCTCCCTCTACCTGAAGAGCAAGATAGGTGAGTCTATGGGGCTGGATGAGAGATTGTGGGGAGGGGACTATCCTGTTTCCACGGCCGTGTGCTTACTTCCATGTAGACAGGTAGCTTTACTCGAATGAACAGATCAAAGAAGAATACTTTATTCACAGAGATAATCAACAACTCACGATTAAGATGAAATACATCTGGAATGCAATATTAATAATAATAATAATAATAATAATAATAATAATAATAATAATAATAATAATAATAATAATAATAATAATAATAATAATAATAATAATAATAATAATAATAATAATAAATAATAATAATAATAAAATAATAATAATAATAAAATAATAATAATAATAATAATAATAATAATAATAATAA
>JALGBA010001115.1:2372500-2490958 GCA_023970755.1 Azemiops feae | reverse complement strand
AATACATAATTAAATACTCTTTAATTATGGAAAAGAGAATGAATATTTAATATTACATGTATGACAGCTGCTAGAATAGCATTTGCCCAATTTTGGAAAAATGAAAACTTACCATCTGACCAGATTATAATTACAAAAATTTTAGAATGTGCAGAAATGGATAGACTAACTTTAGAGATTAAAGAGAAAGAAGACTCAGTTTATTTCAAAACATGGAAAAAATTCTATCAATGGTTAGCAACACGATCTAGTGATAAAGGACTATGAAATTTAAGAGGATGAATGATATCTACTGACTAGTTATTATTTTTTAGGATTATCGTTATTGTTATTGATTATAGTCATTTACCATTATATTAATTACTGTTATTTAATATTTGTATCCGGACGACAGTCTGCTTGCTAAAGCGTGGAATTATTGTTGGGGGTAACCCCATTTTTGTACCTACCCTTATCCCAACCCCACTCCTGAACCCTACCCTACCCAATACCCATACTGATCCCATCCTTTCCTTACCTTTATAAAACTTAATAAAATATTTATAAAAAAAATACTTTAAAGTGTCCCCAAGCAAACCCCACCCCACAGTTCATCTGGACGGTTCACAACTGGCCAATCCCCAGGTGTTAAGTCCATTGTGAGAAAGGGGAGATAACATCAGTCCGACTTCCGGTTCCGGTCGCAGCGCAGGCGGTCACGCAAAGAGTCTGCTCTCTTTGCCAGCCGGTTTCCCCCTGCCGGTAGACCCTGGACAGGGTCGAAGGTGGCCCTGGAGGGGCGACCACCGTGGAGGAGGACACTCGTTGATGGAAGAGGGAGCGGCAGCTCCCTCTGCGGTCCGAGAAATCTCCTTTGGGCCGACGGGGAAAAGATCGGCCATGTTAATGGCCGATCACTTAGCTGCTTCAGCCGAAAGTCACAGCAACATCTAAGCGAAAAGAACCACCATGGGTTATCTGGGTGAGACCTTTCCTTCCCTCTTGATACCCTATTTACCTTCCTGTGAAAAGCTTCTAGAATTACTTCCCTACTTTAAGAAAGCAGCGTTCGGATACTTGGGAAAATGAGCTTTGAGAAAAAATCATTAATTTTTACTGACTATTTGAGCTGTTGGATTTCGGGGATCCTGAAAAAAATCCTTATTGTGAAGGTGGACCTTCTTTCTCTTTGCCTGCTTGTTTTTAGCTTAAGTGGAAGCCTTTAGGGAGGGGGGTGGAGTGTTTTTCTTCCTCCCCCCCTTCTGAACATTATTGTTCATTTAAAAAAAAATTCCGGCTGTCTGGGCAGTTTTTTGTGGAATGAAAGCAACAAAGTATCCATTTTAAGCTGTTAACTTTCACTTTGCTCTGAACTTGGCGTGACGCCCAGACATTCCTATCTGTATTGAAACCAGCTCAAGGGCTCCTTTTTTTTCTTTCTTTCCTTTTCTTTCTACTAGTAGTTGATTTTGACTTTACAATACAAAATATATTTCTTAGGAAAATGGATTTTCTCTCTCTTTTGGATTACAATATAATAATTTACTTTTAAGGCATCTTGTTATATTACTATTTTGGATTATAAATTGGACACTCACAATACTGACTTGGATTCTTTCTGCCTTTATCTTTTTGTTTGGCTTGACGTTTTGTTGTTTCTTATTCTTGTTTGGATGTTACATTTTATAACATTGCTACTATAGAATTTTATTTTATTATTGAAACGGAAGTTTACCTACAATTTGGTTATGGACTCACACCAGAAATTTTTTTGGAACTTAAAGATTTTATTATTATTTTGGATTACATTTTCTCTGGCCTGACTTTTTTGCTTTTTTCTATTTTTCTTTGGATCCTAGACCTTATACACTCCTATTACAGAATTTGTATTGTTGTATTTACCTTCTAAGATGAACTTTCACTAAAAAACAAAGACTATTTTATTATTGAAATGGAATCCCACCCACAGCTTGACTATGGACTTTTACTAGAAAATTTTTTGGAACTGAAAGAACAATTCAGAATGGACATGAAAGATGATGCTCCAGAGAAAAATTGAATCTCAAACTTTGACTGACCAAGTTATAGACCAAGGCTATTCTATTATTGAAATGGAATCTCACCCACAGCTTGACTATAGATTTTTACTAGAAAAAGTTTTGGAACTGAAAGAACAATTCAGAATGGACATGAAAGATGATGTTCCAGAGTTAAAAATTGAATCTCAAACTTTGACTGACCAATGTATAGACCAAGGAACAACAGAGGAAAAACAGATCAACACTAAAGAGGCCGACATGCAACTATATTCACAACTTAACGAGATGGAGGAAATATATTCACAATCTATTGAAGAGGAACCAATCAAGACAGAGGACGATATTACACCTCATATGCAAATTATGGAGAATTTTGATGACCAAAGGCGGATTCCAACTAAAACACTTATAATCCTAAAAGCAATAGGAATTGATTTTCAAATACGAGGCATTGAAAATGCTGACAATATGGACAAACAACGAATAACTACCATACTGATTAAGACTGACTACATAATGCAGACAACACTGGAAAAAAGAGAAGAGGACTACGATCAGACTCAATTGTGGAGAAATATGTATAGCCAAACATTAAGATTTGAGGAGTTAGAGGCTCTTTTGTGGAAACCTGCTTGGCACAAAAAGAAAGCTAGAATTAGGTTTAAAAATGAGAGTTAAAATCTTATCTGACGGGTTAAAAAGGCTTTTAGAGATTTTGACTGAGCTAATACTATTGAGATGTTAAAGGCTTAGGATTTTGGTCTGAGATAATACTATCGAGATGAAAATTATTGATTTGATTATGGTCTGGAATGGTAATATGGAAAATTGGAAATTTTAAAATAAAAAATGAGTTGGATTGATATTGGTGAAATATTACTGATATTTTTTCTTACAATGATTGAATGCTAATTAGAAATACATTAATTTGATTATGTTAAAGCAACTGAGAAACCTTTAGAGATATGGATTGATTTATAAAATATATATTTGATAGAGTACAGGAAATAGAATATAGTTGAGAAGTATTAAAATATAATAGTTATATAATGTGTATATTTTAGAAATAATTATTGCTTTATGGGAAATTGGGAGACCCGAAATGTAACTTATGTGTTCATTTTAGGCTAAAGTGGAAAATGGTAATTTTAAAATAGTTAAACTTAAAAACAGGATTTTGATTGATATAAGTGAATTACTATCGATATTCTTTTTACAATGATTGAATTTTATTTAGAAATATATTAATACTAGGTTATAGCTTGAGGGAAATAGAGAAGAACCTTTAAGGAATTATTGAATTATTTATGTTTGATTATATTGTTTTCTTTGGATGATTGACCACCCTATCTCCACGTGGATTCTTAAAGCACTCTGATGTAAAATTAAAAAATACCAATAAAACTTGTTTAAAAAGAAAAAAGAAAAAAGAAAGGGGAGATAACATCGGTCCGGCTCTGTTTGCAGCGATGTTCAAGCCTTCACACCTTCTTTTGAGAATGGAGAAATAAGCCAGGCTCCGGAGGTTGTATTTCTTTCTCCCCCCCTTTTCCTAGCTGACAGGTTAGGGAGAAGAAAGTTCAGAGAGAGATACAGTGCAGGAAGAAATTGTTACATTGTAGCGGGCAGTGGACACAGAGGCAATAAACGAAGCAAAAGGTTACATTGTAGCGAATAGAGGAAGGGAAAGCAATAACCCCGCAGGCACATCCTCCCTCCCCCTTGGGAGTATGGCAGAACCCAGGGAAAGGTGAGATTTGTTTTTGGGTCAGAGGGGATAGGTAGAAATGAAATAGGAATGGGTTCTGACATCCTGCCCCCCTTAAAAATAGGAGAGATCCACCTGTAGAGAAAACAAAACAGGTATAGAGGTTAGTCTGGTTTGTTGGGATATTCTGTATGAAACCTCTTTAGCAGTTTAGGTGCTCTGATGTGACGTTTATGGACCCATTCGTTTTGTGAGGAGGGAAGGTGTTTCCATGCTACTAGGTATTGAGTTGCCCCGTGATACTTCCTAGAATCTAGGATTTCTTTTATCTCGAAGTGTTGTTCTCCTTCAACCATGATTCGAGGTGGTAGTGAGGATTTTTGGTCGTAAGAGCGACTGTTGTTCTCGTTTTAGCAAGCTGCAGTGAAAAATTGGGTGTATTTGCCTGAGCTTTTTGGGTAGTTCTAATTCTACTATTACTGGGTTTATTATTCTTTTAATTGGAAAAGGTCCTATATATTTTGGCCCCAGTTTTTTACAGGGCTGTAGGGATTTTAGGTCCTCCAATTTACCCAGGGTTTCCATTTCTTTAGCCACTCCAGCCTTAGGATTATTGGGCATTCCATGCCTGGAGTCACTACAAACGTTATGTCTTCCTCATGGTTCCCCAGGGATAGGTGGACTGGTAAAGTGGCTAGGGTAGCTGGCAACCCCCCCTGCTATGGACCCATCTAACTGGGTGAACGAGATCAGTTGTTTCAGCCTCCTCACCAGGATGCCCAAGTTCCCCACTAACGTCGGGATAATAAGGCAGCGGGTGCAGCGAGAGTCTATTAAGGCTTTCAGTTTGACAGCTTCGGGCATGGAGGGGGCTAATATAGTTATTGTCTTGAGGATGGGTGCGATGGGTCCACTTACCAGGGGTTCGCCCTCCGAGCTGTCATCCGAGGTATCCACCATCCCTGCAGTGTAGGCCAGAGTTCCCTCCCCATGCTTGGCAGAGGGTGGGGACTCCACAGCCTCTGTTGCCCTCATGGCGGGTTCTCGTGGTTTGGCCGGGAACTTCCCTGATTTCCTGGCCAGTGATCAGTCTGGGTTGCGCTGAGGGGCTTAAGAGCGGCATTCTATGGCACGATGCCCCTCTCTCCTGCATTTGAAACAGCCTGTTGACTTCTTGGCCATAGCCGGTGGTTTCGCTGGCTCGCGCGTCGGCTCAGGAGGCGAGTGGTGCCAGGGTTTTCCTCGGCGGTGCCTCTTCAGTAGGTCGATATCTCCTTCCTCCGCCAGGACGTACCATTCATCAAGTCGGCGTGGGTCCCCATGGGGCAGGCAAGCATCATACAGGTCGTAGTTTAGACCGTCTTTGAAACGGCTAAGGAGGATGTCTTCCGGCCAGTTTAGCTTGTTGGCGATGGCTCGGAATTCTCGTGTATATTCAGCTATCGGGCGTCTGCCCTGCCTCACTGTTTTGATTCTCTTGCGGGCTTTTCAATCAGCCAGGGGGTCCTCGAATTGCCTTCTCAGAGAGGACATGAAATGATTGAAGTCTTAGAGCTCTGGAGCATTGGAATCATGCAGGTTCACCATCCAGTCTGTGGCCGCCCCATCCAGAGTGGATTGCACAATCCGGATACTGGCTTTGTTGCTGGGGATGTCTCGCCCACATTCTTCCATGTAGCTAAGGACTTGGGTTAGGAAGAAGCCCAAGCATTGCGACTCCCCCCTGAATTTCGCGTCCAACGGCGGGAATCTTTGGATGGATCGGTGCCTACGCTGCCGACAGTGTTATCTCCCATCCTGATCGCCATCTGCGGGTCGGCGGGGAGTGGGGGCTGCCAAAACGGTAGCTGCTGTCTCCACCGACATCCCCGGGGTTACAGTTTCCGATTCCCCCTCAATGGCCCCGGGATTCAGGGTCCTCCTCCACGAGAGAGCCGAGAGTTCTTTTCATCAAGTCAATAGCTTTCTCTAGGATCCAGTTTGAGTGCTCGAGCGACCTTCTTCCTCTTCGCTAAGGTGCAGGGATTTCTCCATCTCTTGCTTCTATCCGGGTTGGTGACTGCCCCACCTCAGGGTCACCTTCCTCGATTTCTTTTCCCACTCGTCTTTCTTGCCAATGCCCATCGACCACCGAGGTTTGTGGTCGCGAGTTTCCACCACTTCTTCTGAGGAGTATGACGTCTCGGATCCCGACAGCTGGCAGGGTCCCTGCCAGAGGGAGGGCTCCCCTTTCATGGTGGGTTCTTCCTTCCCTGCCCCGTCATCCGACATTGTAGTTTTTGCAAAGTCCCCCAGTAAGGATCTTCCTTCCAGGTTGACTATTACTGCAGATCCTGTCTAATGTAAGGACCCACTTCAATCCCACATCTTAAGAAAGCAGAACTTTTGGAGACGGTTTCCTCCAATAGAAACTTTTATTAAGAGTAGTTGATAGCAGGCATAATAGACAGGATCTGAGGGATTCCTTGCAGATCAACACTTTAAAGTGTCCCCAAGCAAACCCCACCCACAGTTCATCCAGACGGTTCACAACCGGCCAATCCCCAGGTGTTAAGTCCATTGTGGGAAAGGGGAGATAACATCGGTCTGGCTCTGGTTGCATTGTTATAGGCGACTTCTGCGAACGGGAGCAGGTCGGTCCAATTGTCCTGCTGGTAGTTAATGAAACATCATAGGTACTGCTCCAGTACTAAGTTTGACCGTTCAGTTCCTCCATTCGTCTGTGGATGATGACTAGATGACAACCCCTGTGTGGTCCCCAACAGTCCCAGGAATGCTTTCCAAAATTCTGATGTGAACTGTACCCCTCCATCTGATACGATTCATTGTGGGGCCCCATGAGGTTGATAAATATGCTGGACAAACAGCTTTGCAAGTGTCTTTGCATTGAGGATTTTTTGACACAGGATAAAATGTACTTGTTTAGAGAATAAATCCGTCATGACCCAAATGACTGTGTTCCCCCCAACTTTCCGGTAATTCCACAATAAAGTCCATAGAGATTTCTCTCCAAGGCGCTGATGGAGATGTTACTGGTTGCAACAAGCCTGGGTCTTTCCTTGCCTTCTCTTCACCGCAGCGCAAATTGGACAACTGACCACGTAACTTTCAATGTCCTTTTTTATTGATGGCCACCAAACCTGCCATTTCACCCATGGTAAACCATTGGATCCACCACCCAGTCTGCTGCAGTGCCATCCAGGGCTGCTTGCACAATCCAAATTCGGCCGCAATCACTGGGTATGTCACGGCCATATTCCTCCATATAGTTCAACACTTGGGTCAGGAAAAACCCCAGTTGGCGTGGTTCCCCACAGTACTTCACTCCTAGCGGCAGGAACTTTCGGATGGATGCTCCTTCTTCCGCCTGTGTCAGTGGCCATCTCTGTCAGCTGGTGCGGCTTGTCAGGGGGTGGCAACAGCTGTAGCAATGGCTGCTGCTTCTTCGGTGATGGTGGAAGGGCATGGGACTGCTGTTTTGTCCCCCCCTTCATCTATTCCTTCGGCTGAACCTGGGTTGGCAGTTCCCCGGCATGAGTCGGCTTTCTCCTCCTTCATCGAATCAAAGGCAAATCTCAACATGTCGATGGCTTGCTCCAGGAACCAGCTGGAATGGGGAAGTCGGTCATCCTCATCTTCACTAAGTGATCTCTCCATCTTAACTTTCCAGCCCGGTTGGTGACTGCCGCGTCTAAGCGTCACTTTCCTGGATCTCTTCTCCCAGTCCTCCTCCTTCCTGACACCCAACAACCACCTGGGCTTGTGGCGGCATTCCATGACCACTACCTCGTCTGACAAGCTCGAGGATTGAGAATTGTATTGGCTGGGCTCTGCTTGGTGGGAGAGCTCTCCTCCTATGGCAGGTTCTTCCCTTTCCATTCCGAAATCAGACATTGTTTGCTTAGCCCCCCGGCAAGGGTCTTCCTTCCGGGTTGACTATTACTGCAGATCCTGCCTAATGTCAGGGCTCACTTCAAAACTCATCCCAAGAAAGCAGGACTCCTGGAACACTTTCTTTCCAAAAGGAACTTTTATTAGGAGAAGCTGATAGCAGGCATGATAGGCAGGATCTGAGAGTTTCCCACTCAGATCAATAGGTTAAAAGAGTCCCAAGCATAATCCCACCCCAATAGTTCATCCGGTCAGTTTGAATGGGCCAATCCCCAGGTGTTAAGTTTGCTGTAGGAAAGGAGCTGATAATGGGGTCCTTTCCCATGCTTGTGAAGATGTTGTTGGGTCTTCGCACCTTCCGTTCCACAGCAAGAGATAAACCCGATGGCCGGAGGCACATTCCTTTCTCACCCCAAGGTAATATCAAGGGAGAGACAGTTCAAAGAGTAAGTATGTAGGAACAGCGGAAAGGATACATTGTAGCAAAGTAGAATAATATACCACAGAGCCTTCCCCCCTCCCCCTCAGGAGAATGGCAGAACCCTCAGAAAGAAATGAATTAAGAAAGAAATGAGATCGATCCACCCCCTTGGAAAAAAATGGGTTCTGACAGCCACTGAGCAGTTGACTGTCGCAGCAAAACACCAGCGAAAAAGCGAGACCGTCAGCCGAGTGAGAGATCAACCAAAGCTGTGCCGCACCAAAAGGAGTTGGCACTGAAGACCACAGAGGTCATGGAGCTCCCCTGGCCCCATGGGGCAGAGGGTGAAGCTCCGACCCCACCAGATGATGACTTGGAAGCAGCAGAGAGCAACTACAATGATGACCCCTTGGTAAGTGGGTCGATCGACCCTAGAACTGTCCATACTGGGCACTGGGAAGAAAATAACGTTGGCAGCCCTGCTGGACTCGGGGATACTCACTGCCTAATGAGCCCAAAGCTGGTGGGGAAGATGGGGGCACCTCTCAGGAGACTGAAGACTCCCATTGCCTTCTGCCAACTCGATGGGTCCGTCGCAGGTGGGATCCTGGCCAGTTTCGCCACCAAACCCTGAACTTAATAATGGGAAGCCATTCAGAGACTTTAGCATTTATCGTGGCCCCTGGCATAGAGTGGCCGCTAGTGCTGGGGCTAACATGGTTAAAGAAATGGAACCCCATAGTTGATTGGAGGGAGGGACACCTGAAATTCCCGAAGAAGAGGTCTCCTTCTCTTTCTTGGGAGACCTAGTTGAGGCAGGTCCTTACACATATATTACTATGGCACTCAGTCCTTCATTGTTAAGAAACAAATCTGTCCCTGTTGTGCACAATTTAAAAGTAAGATTTTACCCTAGTGTGAACATAGGATTAGTATGTAAACTCTGGAAGAGCTGAGCCACGTAAGTGTAGTTCTCAATTGTAAGATAACAATTTTGGAAGGGAAGAAGAGAATTCATTGAGGTAGCATTTTAAAATGAATTTACCAAATTCAAATTAGTCAAGATAAACAAATATTTGAGTAAGGCAAAAATGTGCAATGCAAAAAAGGCATTATGAAAAATGGTGAAAGCACCTTTTTATTTTGTGTACAGTGGTACTTCAGTATGTCACTGCTTCAAAACTTGTTGAATTTGGTTTTTGATGCATTTTGATGTGAAAATGTGCCAGTGCTCGGCCTTTGTTTAGTACACAACACACGACTATAGGAAGAGGGGGAACAACTGTGGGGAATGGAAAGGAAGTCAGCCATGCTGGGAAGGTTGCTGCAAAAGGAGGGGGATGACTACAGAGGGTGGACAGGAAGTTGGACATGTTGGGAAGGTTGCTGACATAGGAAAAGGGATAGATAGAAAATTCTTCCCAGCTGAAACAAAGGGTTACATGGTAAGTCATGTGGTTTGTTTGGGACTCATTCTTTTTAATACCTGTCACACCCCCGAGAATAAATTAATACCAAGGTACTACTGTGTCAGGACCCCTTCATAATATACTTTCGGGGCTCTGCCATTCTGATGGGAGGGGGGAGATTTCACTCTATTGGGAGGAGGGCTCACAGATGTATTTCCTTTACTTTGTTCTCTCTACCTTTGATGTATCACTTTGGGTATGAAGAGGGGGAGGAATGTGCCAGGAGCCATCTGCCTTATCTCTGAGCCATTGTAAAAAGAAGACACAGTGCCTGGGAACTGGCCCTTATCATTCCGGTTTCCATAAAAACTTCACACCTGTGGAGTGCTGGACAGATGGACCCTGGGGGGAGGGGTTTGTGAAGGGAAACTTTAATGTAACAATTTACACGGGAATTCCTCAGATCTTGCTTTGCCTTTCTGCTTTCACTGACTCTCAATAAAAGTTCCTATTTGAAACAATGCCTGTTTTAAGAGTTCTGTTTTCTTGGGAGTACTAGCTGAGGCAGGACTATACACTGTACTAAAATTAAGCATAAACAAATGTACAAATTGGGGAAATGATTTTGGAAAAAATTAAAGCAGAAAGAAATCAAAACCAGATTCTGCCATCCCTAACTTTTTGAAAAAAGATAGCAAAAACTAATCTTACAAAAAAGTACTTAAAGCCTGGCTTAAAAGCAGAGAATGGGTGGGGGAAGTACAGTTTCTAAGAGCATGGTTTCTATTGCCTGGTGGTACGGAAGAAGGTCTTCATCAGTATCCAAGCTCTGGCACTTACCTTCTGTCCTCTGGCTCCAGCTGCACCTGGCGCACCTTGGGAACCAGGTGCTCCCTTCTCTCCTCTTGAACCTTGTGGACCTGGCTGACCAGGAAAGCCTACAAGATGCACAATAATGTAAAAGATTTGCTTATATCATGCTAAACACCCAATTGTGTCAGAAACCTAATGGAAAGATAAGATTCTCCCCTGTTGGCCAAATCTGGCTCCAGGTTCTATCTTGGAAGAAAATCATTTAAAAGCAATTTATTAGAGTACTCTGATAAAGTGGGATCTCCCTATGAAAAGGGAGAAACCTGGAAAAATGGCTTAGATTTACTTTTATAATCAGCACAACAAAGAACTTCAAAGTAAAAGTTGATTGGTTTAGAAGATGTCATCTGTCCCGTTACATCACAAGAATTAAAGCATCCAATAATATATGAGCATAGCCATAGGAAAGAGCATTGTATTCTGAATAAAAGTAAAAAAGAATTGCAAGGGAAAACATCAGAATGGGTATGGGTAAAATATATTCTCATGCTTCCCAAGGTTGGGCTTGAATACTTGCTTTGTTCATGAAGGTTTAAGAACAGCTAAAAATGAAAGTGTTATCTACAATCTATCAAATGCTCTCCTGCCAGTTGCCGTTTCTGAAAGAAAGGCTTTTCTTGAAGGTTAAGGTTTGTGGCAAATTATTAGCAATACAATTTGAAAATGTATGCTTTTTCAAAATGCGAATTTAAAATACAAAAAAACCCATATTAGTTTGCCAGTGCAACAGTACTACAAAACCTATGTTGCAAGTATTACAAAGTCCATCCTGTGTGGCCATCTCCCCCAAAAGGTAAGGTGGACCCCCACTCTCCTGGCCTTCCAGAAAGGCATAAAAACATGGCTCTGTCACCTTGCTTGGGGTGCATAGAGAAGCAGGCAGCCATGGAGATGGTTAGCATCTTGAAAGACCCTCTTCTCGCCTTTTATGTAATTCTTAACATCACCTGCCTATTTTTAAATTTTATATACAGTTTTTATGTTTAATATTTTATTTGTACAACCCCAGAGTCCCTCTGTGAGGGAGATGGGCAGTTTTAAAATTTGATGCATAAATAAAATTTGGACTGATCGCAAACGAAAGAAGATGCTTTGAACCTTTGTTTTTTTAAGGTGTACCTACCCTCTCTTTTATCAACCTGCTTATTTTTTAAGAACTTCCACCAAAGCCCTTTTCCTTGTATGATTATTATATAAAAATAACAGCTGGTGGTGTTTCCATGATGAGAAGCCTCCTCAAAGATTTCTGCCTGTTGTCAATGCTGCTATCAGAGCTCAGTAAAAGACGTTTTATTTGCCATTTTTTAGCTGCACACATTTAAGCTGTTCTAAAGAAGTATTCTTCTGTTTTGTTATGCTTACTTTTTGTATTATGTTCACAATTGCCTTGATAAAATAGATATAAAAGGTCTTTAATGGAACAATTACATTTAAGAAGTCGCAAACCTTGATATCTGCATCCTTAACATGACCCCTTGAGCACAATTGTAAAAATGATCTACTAGGAAAAAAAGGAATGTAACACTATAATTATAATGAAGCTATACAGAGGGTAGTTATTTTCTCTCTAATCACCAATAATAATGAGCATTTGTCTCTGAATCCTGACAAAACTGTTTTCTTTTCTTCTGTTTAACTTGGCTATTTCTCTTTCTATAACAGGACTTCTCAGCAGCCCCAAAAGAGAGGATTAAGTGGCCTAGCTTCTAAGGTTGCAGTAGTCCTTCAAAAGAGGGTGTTTTGCAAGGTTGTAGGACCTTTAGGCTCCCACCATTGGCCTTGCCAACTTCGCCTCCAGCCACCTGCCTCAGCCCATTCACAGCCAGCTTTTGTCCTCTGCTGGGTGTTCCCCAGCAATTCTCCCTGGCCAATGGGCCCCTGGCCCTCCAACCCTTGCCCTTCAACCTGGCCCATTTGCCCAGACACCGTTTGTCCTGGGTGTTTCGCTCCACAGGACAAGAAGCCACCAGCCAATCAGGTGGCAGTCATCAACGATGCTGTTGGGAAGGGCGACTGAGGGGGCTGTGAGGTGTGGGGGGCAGGGAAACAGTGCTTGCGCATTGCTGCTAGCGGTGCGGGGGCAGGCGGCAGGGAATACTACTGATGCCCTGCTGCCTCCCCATACTGCCAGCACCGTCAGCAGCAGCGCTTACTGCTGATGCCGTTGCCCCTCCCCCACATCGCCAGCACCACCAGCACCAGCGCTTACCACCGAAACATCCAAGACAAATGGTGTCTGGGTAAATGGGCCGGGCTGAAGGGTGAGGGGCAAAGGGCCAGGGATCAATTGGCCAGGGAAAATGGCCAGGGGAGGGCCAGCGGAGGAGGAAAGTTGGCTGTCAATGGGCCGAGGCAGGTGGCTGGAGGCAAAGTGGGTGCAGCCAATGGTGGGAGCCTAAACATCCCATTCTGTTCCTCAACATATGGGAATGTGAAGCCAAGAGGCTGAGTGCAAATGTGTACATAGAATTAGTCAGTTGCTGCTTTCAAAACAGCAGCAGAAGCCTGGAAGAAGATGAGCTACTTTAAAAGATCCAAAATGTTGTGAAGTACTTCATTTGAAAGATTGGAATACCCATCCTAGCATTGGCTTGGATATGCTCAATAAGATAGTGGGAGTTTTCTGAGCCAGTTTCCCAGACTATAATTCATGTGATGATTGTTGAGAAATTGAACCAAAGTGGATTACTTATGTTACACAATGTACCAGAGCAATTCTATTTCAAAGCCAATTGAAACATCAGTTATCTGTGCAGTTTGTCTTTACTTTCAGGAGAGGATGAGGATAAGGCAGAACAGGCAACAGGGAAGGGCTCACTCACTAAACTGCAAAACCAATTCTCCCAGTTTTTCATGACCCTTGTTTAAAAATACTTTAAAGAAGAAAAGTATAGAGCCAAAACAAAATTTCATCTCATAAGGAGCCCTGGTGGCACAGTGATTAAAGTGAAGAATTGCAGACAAACTTTGCCTACAGCCTGGAGTTTGATCCTGACATGGCTTGAGGTTGAGCCTTCCATCTTTCCAAGATCAGTAAAATGAAGACCCAGATTATTGGGGGCAATGTGCAAATAATGCTTCAATATTGTAAACCATCCAGAGAGTGGTGTAAAGCACTATTGGGTAGTACAGTATATAACCCTAAATGCTATTGCTATAAAGTGGGAGCAGATCAGTCTATAGTATGTTGAACAGAAAGAAAGCACGGGAAATGGACTGAATTTGCTTGGGTTTGGAAAGCTTGTTTGGAAATCCTATTTTTTAAAATCAAAATAATATTGATATACTGTATGGTATTAAAAGTTAAGTTTTTAAACATTGTTAGTTTTTCCAACCCCATCTATTTCTTTGATATTCATCATTTAAAATATATTTGGAATTTTTTGCTTTGGCTCCATCTCCAGCATAGAAGGAAGGATTTCTGAAATTTTGGCTATCCTCTATTTATCTCAAAGAGTCTTCTTCAAATAGTCATTCACTTTATGGTGTAAATAAGATAATACCTGGGGCCCCCGAAGGTCCAGGAAATCCAATTCCTGGAAGCCCTGCCAGACCTTTTTCACCTGGCAGACCAGGTCTTCCTGGGATCCCTGGGTCTCCCTTGTCACCTATGGGGTTAGGTACAAAATGAGCCATGTGTTATTCTGAAGAAAAAGAATCATGGAACAATTAAGAACCCTCTCCACATTATAACTCAACAAAATACCTTGGAGACCTGGATTTCCAGCAGATCCAGGAAAACCTCTGGCCCCGGGGGGACCAGGCAGAGAAATGACATGTCCAGCTTCACCTTTGGGACCTTGTAAGTAAATATATAAAAAGATATACCAAATTAACAAATACATCATCTACTTTTTCAGAATGTATAACTTAACTCCTAATATTTATTTTCACTTATATAACAGTTGCAACAGGAATTTATAGTACCTCTGGATTAATGAGAAAAGTAACGTAGGCTGCAATCTTATATTAGTTAAGCAGAAAATAAATCCTGCTCAACTCACTAGGTCTTCTCTCTGGATAGCATGTAAAGATTAACATACAGGGAAATAATCATAATACACTATTTTCCCTCATTTTTATTAATACCTTTATTTATAGTAAGAAAACCATCTTTAATCTTTAAAAAAGATTTAAAAAAAATAAAAGTATAAACTAAAAATACAAACAAAAAATAAGAAATAAATCTATAATATATTTTATACTTATCAACAGTCGCCGGTTTTCTATTAATTTACTACTATATCACATTAAAAACATATTTTGATAACCATTCTCTGATATATTAATACCATTTTCCAACTTCTTAATATAATTTTTTTTGTTGTCCCCCATGCATACATGCATACAATTGCAATTCTTGAGAAACGATCAATGTCCAAAGCTTTGGTATATAATTCAATATAACATTAATATGTTTAACATTTACAGATTTTCTCATAAATCTACTAATATACAATAATATATGAGGGGGGAGAGAGTGAGACGTTGCGGCGGTACGACGCATCCCTTGGGGGCTCCTGAAGGATTGTCACTTTTCAGCTGTTTGGGGGGGTCTGCCTGGGCTCCAGACAGACCGGAGCCATCCTGTAGGGACGGTGAAGAAGGGAAGCATAGTTTGGCGGCACAGGAGGGATCACAATCTCCTGGACAGCCGATGGAAGCTTCCCAGACCAGCAGCTATCAGACGGCCATTGCGAGCCATCACAAGCTGGGCGGCCACTTGGAAGAATCAGAAAGCAAAATTGGAGGATCGCCTGGGTGAGATGATTAAGAGACTGTAAAAGGGAAAAAAAACTTTCTCTCTTAAATGCTGGAAATTGCGGGGGGAAATAAGAAGAATTTGAAGCCATGGAGAAAGGGGGGGAGCGGGCTTTTAAGCTGCTCCTCTTCCGGAATTGTAGTGGCAAAAAAAGCAGAAGGCAAAAGAAGGCAATCAATCAATTTAAAAACAGTGTGGAATTTGAAAAGCCTGCTGAAAATAACTGGATTGATGGAATTGATTTGAGAGTAAACGACTGCTGGAGGTGTAGATTGTTCTTTTTTAAGTGAGTTGCCTCTTTTTCTTTGCATTTTTTCTTCTTGTATTTGGCTGGGAGTACTTTGAAAACTGCAGTGTCACCTAGAGGCACCTGGGTGTTAGTAGACTTGGTAGACCTACTAAGGAGAAGACTAAATGACCTTGAATAACACTTGCTGGACTTACTGATAAGAAGTTAGACATTCATTGCATTTATTACAGAGACTGTTTCTCGTTTCGGTGACTGGTGGATTGTTTCACGGAGGCTTTATCTTCGACCTCCTCTTTCTTTTTCTTTTTTTTGGATTAAGGCACGAAGAGCCTGAAGTGTAACCTGTATGGATTAGGGTCCCCCCCCCTTATTTTTTTGTCCTCCTTTCTTTCCCCTTTTTTCCTGTCTTTGGATTGTTGATGTGGGATATTTTTCTCATTTTTGTTTCTTTTCTCTTCTTCTTGGAACATATTTGGATTATAATATTTCATTGATATTTGGATTATAAATAATTGGAGAAGATGAAGAAGATTACAACACATTTAACAACAACTGCCTCAACATTACAGAGTCCTGTGGCACAGAAAACACTGGACTCTACAATACAGCAAGATAAATTTAACATGGAACTGTAAAATATGATACAGGCACTATACATAGACTTCAAGGAAGGGATAGGCAAACTAGAAGAGGAACTAAAAGAGGTTAAAGAACTGATAGGGGAAAACAAAGAAAGACTGCAACAAGTGGAAGGAAAAATTGAATCAATAGATAAGAGAGTAGAGTAGATGGATAATTGATTTACATTAACAGATAGGAATCAGGAAAAAACGATTATCTCTCTAGAGATGAATAGAGCTGACTATTACTTAAGATTCGAAAATGTTGAAGAAGAAAAGGGAGAGAACTTAGCAGATGCTAAGTTAGTAGAAGCATTGGAGGAAAGCAAGGAAAAGATAATTAATGATTATCTAAATAATCTAAATTATTTAGATATTTAGAATACATACTAGATACGCAACAAGAAATAATCTCCCTAGAGAGGTTCATATAAGATTTACTAGAAAAGTGTTAAGGGCAGATATATTACAGAAGCTGAGAAATGCCACAATAAAATATAAAGGAAGAGAGATAGTGATATTAAAGCAGATTCCAAGAAGAGTGAGAGACTTGAGAAAGGAGTACCTATTCCTGACGAAATGCTTAATTAAAAAAGGGATAAATTTTAGATGGTTAATACCAGAAGGAGTAATGGTAAACTGGCAAGAACAGAGACATAGACTAGACACATTAGAGAAAGCACAACTTTTTTATGATCACTACTTTGGACAGCAAGAAGAAGAAAGGCTGAGAGGGGAAAGAGAAATTAGACACCAAGGAGATGAGACAGAGAAGCAATGGGGTGAGTATAGTAAAGAAAAGGAGGAAAGGGCGTTGGGAGAAGGAGCAAGAGCAAAACAGGTAAAAGAGCAAAGAGAGATGAGAATGACGAGATCAGCCAAAACTTTAAACAAATAATCATGGGAGAAGAGATAAAAGCAATTTCGATAAATATAAATGGATTAAACTCAACCATAAAAAGGAAAAGAACACTAAATAAACTGGGGAAACTAAAAATGGACATAATTTGCTTGCAAGAAGTTCATATTAGGAAACAACATAAAAACCTATTAGAATATCCAAAATTGGGAGAATTATATACTTCACTTGCGGATCAGAGCAAAAGAGGTGTGGCATTATATATTCAGAAAGCAATACAAACTAAACTGATATACTCAGACGAAGAAGGACGAATCTTAATAGTGGAAGTAATTATGAATTATTGATAGCAATCTATGCTCCAAATGAAAACCAAGAAAACTTCTATTTAAAACTACACAAGAAAATAATAGAACTGGAATATGAAAGCATATGTATGATTGGAGACTTTAATGCTATTGTAGAGGCCGAGCTGGATTACAATACAACAAAAAAAAACCAAGACCCTAAGAAGAACACTTCCAAAATCTTTCTACAATATGGTGGACGAACTAAATATATTAGATGTCTGGAGAGAAAAATATCCGGAAAAGAAGCAATATACGTTCTATTCTAACAGACACCTGTCCTGGTCGAGAACTGATATGATATGGATGTCAACAGATTTATTTATAAATATACAAAATATAGCCATAGAAATAAGCACATGGGTGGATCACAACCCAGTTACAATCATATGGAAAGGACAAAAAAAGAGAACAAGATGGACATTAAACCAAACTGTATTGAATGAAAAAGACTTTCAGCAATATATGGAAAAAGAAATACCTTTCTTTTTTAAGGAAAACAAAAAAGAAGATATTTCACTTCAAAATGTTTGGGACACGGCGAAAGCGTACATGAGAGGACTTGCTATGACTTATTTGGGGAAAAAGAACAAACAGAAAAGACAAAATAAGAAAAAACTGGAGGAAGATACAAGACACTTGAGAAAGAATTACAGAAAGATATACAAAACAAAAAGATTAAAAAGTTAATGGAGCTGAACAAACATAAAATGAACTTAATAGAAAATGAAGAAGTGGCAATGGAAATAAAGGCAGCTAAGCAAACCTTTTTTGAACATGCAAATAAATCAGGGAGATGGTTAACATATAAAATTAAAAAGGAGAAAGAGAAGAGATGGATTAAACAATTGGAAGATGCTGAGGGGATTTTACAACATCGGAATGAAGAAAAGAAAAAAATAGCTTGGGAATATTATGAGAACTTATATAAGCAACAAACAGTTCCAGATGATAGGATAAAACAATTCTTGGAAGAAACAGAGATACCTAAAATACCGGAGAAATTTAAAAAGTTATTAGAAGGGAAAATAACAACGATGGAATTAACAGAAGCAATTAAAAGACAAAAAAATGGTAAAACACCAGGACCGGATGGATTACCAGCAGAGCTATGCAAGACATTTCAGGAAGTACTAGGCAATGTAATGTTGGAACTTTATAATGAACTTCTTTCTGAAGCTAAGATACCAGATTCGTGGTTCGAAGCACTTATTACCCTGATACCAAAGGAAGAAACGGAAATGCAGAAAATAAAGAACTACAGGCCGATTTCCCTACTGAATGTGGACCATAAAATATTTGCATCAATAATGGCGGAAAGACTTAAAAAGTTTTTAAATGAATTTATACAATTGGATCAAAATGGCTTTTTACCCAAAAGACAGATTAGAGACAATATGCAAATTGTATTGAACACATTAGAATACTGTTCTGTTCTTACAGAGGTAGACATTGAAGAGACTCAGTAGTAAAGGAACTTAGTTTATTCATGACGCGCACACACAACAGAACAGAAAGCAA
The DNA here is from genome assembly GCA_023970755.1 of Azemiops feae. Taxonomy (NCBI): domain Eukaryota; kingdom Metazoa; phylum Chordata; class Lepidosauria; order Squamata; family Viperidae; genus Azemiops; species Azemiops feae. The sequence continues at coordinate 2,472,279 of JALGBA010001115.1, read as the reverse complement.
AACTGACTCCACCCTTTTATACAAGGAGCTAGGGAACTGTTAACCAATAGATGCACGATTTCTTTCCGTGCTAAACATGCATTCCCGGGTTTTCAGACACCCAGTCTAGCTAGCAGGCCACGTGGTCTGCTAGCATTGTTGGTGCACGCCTTGCACCTGCTGTCTTAACAACTCAGTACACTACACCCCTCCCCCGTTGGTTGGAAGTATAATGCACCCCCTGAACAAAATAATAATGACAGCCTCCCTGTGGAGACTTCCAAATCACTCCCAATAGCCTAGGCTTAATTTCAATGCCTAGGACCTCTTTAGGATGTGGCGTTACCGCTCAAGGGCAGACATTGTAATCCTAGCAAGGTTGTTCTTTTGAGCGTGTTGTGAATTCTAGGCTTCGCTGACAGAACCCTCACGTAGTCCTGCAGGAACTTTGGTAGGCCTCTGGCCCACTCCAATCTCCTCGGAGGTGCCGCTAGTGCCTGGTCTGCAAGCTAGCCCACCGGGCTCGGCAGACCAGGACTTGGGGACCTGCTTATTGCGGTCGGGATTGGAGCATGCAGGCTGGCCAATTGGCGCAACTCTGCATGCCGGTTTGGGGTGGTATTACCCATAGGGGTGGTATTCCCCTGGTCAGCGTTCCACTGCGGGGCGGAATTCCCCTGAGGGGTGGTATTCCCCTGGTCGGCATTAGCAGCCGATTGGGAGTGATGTCCTGTAGGTGCGAAACCCACCATTGGAGTGGCTTGGAAAGCCGATCACGAGCAATGTCCCATGGACGTGGTGCCCGAGTCAGGAGCCGCCTCGCTGGCAAACCCCTCTTTCGATAATTGCAATGATCTGCTGTCACTGCTTGGTTGATCTTCCTGATCAGGATCAAGGGCTTCCTCCCCCCCTGAGAGCAGAGCCAGGAGCGGAAGAGTGGCTCGGCAATCTCCAATGAAGCTGGTCAATGTGCTGTCGCAGCACGCGACCATCCTCCAACGCCACTTCGTATGAAAGAGGCCCGGTGACCCTGCAAACCACAGCTACCACCCACAAGTTGCCATGGCCGTAGTTGCGGGCCCAAACTGGATCGCTCACATTCGAACGCCATGGTGCCCACGGCTGGGACACCTGTGATGCACCCTGGTCCAGGTGTAACCTATCTAGCCTGATGATAAGACGGCGACCCCATCAGAGCTCGGTGGGGCTCTTGCCTGTAGATGTGCACGGAGTGGTGCGGTGGCAGAGAAGAAAGTCCGCCAACCGGTGATGCCAGTTGCCGTGCGTGATCCGTTTTAATGACTCTTTCGTTGTCCGCACCATGCGTTCCGCTTGGCCATTTGACGCCGGGTGGAATGGTGCCAATGTAGCATGTCGAATTAAGTTCACCCGAAGGAAGGACTGGAACTCCGATGAGGTAAATTGAGCTCCGTTGTCAGAGACAATTACGTCGGGAAGGCCATGAGTGGCAAAAATGCCGCAAAGTACCCTGATGGTGATAATGGAGGTCGCAGCGGACACTGGAACTACTTCCAGCCACTTAGAGTGACTGTCCACCACAATGAGGAAGAGCTGCCCCTGAAAGGGACCAGCGTAGTCGATATGGATCCTCGACCAAGGAGCATGTGTTGTTTTCCACTTATGAATGGGTGCTTGGGGCATTTCTGGCCTGGACTGCTGACAAATATGGCACCCTTGGACCTGGGCTTTGATCTCCTTATTGAGCCCTGGCCACCACAGGTGGCTGCGCACAAGTGCCTTCATGCGGACTATTCCCGGATGTCCCTCATGCAGAGAAACAAGGACTCTAGTCCTCAGTGAGGTCAGGATTACTACCCTACTGCCCCACAGTATACAACCCTTAAAGGTGGATAGCTCATGCTTTCATTTCCAGAAACTCTGGAATTCCATGCCAGGACATGTGTCCGGCCATCCCGATAACACCCAGTTCAACACGTGTGTTAGCGTGTTGTTGGTAGCTGTTTCTGCAGCTACATCCCCAGCATGGAGGGGGGACTCAGGCAAATCCTGAATAGACAGAATGTGGTTTGCCGGTGCAGGATCAGGCTCTATTTGTCTTAAGGGCAATCTACTGAGGCCGTCTGCGTGGCCCATCTCTATGCCCGGTTTGTGAATCAGGCAAAAATCGTAGGCAGAAAGGAATATTGACCATCTCAACATTCTAGGAGAGATTATTTGGGGTGTCTGCTTGTTCGTTGTGAACAACCCCAGAAGTGGCTTGTGGTCCGTAAAGACCATAAAACGGCGACCATACAAAAAGTCATGGAACTTCTTGATGCCCGCTATGATTGCCAGTGCTTCTCTATCTATTTGCGCGTAGTTGCACTCAGAAGCAGAAAGGGTCCTGGAATAGTAGGGTACAGGGACTTGTGTCCCATCAACCTTGAGGTGGCTTAAGACAGCCCTGATCCCATACAGAGATGCATCGCAAGCTATGCTAACTAGTAATCGCTCGTTGAAATGAGCCAACACTGCATTAGACGACAGTAAGGCTTTGACTTCAGCAAAACTTTTCTCGTGGACGTTCGTCCACTTCCATGGAGCCTGTTTGTCTAAGAGCTGGTGTAACAGCTCTGCCACTGTGGCCTTGTGAGGGAGGAAAGCGTGATAAAAATTAAGGATCCCTAGGAAGGCTTGAAGCTCTCCCTTCGTTTTAGGGCTGGGCGCCTGCTGAATCGCTTTGAGCTTGGATTCAGCAGGGTGGATGCCTTCGGCATCTATGCAAAATCCCAAGAATTCCATGGAAGTAACTCCCACTTTACACTTTTCTTGTTTTAGCCTCAGGCCCGCTTCGTGGAACTGCTGCAAAACGGCCCAGAGCCTGTCAGCCAGGATTTCGACTGATTCCCCTGCAATGAGGACATCGTCGAAGTATGGGCATACACCTGGAATATTTCAGAGCGTGTGCTCCATGACAGTCTGGAAAATGCCAGGGGCTACGTTAACCCTGAATTGCAACCTCCGCACCTTGAAGGCTCCCCGGTGGGTTACAATTGTTTGAGCCTCTGCCGTGGCATCGTCCACTGGCAGCTGCTGATAGGTCTGGGCCAAATCTAGTTTCGCGAAAATGCGACCTCCCTTTAGCAACGCCAGAATATGGCTGACTACTGGCACCGGATAGGAGTGTTGCTGTAAAGCTTTATTCAAGGTGCATTTATAGTCAGCACAGATTCTGACTTCTCCATTGGCCTTAAGTGGCGTGACGATGGGGGTTTCCCATGGACTGCTATCCACAGGTTCTAGAACTTGTCCAGCTCGGCATCAATTCTCTGCTTGAGAGCAAAGGGCACCAAGCGAGGTTTAATCCTTATTGGAGCGATAGAGGGATCCAACCTCAAAGAAATTGGTGGCCCCTTGTATTTCCCTAACTCTGGGCTGAACATGTCTGAAAATTCTTTACACACTTCCGTTAGGTCGGCCATTTGCAGACTATTAAGCCCCGTCACCTGAATCCCCAGAGCCTCGAACCAATCGAGTCCGATTAGACTCGTGCGGTTCCCGTCGACTACAATGATGTCCAAGGGGCCCTCAAACCCCTTGAATTGTACCCCGATCATGGTCTCCCCCTTGACACTGACTCGGGAGTTCTAGAAATCTGTTAAGACCAGGTTTGACGGCCTGAGCTTAATCCATTGGCCGCTTCTGCTACAGATCTGTTTAAACGTGTTCTGGGAAATTATGGACAGAGCTGAGCCCGTATCCAGTTCCATTCTCAAGGGGACCCCTTGTAGCCTGACTTCGATGTGCAGTTTCTTTTTTAACAGCCGGTGAGCTGTTAAATACCGTCCTATAAATACTTCTCCGGCTTGCACAAAACCCCACCCTGTTCTGGCTGGGGACCCTGGTACCTTTCTGAGGCAACTCTGCTTTTGGGGGGGGCTTTCCTGTGGCCCAAACATACTGCGGCAATGTGGCCTTGCTTGCCACACCCCCTGCAAATTGCTGCGCAAAAACGGCAGTCAGCTCATTTGTGCCGACCTCCGCACCCGATGCACCTCGACGAGGGAACTGCCTTGTCAGTAGGCCGCGGAGGTCTTCTTCCCAGGGGTTGTTGCACCTGATCGAGCTCTTGGTCTGATTCGGCATCTTTCCCAGGTTCTGCGTCCTCGTGGTGGACGGTATCCGAGCACTGGGTGTTCTTTGAGAGCCGCAAGGCCTTAACAGCACCTCCTGCTGCCTCTTCGGCCATTATCTCTCTCAATGCATCTTGGAAAGAGACAGTTTCTTTGGCGAAGATCTTTTGTTGCAGCTCTCGGCTCCTCAGGCCACAGACTAAGCAGTCCCGCAACCATTCTTCCAGGTCCTTAAATTCACACGGCCGCGCTGCTTGGCGAAGGGCTGCGATGAAGTCTGCGGCGGACTCTCCAGGACGCTGGTCCTGCTGCTCGAAAGCGTGTCGCCAAGCGATGACCGACACTTTCGGCTCAAAATGTTCTTTGAGCATTTTCTTTAAATCGCCGTAAGTCACAGTCTCCAACAGCGCGGGGGCCACTAAGTTCTCCGCAATATCGAAAGTAGCTTGGCCACAAACACAGAGCAGCGTTGCGGCCTTCAACTTGTCTTCCAGAATCCAGTTAACTCTGAAGTAATTTTCAGCCCGGGCGACGTAAGAGCTCCACCTTTCAGGGTGAGCGACGTCGAATTCTGCAAGTCACCCTATTTTTGCCATGGCAGGGTTTCGGCGGTCTCTTCGCTACCACGTGCTGCACAATCTGCTGGAGGGGTTCCAGGGCAGTTCCTCGCAGCACTCTCCTCCAGCGTTTGTGTACTGGCAGGTGAGTGAGCCGAGGTAGGAACGCCGTCCCTCTACGTGGTCTAGGCCTTTCCTTCAGGGTGAGTCGGGCCTTTGTTGTTGTGGCAGCAATCCCACCTTCGTCGCCAATGTTCTGTTCTTATGGAGGTAGACATTGAATTTATTTCATTTTACTAAGAGTATCTGACAGATAAGAATGTAAAAAGAATGTATGTTAATGCCTGATAAAACAAAAATAAAATAAAATAAAAATAATATATATATATTATTAATGGGACAGGTTGCCATCAATGAAATAACTTGCCTCCCAGAGTTGTGGGTGCTCCATCGTTGAAGGTTTTCAAGAGAAGATAGGACAACCATTTATCCAGGGGGGTGGGGGTTGGACTGGAAGACCTCTAAGATTCCTTCTAGCTTTATGATTGTATGATTCTACTATCCCAGAAAAATATGAAATGATCACATGACCATTGTATGTGTCAGTAAGTCCTCCAATGTTTTACAAAAAAAAATCTCATATCCATCCTTTCATATACATTCTTTGGAGAATCCAGTACTCCCTAAATTGAATTTCTTTGATGAAGCAACCTTAATTTCAATTTTTTAGATGATTCTATGATTTTTAAGGATCTGAAGTCATTGCTGTGGCTTTCTTGGAAATTCTAATTCTTTAGTTCATATCTGACATATGCCAGAAATGTCAACTTTAAAAATATTCTTGAGCTTTTGATAGAGATATGTTATAGATTCTATCAAGCAAGGAACAACTCAGATGTGTACATACTGAGATGTTAGAACATGCTTCTGCTGAATATATCTCTACTGCTGTGGCTTGGGAAGACCATATTCGATTTAAAGTCAGGAAAAAAAACCTTTAAAATAATCATTTCATACCAGTTGATTTAAAGTGATGATTCCAGTTTTCACCCAAGCTTTGCAATACAATGATTTAACAGCAATTCTCAAAGCAGAAGTTTTCCAAAGAGTTAGAGTCATCAATATGAGTCTCATTATAAAATCAATTTATTTCCCAATATGGCCCAACGATTTTTCACCATTTACATTTCTGGAAATAGCTTGTTTCTACTGTATAGTTTTCCAAGTACTTCTGTGTGACTGCTATACAAATATGAGAGATGAGAGATGAGAGAGAGAGATGGATAGATATAGAGAATTTGCCATGATCACAAAGGAAATGCAGTAGATAATAACTGATAAATAATAACTGACAAAGATATTGAATCACCATGAACATTTTAAAACCATTTCTTTATTCTTTGAATAGAGAAGAGGTGACTGCCATTGTCACATGAATTTGTAGTATAGCAATAAGGGCTTCTGCTTGCTGTCCGTGAAATCCAATGCAAGTCCTTCTATCTGGGTATTATTCAGTCCAATCCTAATTCTGTAACTATACCAAAATACAAATCCTAAGTACTTGAATTAATTATACTGTAGGAATAGAAGGCATGAAAACTTTAGATTTTATCTAGATTGGAGTGCAGTTCAAATGCTTTTTTTTTTTTTTGTAAGCAAAAGCTTTAAGGAAAATGGCAAAATCAAGAGCAACATAATAATGAAGGAATATGAGTACTAAACACATCTGAGATGTGCCCTAGGCTGCTTCCACTATAGATGCTCTCTCCCCCCTCCCTCCCCATATTTTCTCCTTGCTACTGCTGTGTTCCATATTGCCAGCAGCCTATCAATCAATCGTTTAACAAACTAAAACCCTGAATCTACAGTTGGAATGGCTCACTTATACCATTGAATCCAACCCCCACTCTATCTAGGTATCCAAATTCAGGCAAACCTGACAGATGACTGTCTAGCCTCCATTTAAATTTATATCTAGTGAAAGAGAGTTCACCACCTCCCTGATCACTGCCACCAACTATCCTTATTACTGTGTATATCCATATTTGTAAAGACTGTATATTTAGCACCATACATGACTCCTGCAGCTTGAAAAAATGTTCATCTCTGCTATAAAGAAATAGAAATAAAGTGTATTGCTAAAGATATAATTATTTGTAGTGTAATGTAAATTTTATATAGCAATGTACTTTTACTTGTTTTTACAATAGATGCATGAAGAGTGTGTTACTGATGATTACTTTAAGAAGTCACTGGTTTTTATCAAAACTACACACGCAGACAAGTGTTTTATTATTTTATATAATGGATGAGGAATATTAAAAAAGGAAAGGTTTTGCACATTAAGAAACAAGAGCAATTACATAATCTTAAGGGCAAATATTCCACAATCATTTTGCATAATTAGATACAATACTTGCATTTTACAGGCACACAATAGGTCCATATTGTGTGCATATAGCAGTAGAAAATGGGAAAGGTGCCCAAATACTTGAAAAGAGAAGTACAATAAATAGATAGCAACAGCAGTTTAGTACAATCTATCTATAGATGGCATCTTTTCCATTTTCCATTTTCTGTCCATAGATGGCATCTTTTCCAAACTGTAATGTGAGGCCCTTTGTTTGGAGACAGGGCAGATATAGCTTTCTAAGACCCAGCAAACCATCATTCTAGTTTACTATAGATTGATGTTCTCAGCCTCAGCAACTTTAAGATGTGTAGACTTCAGTTGCCAGAATTCCCCAACCAGCATGCTGGATGGGAATTCTGAGTGTTGAAGTCCACGCATCTTAGAGCTGCTGGGGTTGAGAGACACTGCTTATGCAGTGGTGGGATTCAAATATGCGAACAACTGGTTCTCTGTGTGGATGCCGCTTCTGGAAGTCCATTCTGGGCCTGGGCAACAAAAAATTAGCTACTGGTTCTGCCGAACTGGTGCAAACCAGCTGAATCCCACCACTGTATGGATGACAATGTTTGTGAACTGCATAACCTTGTTTGCATATAACATAAAAGGGTAGTATTTGGAAACCATATCTTTAAATGATGTTATTCAGAGACATGATTTTTATTTTTATGTATCTTAATGAACAGATTTCCAAGTTACAAGAGTTAGAATATTTCATTTTAGCCTTTGTTTCCTCTAGTGGTTTCCTTGTTTCTTCCACTAAAATAGTCTGTGGATTGTTTTGTTAAAATAACTCTTCAGTCTGATGACATTTTTGAAGAATTTGTTTTTTTGAGTCACAATGGCAATCATCGTGTTTCATAAAATAGCTGCCAATTCTGCTGCTATGTCTGTGATAACACAAAATGTAACATTCATTTTAATCACTGCAAAATGTGCTATGTACTGTGACCATCTATCTATTTTTAAAAATGTGTATCCATATTACTTTTATAGCATTACCTGGAAGTCCAGGGGTCCCAGGGATTCCAGAAAGCCCCTTTTCTCCTTTATCACCATATGGTCCAGGACTCCCAACTCCTGGAAGACCAGGGAAACCTCTGTCTCCAGGGGACCCTGGTAAACCACTTATTCCTGGGAGTCCACGATCTCCTTTTAATCCAATGGTTCCCTGGATTAAGGAAAGAAGATAAGCAGGGTATAGGAAGAATTTACTGCTCCCCAAGTACTGATATACAATTGTATACTAGCTGAATAGTTCCTGATCTAAATCTGGATCAAGATAAAATCCAGTCTGTTGTGGAGATTTGGGGATGGGGGAGAATCTTCCTGTGCAACCTCCAGAAACATGGAGTTAGTATGCATGATGGAGTCATCTGTGGGAATCTAATAAGAGGTTCTCTCAGTTCTTTGAAACAGATCTTTTCCTAGGGTCTCCTGTCATGCCTAGTAGAGTTAAGTACACAGGAATTGAGGTCAGGAGGCCGCATAAACAAAGTCAAACACAGGATCCATAACAATAGAAACTGGTTGTTTATAGCCAACTTGTCTCCAGTTCTAAAACCTCTGTCATTTAAAGGATTTGCTCAGTACTTTACCTGTTCTCATAAAAATGCAGCCAAAGCAACGTTCAGGAGCCATTATAGTTGATCTCAGAACATTACTGATTCAGAAAAAAAGGCTTTTGGTAATCCTGGGATTGATGCTTCTTGAGAAGGTATGCACTATGTCAGAATAAATTTTATCTTAGTGAATAATTCATTTGGTACTACTAGGGGGCAAGCAAATAATCAATGAGATGGATTTGATGTTTGTTCCAAACAGCTTAATAATTATGCTGAAAAAGCTTTGAATTCAAAAATGCCTCCCCCTTATTCCTGCTCACAGTAATAAAGAACTGAGATGCTGTATGATAGGGAGTGATGAGGCAGTAAGGAAGGGAGTACACAATGGAGTTTCCTACAAGTACAATATTCAAAACAAATAACAGGGTACATCATAGTTTCCTGCCCTGGGAAGGGGGTTGGACAAAAAGACCTCCAAGGTCCCTTCCAGCCCTCTGATTCTATCCATCTGAAGAGATGTCTCATGGCAAAAAGTGGTTACAAGGAGGCAATGAAATGTTGCTGGGTTTCACAACAGTCAAGTCACTGTAGCCAATATTGTGGTGAAAGAAGGAAACAAAATTAAGAAATGAGGTTCATCAATTTGAGCAGAATTTCTGAAAGAAATATTCCTCAAATATTACTGTACTTCAGAGGGATTGAAATAGTTTGATAGCACTCTCTTAGACAAATGCATTGGATTGCAAGTAAAATTTCAATACTCTTTTAAAAAAGTACAGAACTCATATGCATATTGTACCATCAGTGAAAACAACTCATTTTCCCAGGCTGTAAATGGGGGATAAGCATGAATAAATGGATGCAGAAATTAAAAGTAACCCTGCATTTGATCTTGAATAGTACGAATATATCTATTCATGCACTGATGCTTTCCACCCCAGCCTCCTGTTGCAGTCTTTTTAAAGAAATACCTGGGACAGTAGGAGGAAACAGAACGCTTCAAACTTAACACTAATACAGGCAGTCCTCGATTTATGACCACAACTGAGCCCCAAATTTCTATTGCTAAGTGAGACATTTCTTAAGTGATTGAGGTCCCATTTTATGACCTTTCTTGCCACAGTTGTTAAGTGAGTCACTGCAGTTAAGTTAGTAACATGTTTATTAAGTGAATCTGGCTGCCCCATTGTCTTTACTTGTCAGAAGTTTGCAAAAGGTGATCACATGATCCCTGACACTGCAGCTGTCATAAATATGAACCAACTGCATCTGAAATTTAATCATGTGACCAGGGGGAAGCTGCAATGGTTGTAAGTATGAAAGCCATCATAAGTCACTTTTTCAGTGCCATTGTAACTTCGAATGGTCATTAAATGAACTGTTGTAAGTCGAGGACTACCTGTAAACCTTTTTTGCAACAATTATGGCAAATCCATTTAGATTTGGCATTTTTGTCCACCTGTTGAGTTCTTCCTGGGATAGGCAGATATTGTTATTTAATAATATTAAAGGTATCATTACAGGATTTACACAATTATCATAATTATATTTTTGTCCCAGTTTTTAAATATAACTCAAATAGGTGAATGTATCTACGACTTCTATCTCCTGTGAGCAGCAGCTCTCTGAGGAGTGCTGGACTCAAAGTCATTCAGCCAACTTTCATGCCTTAGGGACAGCTGGAGCTCTCAGAGACACCTACTTTCTAAACCAGCACCTTTACCACTGCACCAAAGATTTATTGATTAAAAGCACTTTGAATGATTGAAGGGAATGTATCCTCATTAATCAAGCACCAGTTTGTTTTCAGCCTGTTAGTGAAATCCAGCTGTGTCAATATCTGTCAGTGGAACAAATTCCTTCTCTCTCTTCAGCCCTCATTGCCCCACCCAAAATTGGTATGGCTCAAGAGAAAATGAGGGATGGAGAAAGGCTTGTTTTAGGATGTTACTGAATATATAACTTTTAGTAAAAGTGATTATAATAATGTGTACAGAAAATGCCATACTAGAAGAGGCATCCCCCTTTCTACATGTAGTGAAAGGTCTTCATCTCCTAAAACTGCGGCTCATCTGTGCATCAGTTAACCACAGCCTTTGCTTTTTCTATCAGACTATGCACTTACCTGAGTTCATTAATTTATCTACTCCTATTATCAAAGGATTTTTTTTATTTAACCAGGTATGAGTTCTATATAATTCATAAGATTATGCCAGATTAAAATAAAATGAGTTAATTTAAACACACACACATATATATTTATGTTCTAAAGTTTGTATAAAAGAATGGACATAGACAGATACATACAGATGCTCCTTTAGGTCCTGGGATGCCAGGGACACCGTCCTTTCCTGGCCTTCCTTCTTTGCCAGGAATACCCGATTGTCCAGGTAATCCTGGTAATCCTTTTTCACCTTTTACAACGGAGTCATAGAAAATATCTCCAGGTTCTCCTTTTGGTCCTGGGATTCCTATCTCACCAGGTACACCAGGAGGTCCCTGAAATTACAGATAGTTACAGCAAAATTAATTGTCTTCTGACAAGCTGTATAGTGAAGTAATAGCCAAAGTTGCTCATTTTCAGAATTTTTGCATCTGTAAATTAGCAGTGATCCATGGGCCACTGAAGTATCCCTTGATGTGACTAGATAGTTCAAATTCAGTTAAAATGGAGGATTCGGAGTTCATGGTGGACATCTCTGAAGAAGTGGAGATGGTGCCGTAGTGGTGACTAGCAGCCAGATGGAGAATTCTGGACAGTGGAGCCTCTCCAGACAAGGGGAGACTGTGAGATCACCCACCTGCCTTCCAGAAGTATGTTCCTCATGAGAAGACTGCAGCACTTGCAGTCAACTCTTGAGTAGAACGACTGGGGATCAGGGAAGAGTCAGCTTTCACCTGCAGTGCTGCCTTTCTAAGGACATTAGAAGACTTGAACCTTGCTGAAGATTTGCTCAGAGTTTGACTTTCTTAAACACATTAGAATATAACTTATTTATAGTTAAAAAGAGATTTCCAGACCAGTGAGATAAAGAAAAAAACCATTTGGTGAGTCAACCTTCTTTCTGGATCAGAAAAAAGAAATGAAAAGAAGATATAATAGCAAAAAGCTTAAAATGATTTTGATTTAAGAAAGTTTAGAGGAAAGTTCTGTCTCTTAATTTGAAACATTAATATTTTGACAAAAGTGCTTTGTTTGAAATAACTACAAAGGAGGAATGTCTGGTGAAGATGGCAGGATTTGCTGAGATAGTTAAAATTGATTTCTTTGATTATCTGAAAGGACAACAACAACTACTTTTATTAGTGACTGGAAGCCCCTTATGGATTTTTGCTGAAAAAAGGAAAAAATAAACTTGCGATTTATGGGTTAGATGATTAGAAAGGGTGGATTATGGAAAGAGGGAAGTCATGATGTAACCTTAAAGAAAGGGAGTAAAATATAAATACATTTATAACTGTTGTGAGGAAGACAGGAAGCCACTACTTTATAATCTTTCTTTTTCTTTTCTTTTCTTTTCTTTTCTTTTCTTTTCTTTTCTTTTCCTTTCCTTTCTCCTTTCCTTTCCTTTCCTTTCCTTCTGTTTCTTACCTATATACTATTTTTCTTTATTTCTTTTCTAAAATTGGTATTGCTTTTATCTTGTTAAACATTTCTTTAATAAAAATTATATTCAAAACTGAATTCAGTAAAATTAATCCAAGAATCAACCGAAATTCTCAGGACAGACTCATAAAACCACCCTCCCTGACTTTGCTTCAACGGTGCCTCCTCCTCCATCAATCACCCTACACAGAGAAAGCTCTCAGTCCAAAGTAAATAAAATTTCTGAAGGTAGGGAACTGAAGCACGGGTGCATTTTTAAACAATTCTACCATACAATGATAATGAAGAATTTCTATCCTTACAGGCATATTTGCTCATTTATTAACTCATTTATTAGCTTAAAATGCTATTCTCTCCAAGTGGCCTTCAAAGCCAGAAAATTAATGATGCCCACATATGTAGGTGAGTGTACACATATGCTGCATGTTAAATGGGGGAGGGGCATGCATTTACAGCTCCTGACCTAGCAACCTGTGTGGTCCTGAAGATCTTGGCTACTGACATAATTGAAACATTACTACTCTTATTCATCAGTGCTGTGAGGTGGGAAATGTAAACTTTTTCCTATTCATCAAAACAAAATGCCATGCCCTTAAATACAAAAAGAAAGAGATTCCTTGCCCTTGTATTTGAAATTCATTTCCTGAGATGATGAATGTTAAAACACTGATGACACTCATTATTACAAAAATATTTCTCTGAAAAATTCCCCAAAACACCCATTTACTTACTGCCACTCCCGGAATGCCTTCAAATCCAGGAAGGCCTCTATCACCTTTAGCACCTGGTGATCCTGGAATGCCTTTTTAAAAGAACAGAATATGTATGTGTGTATAAACAAACAAACAAACAAATAAGCATGGATACGTGTGTATTTTATATATATATATGGGGTTAGATGGGGTTTTGACATTCTTGTCTGGCTGCAACCTTGATCGTTGCTTGGAATGAGAAGGTGACTTTGGATGGTCAAAAGTACCAAATCCCTTTTCAAAATTCTCAAATTTTGTTCTCAGCTATTATGAAGAGTTGGTGGTTATGAAAGGACTGGCTCAATGATTTGAAGACTAGTGCCAAATAATTGTTAACCATTGTTACTGGAATGAAGTGGGAACCTCTTGTTGAGTCTGTTTGGCAATTTTCTACTTTCATTGTATTCTGTAGTGCTAATCAAAAGAATCACATGGCATGGAGAAAGTCTGCTCAATAAAAACTAGACATAACATTAAAAAAAAAAACCAATAGGCACAATTTGAACGTTTGTGAGACTATTGTGGGCATGGGTCATAAAACATTCGCCACATGGATGCTTGCCTAATTTTAAAACAGTTGCTGTGGTGGCTAGACATTAAAAAAAAAACCTAGTCATTTATTGTATTAAAAGTCAACTATTGAAGATTACTCCCATGCAATGTTTAGGCCACTCATTATAAATTAAAATATTGGCCAGTTCCATCTGTGAGTATTATTGCCCTGTGTTTAATCTATTTTTCAGGAAGTATTTGGAATAATTGGCAATGCCTACAATTTAAAATCAGTGTCAGAAATCCTACTTATTGGTTGCCAGTAACATCAATACAGTGAGGGGGAAAATTATTTGATTCCCCTGCTGATTTTGTACGTTTACCCACTGACAAAGAAATGATCAGTCTATAATTTCAATGATAGGTTTATTTTAACAGAGACAGAATAACAACAAAAAAATCCAGAAAAATGCATTTCAAAAAAAGTTATAAATTGATTTGCATTTTAATGAGTGAAATAAGTATTTGACCCCTTCGCAAAACATGACTTAGTACTTGGTGGCAAAACCCTTGTTGGCAATCAGAGAGGTCAGACGTTTCTTGTAGTTAGCCACCAGGAGGGATTTTATCCCACTCCTCTTTGCAGATCCTCTCCAAGTCATTAAGGTTTCGAGGCTGACATTTGGCAGCTCAAACCTTCGGCTCCTTCCACAGATTTTCTATGGGATTACGGTCTGGAGACTGGCTAGGTCACTCCAGGACCTTAATGTGCTTCTTCTTGAGCCATTCCTTTGTTGCCTTGGCTGTGTGTTTTGGGTCATTTCCATGCTAGAATACCCATCCACGACCCATTTTCAATGCCCTGGCTGAGGGAAGGAGGTTCTCACCCAAGATTTGACGGTACATGGCCCCGTCCATCATCCCTTTTATGTGGTGAAGTTGTCCTGTCCCCTTAGCAGAAAAACACCCCCAAAGCATAATGTTTCCACCTCCATGTTTGAGGGTGGGGATGGTGTTCTTGGGGTCACAGGCAGCATTCCTCCTCCTCCAAACACGGCAAGTTGAGTTGATGCCAAAGAGCTCAATTTTTGTCTCATCTGACCACAACACTTTCACCCAGTTTTCCTCTGAATCATTCAGATATTCATTGGCAAACTTCAGACAGGCCTGTACATGTGCTTTCTTGAGCAGGGGGACCTTGCGGGCACTGCAGGATTTTAGTCCTTCATAGAGTAGTGTGTTACCAATTGTTTTCTTGATGACTATGGTTGTTATGTATTGAGGTGAATTACTTGGAACTTGCTAGAAATGGCCAAACGGCTGCAACTCCAGACTGGCTGTCTACATCCTTGTTAACTTGTCTTTAAGTGGGAAATTCTGCTTTAATTCTATTGGCCGCCGCCTATAGTGGTGACTGTATAAATAGAGACTAAGCGGCAGTTAGGCCGCTTCTGTGTTAACCTAATAAAGGAGTTGTTTGTTGCACCTGCTGCCTCTTTAATGCCTCACCGATCCCGAAACACAACAGTGGCGACGAGGATGGGATGTGCTGCTAAGATGGAACAGCTGAGTCACTAAAGGGGTGAGACCAGGCATCAGCGCCCAGGTTGGAACTACGTTCCTCCCCTTCTACCTGCCAGTATGAAAATGCTGGAGGTAGTGCCTTCCCAAGGGACCCGTCCCTGGGAAATCCACAGAAGCCTTAACAGCACAAGGCATTGAGAGGTCGGAGACAACTCACCATGGCCAAGCTCGGAAAACTGTTGGAGTTCGATGTTACACATCCGGACAGATGGAGTTCATACATCTCTCGCATCAAGAACTATCTGAGAACTAACCAAGTTAGCGAAGACGGCTTAAAGGCTGCAACACTGCTGTGCATGTGTGGCCAGGTGATGTTCGATATAGCTGAAAACTTGGTCGCTCCTGCTACGCTTAAGTTGGTCACCTACGCCGAACTCAAGAAAATGCTCAAGGAACACTTCGAGCCGAAGCTCTCTGTTATTGCCTGGAGACACGCCTTCGAACAGAGGGAGCAACAACCAGGCGAGTCTGCTGCCGAATTGCACTGCGACAGGCGTCCCGGCTCTCTAATTTCACAGACCTCGAAGAGAGACTCAGAGACCGTTTGGTGTGCGGGTTGAGGAACAGGGACCTTCAACAGAAGTTGTTCGCGAAGGAGACCCTGTCGTTCCAAGACGCCTTCAAGGAAATTATGGCCGAAGAAGCCGCCGGGGGAACCGTTAAAACCTTACGGCCCTCCAAGAACACTTCCAGCCCAGAAACCGTCCACCATGAAGATGCTGAACGGGACGAAGACCCCGACACGGACCATGAGATCGATCGGTTGCAGAAACCACCAGAAAGAGCCCAGTGGCCATTTCACAAGACAGTTCCCTTCACTCGATGTGCGGGTTGCGGAGGCCGACATAGACGCTCGGAATGCAGGTTCCACACAGCAACGTGCCGGGCATGTGGCTAACAAGGCCACATCACCACCATCTGTAAAGGCCGCCAGAGGGAAGTTCCACAAGAAGAGTTTCTCAGGAAAGATACCAGGGCCCCGGAGCAACACAGAGTTGGCTATTGTGCCAGCCTAAGGAGCGTGTTTAGAATGGGTGCCCATCACCCACTTAAGGAAAAGCTGAGACTCAAAGTCAAAGTCAAAGTCAAAGCTCCAAGGAGTTCCATGCCACATGGAACTGGACACTGGGTCAGCCCTATTTATAATTTCCCAAGGAACATTGAACCACATTTGCAATTGCAACGGCAAATGAGTTAAACTCAAGCCGTCGAATCTCCTGCTAACAGATTTCCAAAACTCCCGTGTAGTGGTTAAAGGAGAAGCTATGCTCAAAGTTCAATTCAAAGAGTTTGAGGGTCCCCTGGAAGTTGTGGTAGTTGAGGGCAACTGCACAAGCCTCATCGGGCTAGACTGGTTTGATGCCTTGGGCATCCATGTAACTGGCATAAACCGAATGCAAGCAACGGACCTGGAGGCCATTTGCCAGGAGTTTGCTGATGTTTTCAGTTCTGACTTAGGAAAGTACAAGGGACCTCCAATTGCCTTCCACCTTGATCCTCGTACAGTGCCTTTTGCCCTTAAATCTAAAATCAATGCAGAGCTGGACAAGCTGTTGCAACAAGGCGTATTGCAGCCAGTAGACAGCAGTCGGTGGGAAACCCCCATAGTTACGCCACTTAAGGCCAATGGTGAGGTGTGCATTTGCACGGATTATAAGTGCACTATTAATAGAGCGCTTCAACAACATTCATATCCGGTGCCTGTAGTCAGCCATATTTTGGCGTCACTACAGGGAGGTCGCATATTCGCCAAATTAGATTTGGCTCAAGCCTACCAGCAACTGCCTGTGGACGATGCCACGGCAGAAGCTCAGACCATAGTTACCCACAGGGGAGCTTTCAGGGTAAGGCGCCTACAATTCAGGGTCAGTGTCGCCCCAGGGATTTTCCAGAGCGTGATGGAGCGCATGCTCAAAAATATTCCAGGAGTGACTGCCGGTTCCGGTTACAGTGCTCGCGGTCGTGCAAAGAGCTTGTTCTCTTTGCCGGCCGGTTTCCCCCCACCGGTAGACCCTGTATAGGGTTGAAAGTCGCCCTGGAGGGGCGACCACCATGGAGGAGGACACTCGTTGATCACAGAGGGAGTGGCAACTCCCTCTGCGGTCCGAGAAATCACCTTTGGGCCGACGGGGAAAAGATCGGCCATTAACATGGCCGATCACTTAGCTGTTCCAGCCGAAAGTCACAGCAACATCTAAGCGAAAAGAACCACTGTGGATGATCCGGGTGAGACCTTTCCTTCCCTCTTGATACCTTATTTACTCTCCTGTCAAAAGCTTTTAGAAACTACTTCCCTATTCTAAGAAAGCAGCGTTTGGATACTTGGGAAAACGAGCTGTGAAAAATAATGAATGTTTATTGTCTCTTTGAGCTGTTGGATTTCGGGGATCTGGAAAAAAAAAATTCTTACTGTGACTCTTTCTCTTGCCTGTATGTCTTTAGCTCGAGTGGAAGCCTTTAGGGAGGGGGGTGGAGTGGTTTTTTTTCCTCCCCCCCCTTCTGAACATTACTGTTTATTTCTTAAACAACAACAAAAAAAATCCCTCGGCTCTCGGGGCGGAATCACGTGGATTGGGCGGTATCCAGTTTAAGTATCCAGTTTAAGCTGTGCTGAATTTGGCGTGAAGCCCAGAAATTCCTATCTGAGTGAAATTAGCTCAAGGGCTCTGCTACAAACTAGCTTTTCACTAAAAAATGAAGACTACTCCATTATTGAAATGGAATCTTACCCACAGCTTGATTATGGACTGATACTAGAAAAACTTTTGGAAATGAAAGAGGAATTAAAGGAACATTTTAGAAAGCACAGGAAAGACAATGTTTCAGAGTTAAAAATTGAATCTCAAAGTTTGACTGATCATGACACACAACCAGATGCACAACTTAATGAGATGGAGGAAATATATTTACAACCTACTGAAGAGGAAGATGCTACACCTCATACACAAATGATGGAAAATTTTGATGCTCAAAGGCAGATTTCAACTAAAACATAACCCTAAAAGCAACAGGAATTGACTTCCAAATACAAGACATTAATGCTGACAATATGAATAAACAACGAATAATTACCATACTGATTAAGACTGATTACATAATGCAGACAACACTGGAAAAAAAGAGAAGAAGACTACGACCAGACTCAATTGTGGAAAAATGTGTATAGCCAAGCAGTACGATGTGAGGAGTTAGAGGCCCTATTGTGGAAACCTGTTTGGCACAAAAAGAAAGCTAGAATTAGGTTTAAAAATGAGTGCTAAAATTTTATCTGACGGGTTAAAAAGGCTTCTAGAGAATTGATTTGATTATGGTCTGGAATGGCAATATGGAAAATTGGAAATCTTAAATTTAAAAGGAGTTGGATTGATATTAGTGAAATATTATTGTTATTTTTATTTACAATGATTGAATGTTAACTAGAAATGCATTAATCTAACTAGGTTAAAATAATTGAGGAACTTTTAGAGATTTGGATTGACTTATAAAATATATATTTGATAGAATATAAGAGAGAAGTATTAAAATATAATAGTTATACTATATATGTGTTTTAGAAATTGTTATTGTTTTATGGGAAATTGAGGGACCCGAAATGTAACTTATGTGTTTATCTTAGGCTAAAATGTAAAATGGTTTTAAAATAGTTCAACCTAAAAACAGGATTTTGATTGATATGTGAATTACTAGCGATATTTTTGTTTTTTATATATAATGATTGAATTTTATCTAGATATGTATTAATATTAGGTTTTAGCTTGAGGGAAACAGAGAAGTAATGTTAAGGAATTATTGAATTATCTATGTTTGATTTTATTGTGTTTTTTTTTGGATGATTGATCACCCTATTTCCACGGAGATTCTTAAGGCACATTGATGTAAAACTAAAAATACCAATAAAACTTGTTGGGAAAAAAAAATATTCCAGGAGTGTGTCCATATTTCGATGACGTCCTCATAGCTGGGGAGTCAGTAGAAATATTGGCAGAAAGGCTCAAAGCCGTCCTTCAGTGTTTCCACGAAGCGGGGCTGAAACTGAAGAGGGAAAAATGCAAAATAGGGGTAGCTTCAACTGAATTTCTCGGTTTCCGCATTGATGCCGCAGGCATTCACCCTGCTGAATCCAAGCTCAAAGCAATTCAGCAGGCCCCCAGTCCTAAGTCTAAGGGGGAGCTTCAGGCATTCTTAGGCCTGCTCAATTTTTATCATGCTTTTCTTCCTCACAAGGCCGCAGTGGCAGAGCCATTACACTGGCTCTTGGATAAGAAAACACAGTGGCAGTGGACGAGCGTCCATGAGAGAAGTTTTTCAGCAGTCAAATCACTGTTGTCTTCGAACTTGGTACTGATGCCTATCAGCATTGCGTGTGATGCGTCCCCGTATGGGGTAGGGGCTGTGTTAAGCCATTTAATGGCTGATGGGAGACAAGTCCCCATCGCCTATTATTCAAGGACTTTGTCCTCGGCGGAACACAACTACGCCCAAATAGATAAGGAGGCATTGGCCATTGTGGCTGGCATTAAGAAATTTCATGACTATTTGTATGGTCGGCCATTCACGGTCTTTACGGACCACAAGCCACTTCTGGGTCTGTTCATGACGGACAAACAAACACCTCATATCATTTCTCCACGGATGTTGAGGTGGTCCATCTTTCTTTCAGCTTATAATTACAGGCTGATTCATAAACCGGGCCAAGAAATGAGCCACGCAGACGGCCTTAGCAGGCTGCCCCTGCCGCAATTAGAGTCTGACCCCGCTCCAGCTGCTCGAATCCTGGCCATCCAGGATTTGCTGGAGTCTCCCCTTAACGTAGGGGACATGGCTGTCGAGACAGCTTCAGACAAGACACTGAGCCATGTGTTGAACTGGGTGCTCACAGGATGGCCAGACATTAGTCCAGGGCTTAGCTTCCAGAGCTAGGAGGAAGGACGAGCTGTCAGCTCACAGAGGGTGCATTTTGTGAGGAAGTCGGGTCATAGTCCCAAGCTCATTGAGGCCAAGAGTGTTAGAGTCTCTGCATGAGGGACATCCGGGAATAGTCCGGATGAAGGCACTCGCGAGAAGCTACCTTTGGAGGCCTGGGCTGGATAAAGATATTGAGGCCCAAGTACACAGTTGCTACACTTGCCAGCAATCCAGACCAGAGATGCCTCAAGCCCCAGTCCACCGCTGGGAAACCACCCAAGCCCCGTGGTCAAGAATCCACATTGATTTTGCGGGACCCTTTCAGGGACAGCTGTTCCTCATTGTGGTGGACAGTCACTCCAAGTGGTTAGAGGTCGCACCTGTCCCAACTATGACTACTGCCAGGACCATCCAGGAACTGCGCAGAATCTTTGCCACGCACGGGTTACCCGATGTGATAGTCTCAGACAATGGGGCTCAATTTACCGCTGCAGACTTCCAGTCCTTTTTGATTATGATTATGATTAGGCACACCACTTTGGCCCCCTTTCACCCGGCCTCAAACGGCCAAGCAGAATGCATGGTCCAGACAACCAAAGAATCCTTGAAGAGGATCGTAACTGGCAACTTGCAGCATAGGCTGGCAGATTTTCTACTCTGCCAACGCACGACTCCCTGCACTTCCATGGGGAGAAGCCCAGCAGAATTAAGATGGGGCCGTTGCTTAATCACGAAGCTGGATCGTCTGCATCCAGACCGAGTTGCCTCAGAATCAGCACAGCCAAAGCCACCGCGGAGGTTGCAAGTTGGCGACCCGGTGTGGTCACGAAAGTATGCTCAAGGGGCACTGTGAGTGGTAGCTGTGGTTGTAAGGTGTCGGGGCCACTTTCATATGAAGTGGTCCTGGAAGATGGTCAAGTGCTACGCAGGCACATCGACCAACTGCACAGGAGGCTAGCGACCCAGCCGCTAGCTCAGGACTCTAGCGAAATTCAGGGCAGCATGACAGCAGCCACGCATCGGAGTTTTCGGGTGCGGGCAAGACCCTTCGACGAGGGGACGGGGCAATAGTGGAAGGCGAATCGGCCCCAGACACAGAGACTGCAACTGCTGAGCAATTCCAGCAGACTCCGCCGATTTCCAGCCCGGTGGGAACTGTTCCACCAATGGACACTGGCTCGGGTCTACCCGGACAGACCAGCCACAGAGACTCTGGTCTACCCATGATGGACGGGTCCCAAAGCCCCGGTCTACCCAGCCTGGCAGGCGAGCTAGTAGACTGGGGGCCTCCAGCATTGCCGAGGCGCTCAGAATGGTCGAGAAGGCCACCGAAGTATTTACAGGACTATGTTCAATATTTGTTATTGTGAACTATCTAGGGTAAAGGGGTGTTATGTATTGAGGTGAATTACTTGGAACTTGCTAGAAACGGCCAAACGGCTGCAATTGTTTAAACTCCAGACTGGCTGTCTACATCCTTGTTAACTTGTCTTTAAGCGGGAAATTCTGCTTTAATTCTATTGGCCACCGCCTAGCGGTGACTGTATAAATAGAGGCTAAGCGGCAGTTAGGCCACTTCTGTGTTAACCTAATAAAGGAGTTGTTTGTTGCACCTGCTGCCTCTTCAATGCCTCACCAATCCTGAAACACAACAATGGTCCCAGCTGCCTTGAGATCATTGACAAGATCCTTCTCTGTAGTTCTGGGCTGATTAGTCACCATTCTCATGATCATTGAAACTCCACGAGGTGAGATCTTGCATGGAGCCCCAGACCGAGGGAGATTGACAGTTATTTTGTGTTTCTTCCATTGGCGAATAATCGCACCAACTGTTGTCCCCTTCTCACCAAGCTGCTTGGCAATAGTCTTGTAGCCCATTCCAGCGTTGTGTAGGTTTACAATCTTGTCCCTGACATCCTTGGACAGCTCTTTGGTCTTGACCATGGTGGAGAGTTTGGAATCTGATTGATTGATTGCTTCTGTGGACAGGTCTTTCATGCAGGTAACAAGCTGAGATTAAGAGAGTGCTCCTAATCTCAGCGCATTACCTGTGTAAAAGACACCTGGGAACCAGAAATCTTGCTGATTGATAGGGGATCAAATACTTATTTCACTCATTAAAATGCAAATCAATTTATAACTTTTTTGAAATGTGTTTTTCTGGATTTTGTTGTTGTTGTTATTCTGTCATTCACTGTTAAAATAAACCTACCATTAAAATTATAGACTGATTTCTTTGTCAGTGGGAAAACATACAAAATCAGCAGGGGATCAAATAATTTTTTCCCTCACTGTAGACTTGGTAGGCAGCCTACTGTGTGGAATTCCATCCAAAGTGATATATACAGCTGGCCACATCTGTAGCTGCTTTTAAGCATTTTTTTCATTGCATTTACTATTGATAGGCATTCCAAGAATATTTTCCTGTATTTACATTTTTTCTATTTAATTTACGGAATACTTTTATATTACTTTATCGTAAGCTGCCAAGAGAAGATTATGATTTTGAAAATCAAATACAATGATCATTTGAATAAAGGAATAAACATGCTTATTAAAGAAATGAAATGTTGGAGTACTCCAAATAATTTTTAGAAAGAAGGACTTTTTTAATGCTTTACTTGAACTACCTATAATGGAATGATAATAAAATATTTTTTTTCAACAATAAAAAGAAGAAATTTTATGTATTTTTTAATTATCATTTCTCAATTACAGAGAATGCTCATCTTTTACAAAATGCTTAAACAAAACTAAATGATCATGCAACCATGTAGAAATTGTGGATAATGTTTGACAAACAGCCACATTTTGGGTAGACATAGAAAAGATGCAGGATAAGAAAATGTAGGTTTGTTACTCTTATTTTCTGTTCAGGAGGAAATAAAGATTGCATTTTCAGAAAAAGGCAGAGTTAACTTCATTTCTACTGCTCCAGGGATCAGATCCAAACAACAGACTCTTTCATCAAAATGAATTAAAATAAATGCCAAGATTATTTAACTCCTTCTACAATGTTAAGAGAGCATAGAATAGAAGGGAGGAACATTCCAATTAATTCTTACTTTCTCCTCTACTGTATATAGCCATCTAGTAATGCAAACTAACATTTGAAACGTGTTATTTGGTTACAAATATAATTTTGAAGCTATCTCTCCATTTCTTTGTGAAGCAACGTGATGAATGGAAGAGTAGAAAAACAGAACAAATTCTAGGGGAAAGTTTTATCTGCAGTGTAATTAAGGGATTCCCTCTTCTTACTTTACCTGGTTCCCCGTGAAGGCCCTGGGGCCCTGGTGGTCCAGGAAAACCTGCTCCATCACACTCCAAGCAGCCTTCGCCTTTTTCACCTTTGGGGAAAAGGTAAAAATGTTTGAAAATTGTTTACATTCAGTATAAAAATCTCATGCCTCAGGAATGGAAATATGTGTGACATAATATTTGACACATATTATTTAATCAAACTTTGAATGTGACGTATTGAAAATAATCTGTATGCAGATCCTAAAGGATTGCCCGTAGGCCCTGAAAGTTTTGGGTACTTCATCAAACAATAATTGTATTAACTATAGTTAAATAATAATTGCCTTTCTATGGGAATGAAATGAAATCTATTTTAGTTTCTTTTTTTTCCTGAGCCCATTCAAACACTTTGGGAGATTGTATCTTGCTTTATCTCATAAAACTCAAATACAATTTCTAATTCTGTTTTCTTGCATGCATGTGGTAGGAGTTCTTTGTCCCATCTTGCAGCAGTCTGGAAACATCGGTTCACTTCTGCAACTGCCTCTCTTGTTTTTGCTCCATTTTTTCTGAGTAATGTTGGGAGTTATATTAATTGTGAAAAGTCATACATGTATTACATATTGTACATGGCACACTTTTATTGTGTGTGTCTATGAGGGGAGAAATATCAGTTCCAAGAGAAACTAGAAGAAAGTCAAGTGACATCTTTAGAAGAGTTCTTGCATATTACTTTATAGAATTTTATTGACTTGGAAACAGGAGAGTATTGAGACAAATAATGGGGAGTGAGCAAAATCAAAATGGGCTGTAATCACAATTTTGTTCATAAGAATTTAAGGATCTATGAACTAGTTGCCAAGCATCTGAATTTTTATCACATGATCATGGGGATGCTACAAGGGTTGTAACTGTGAAAAATGGTCATAAGTCACTTTTTTCAGTGCCGTTGTAACTTTGAAGGTCACTAAATGAACTGTTGTAAGTTGAGGACTATCTGTACATCCTGCACTCGTGCTTGCCTTTAAGCCTGTGATTTCTTTCTATGCAGCAACCAATGTTGTTTTTAAAGCTTCCCTTAAAAAAATCACCTGTTCTACTTGTGGGTGTGAAGCATATAAATCTATCTGTGTTTGCATGGCATTTATGCAACATTTTGTTATGTTCCTCATGTTACATGCTAAGTAGTAGAGTACATCTAAAGTGAGGTTTAGGTTCACATGTATATTTGCGATTCTTTTATCCAAATCTCATACAGATAGTCTTCGACTTACAACAGTTCATTTAGTGACCGTTTGAAGTTACAACGGCACTGAAAAAAGTGAATTATGACCATTTTTCACACATATGACTGTTGCAGCATCCCCATGGTCATGTGATTTACATTCGGATGCTTGATGACTGCAACCTCCCAGGGGGGTCATGTGATTCCCTTTTGTGACCTTCTGACAAGCAAAGTCAATGGGGAAGCCAGATTCATTTAACAATGGTGTTACTAATTTAACAACTGCAGTGATTCGCTTAATACCTGTGGCAAGAAAAGTCATAAAATGGGGCAAAACTCACTTAACAAATTTCTCACTTAGCAACATATATTTTGGGCTCAGTTGTGGTTGTAAGTCGAGGACTACCTGTACTTTTTATTGAATTTATTTTTCATTAATGTTTAATCAATGACATCTCTTTTTGGGAACTCAAAAAAGAAAGTAAAAAACCAGGTCTTACCTTTTTCTCCTCTTTCTCCTGTGTAGCCTGACTGTCCTGGGATGCCTTGAAGACCTGGGTCACCAGGTGGACCATGTTCACACCCAATTCCATCTGCAATAGTAAGAAAATAAAGAATATTAATTCTGACCTTTAAACACCACTAATCTACACCAACGACACTGATTACCAAACATAAAAATAAAAGGCAGGAGCCAATAATACATATTATTAATGTCCATTTCTTTAAGGCTAATTCACATAACATTCTCCCTCTGTATTTTACTAATCCCAACAATTTGCAAAGTAATAATCATGTAAAGAAATCTATATTGCAGTACCTTCTATCCAACAATTGCAGAGATTAAGAAAAAAAGGGTACCGTATGGCAATATAGACCTTGCTACAAAGTGATCTCATCCCCCAAGGTCATCCTCACATATCATTATACTATCTCCCAAATTTTGCTCATTTTTATCTTTTGTACTCTTTCAATCAGCATTCTGCCAAGCACCTTCCTAGACACCAACAACTAATTTCTCTATGGTGTTTGCATTCAGTCTTGCTACCTCTTATTTTTTATACTGGCATAGTAACAGTATGCCAGTATCAGTATCTTGGGGCTCATCACAATGACTCATGCCCTATTCCCCCCCCAGCTGGATTACTATAGTACAGTCTACATGGGGCTGCACTTGAAAAGTATCCAGAAGCTTCAGTTGGTACAGAATGTAGCAGTGTGAGCAGTTTCATGTGTTTTTAGGGGAACACATGTTATACCTCCACTTCACAAGCTAAAGTGCTTACCAGTCTGTTTCTGGGTATAATTCATGGTGATGGTTTTGACATTTAAAGCCCTACATGGTGTAAAGCCTGTTTGTTTAACAGATCCCCTATCCCCATATGCCCATTCTCTCCATCCTTCATCCTTAGCAATCAAATTGATCATGTTTTTGAATTAATTCATTTTCCACATGTACATATGAATAAGCTTAAATGACCAGACAGCCATTATTTTCAATCATACTGTGTTTCTGAATGACCCAATCGTGCCATGTTGCAATCTTTTATATGACATAGTCATCATCTGATGGCCCTAAATATATTGACCTTTGCTACCCGCCTTAGCATTGGTCAATTTAGGCTCAATCCAACCCATAGGCTGCCGTTCACAAAACTTAATCATTCTTTTTTCTGGGTTTGGAAGCCAAAAATCCTTTTTTGGTTCTTTTAATTCTTCAAGATACTGAAACACAATCCCCTTTCACTCTGGGGTTCGCTACTATACCAATGAACCATAAGTGCCTAAAGACCTATTAGACAAAATTTCTTAATAAAAAGGCTAGAAACAGTTCTCAGAAAAGACAGTTCTATTTTTATGGAGCCTGGATCTTCATATATACTTTTTACATTCTCTGGATAGAATGATAAAGATGCAGCTGTTGTTGTAAGCAAGAATCACTTGATTAATTATATGGTCTTAATAAATTACTGTCAGAAGTCACCAATCACTCATTGTAAAATCATTTAGCCTGGCCAAAGTAATAGTTTTGACGTATACAATTATGTTCTCCGACAAATTCATTCAGCACATTCTGGCCACAATCCTGATATTTACAGCTTATCTCAGGTCTTTTTAAATATTAAATAATATATTTTCTAAGGATAATAGTGACTTGCCTGTTCCACCAGGTGGGCCTGGAGGCCCGGGTAAACCACGAGATCCTGTAAATCCATCTCTTCCTTTTGGCCCAGGCAAAGATGTTCCAGGAGGCCCCTGGTCACCTTTTCTCCCTCTTTCACCAGGAAAACCAGGTGATCCTGGAATAGCTTGCCCTCGATTACAAGAATGCAATGAAATGAACTCATGAAAACCTTCTTTAGAAAATACATGCATCAATTATAGTAACAACATCAAATAAAAATATTAAAGGTAAGAATAGAAAAAAATTGCCATATATCTAAATATGCCAAATAGGTTGAAGCATTTTTTTTCCTTTCAATCATTTCCAATTTTCATTGGTTTATATATCAAAATTGTTATTTATAGAAATATCCAGCTGCATGAAATCTAAAGATATGGGAGAGACTCCCAATCAGAGGCCATTTTTGTAGACATACACACCATAGGGTTCTGATGGTTGCCATGCCATCTCATTCCATTAAAGAGATATAAAGATGTAATAGACCAAACGTATCAATTGTGTATTATTTAGTTATTGTAATTGTATATCCAGGAACCCAAGGTGCCTTAACATGGAGATTGTCAGAATCCAATTATATTTTATTTCTAGCTATCTACTCTGAGAAAACCCAATTCTTACTCTCTTCTGGATTCTGTCATACTACAAAGGGGGGGGGAATAAACACGGGTGTTTATGACTATCAACTACAAAGCAACATCCTCTGTGGATTCCCTTCGAGAGTACTAACCATAACAATGCGGCCATCAGCCTTTGATCTCACTCCCTATGAAGTCTCCTTGTACTGGCAGCAAGGAAAAAAGGGGGGAAGATTTCAACACTTGTGATCCGATGGATTTAACACCCAACCATCTGTCAATTTGAATTGACCAGAAGGAGTGTGGAGTGGGGCTGCCTGGGAACACTTTAAAACATTGAATGGTCCTTCAGATCCTGTCTAGCATGCCTTCAGTCAGTTTTTCTTAATAAAGATTCCTGTTGGAAGAAATGTTCCAAGAGTTCTGTCTTCTTAAGATGTAAATTGAGGTGGGTCCTTACATTAGACAGGATCTACAAAATTGGTCAACCTGGAAGGAAGAACCTTGCCGGGGGACTTTGCAAAAAATACCATCTCAGATGACGAAGCGGGGAAGGGGGAAAGCCCCCCAGAGAGGGAGCCGTTGCCCCGACTGGAAACCTGCCAAATATCCGGATCTGAAGGGTCAGATTCCTCAGGAGAAGAGGTGGTGGAGACGCGTAACCACAAGCCTCGGTGGTCAGTGGGCATTGGAAAGAAAGGCGAGTGGAAAAAGAAATCAAGAAAGGTGACCCTGAGATGGGGGGGCAACCAACCAGGATGGAAGCAGGAGATGGAGAGATCCCTGCACACAAGCGAAGATGAAGAAAGCTGGGCACAGCACTCGAACTGGATCCTAGAGAAAGCTATCGACTTGATGAAGAGAACCCTCAGCTCCCTAGGAGAGGAGGATCCTGAGCCCCACGGCCGCACCAACTCCTGGAGCCGCAACTGGAGAGACACTGAGGGGGAATTGGAACCTGCAGCCCTGGGGACATCCGCTGATCCAGTAGTCCCCACCCCCCGCTGACCTGCAGATGGCGATCCGGATGGAAGACAATACCGACGAAGAAGGCACCGATCCATTCAAAGACTCCCACCGCTGGACGCGAAATTCAAGGGAGAGCCGACACGCTTGGGGTTTTTCCTAACCCAAGTCCTTGGCTACATGGAGGAACACGGGCGGCACATCCCTAGCGACAAAGCCCGTATCCGGATCATGCAATTTGCTCTGGACGGGCCGGCCACCGATTGGGTGGTGAATTTGCATGATTCCAATGCCCCAGAGCTCAACGACTTCAACCGTTTCATGTCCTCTCCGAGAAGGCAATTTGAAGACCCCCTGGCTGATCGCAAAGCACGCAAAAGAATCAAAACGATGAGGCAAGGCAGACGGCCAGTAGCCGAATATACGCAGGAATTCCGAACCATTGCCAGCAAGCTGAACTGGCCGGAAGAAATCCTCCTTAGCCATTTCAAAGACGGTCTGAATTACGACCTATATGACGCTTGCCTGCCCCGGGGGGACCCACACCAACTCGACGAATGGTACGTCCTGGCAGAGGAAGCAGAGATCGACCTACTGAAGAGGCACCGCTGAGGAAAACAATGGAGTGCTCACCCCCTGAACCGACGCGCGAACCAGCGAAGCCATCGGCTATGGCCAAGAAGCCAACGGGCTGTTTCAAATGCGGGAGAGAGGGGCATCGGGCTGTAGAATGCCGCTCGAAAGCCCCCCAGCACAACCCAGACAGACCACCGGCCAACAAATCTGGGAAGTCCCCAGCTAAGTCAAAAGAATCTGCCATGAGAGGGATAGAGGCTGTGGAATCCGCTACCTCCGCCCATCGTGGGGAAAGAGCTCCAGCCTACACCGCAGGGCCGGTGGATGCCCCAGATGACAGCTCGGAGGGCGAACCACTGGTAAGTGGATCCATCCCACCCATCCTCAAGACAGTGACTATATTAGTCCCCTCCATGCCCAAAGCTGTCAAAGTGAAAGCCTTAATAGACTCTGGCTGCACCCGCTGCCTCACTAGCCCGACGCTAGTGGGAAATTTGGGCATTCCGGTGAGGAGGCTGGAACAACCAATCTCATTTGGCCAGTTAGGTGGCCGCTCCGGTCCTCTTTAGAGAGAAGAAGGACGGCTCTCTACGCTTATGCGTGGACTACCGCCTATTGAATGCAATCAGTGAAAGCAACCTATACCCCCTACCCCTCATGAAGGACATGTTATCACACCTCTCGAAAGGAAATTTTTTTACTAAACTAGATCTAAGGGAAGCATATTACCGCATGAGAATTAGGGAAGGGGATGAATGGAAAACCGCATTTAACTGCCCAATGGGGTGCTACAAATTCAAAGTTTTGCCATTTGGATTACAAGGGCCCCCCGCAGTATTTATGCAATTAATCAATGAGGTACTAAAGGAGCACCTATTTAAGGGGGTCCTGGTTTATTTAGACGACATCCTTATCTTCACCGAATCAAAAGAGGAACATGTCAACCTAGTCAGAGCGGTCTTAAAGAAACTGCGAGCCGCCCACCTATATGCCAAATTATCAAAATGCGAATTTCACCAGGAAAGAATATACCTAGGTTACCGCATATCCCCACAGGGCATTGAAATGGACCCAGAAAAGGTCAGGGCAGTATTAGAATGGGCACCACCTCGCACAAGAAAGCAACTGCAAAGTTTCCTGGGTTTCTCAAACTTTTACCGCCAATTCATCCCCTCCTTTGCCCAGATAGCCCTGCCCCTCACGAACTTACTAAAAACGAAGGGAGAATCCTCAGTGAAACCTAGCCAGCCACTAAAATGGACAATGGAATGCCAAGCGGCATTTGAGAGATTAAAGAGGCTTTTTTCTGCCGAACCAGTACTGAGGCACCCAGACATGGACAAACCCTTCGTAATACAGATGGATGCAAGTGATGTGGCAGTGGGGGCTGTACTATTACAAGAAAATGATGAAGGAATATTGCAACCCTGCACGTATATGTCCAGGAAACTCACTGAAACGGAACAGCGCTGGCCCATGTGGGAGAAAGAGGCATCTTTACTTACATGGCGCCAATTCCTTGAAGGCAATAAAATCCCTTTCCAGGTGTGGACAGACCACAAAAATTTGGAAGCCTTGAAAACACCCAGGAAACTCAACCCCAAGCAAGCCCGCTGATCCCAGCATTTTCACCAATTCAATTTTAAGCTCAAGCATTTGCCGGGGGGAAAGAACTTTCTGGCAGATGCATTATCTCGCATGCCCCAATATAACAGCACGCGAGCCACTGACTCTAAACCGATCATGGGAGAATCACAACTGGCAGCGCCAGTGACTACCAGAGCTCAAGTTAAATTAAAACCACAGCTGGATAGCCAGACCAGAATTGAATTCCGGAAAAGTTTGGAAACAGATGAATGGTTCCAGAAAATAAACACGTATGCACAATGAAAGACGGACTGCCTTGGGTGGGGGAGAAGTTATATATACCGACCACCCAAAGGATCACATTCATGCAGCTTTGCCACGACACAAAATCAGCAGGGCATTTTGGATTTGTAAAAACATTGCACTTAATTAAACGGCAATTTTGGTGGCTATCCATGAAAAAAGACATAGAAAGTTACGTGGCCAGCTGCCCAAAGTGTGCAACTGCAAAAAGGTTGCACGGGAAATCGCCAGGACTGTTACAAACAGTGGCAAATCCCTCAGCCCCCTGGAGGGAAATAGCCATGGATTTTATAGTGGAATTACCAGAAAGCAATGGGAATACTGTGATTTGGACGGTCATGGACTTATTTTCAAAACAGGTTCACTTTATTCCTTGCCAAAAGATCCCCACCGCAAAAGCTTTAGCGAAACTTTTCGTGCAACATATTTACAGATTGCATGGGGCACCCCAACGCATCATATCTGATAGGGGAGTGCAATTTACGTCTGCATTTTGGAAGGAATTTCTATCCCTTTTAGGGACCACCCAGGGACTGACATCTAGCCATCATCCTCAGGGAAATGGTCAATCGGAAAAATGTAACTCAGTACTTGAGCAATATTTAAGATGTTTTCTTAATTTCCAGCAGTCAGATTGGACGGACCTGTTACCTTTTGCAGAGGTTGCCTACAATAATGCAGTCCACTCCAGCACAGGTTACACTCCTTTTCAAATAGCTACCGGTCAAAGTTTCAACCCCATGCCTGAACTAACCCCAAACGAACCAGCAATCCCATCACTGAAAGAATGGATGGAACAATTACAAAACACCTGGCCAATAGTTAGAAAAGCTCTAGAGGAAGCTAGGCAAGCATACAAAGCACAAGCAGATAAGAAAAGGGTGGAGCCCACACCATTCATTATAGGAGAAATGGTGTACTTGTCTACAAAATACTTAAAATCCATACAACCCTGTAAAAAACTTGGACCAAAATATATAGGGCCTTTCCAATTAAAAGAATCATAAACCCAGTAACAGTAGAATTAGAATTACCCAAGAATCTTAGGCAAATACACCCAATTTTCCACTGCAGTTTGCTGAAAAGAGAACAACAGTCACCCTTACGGCCAAAAATCCCCCCCCCACCAACCCCAATCATGGTAGAAGGAGAGCAACACTTCGAAATAAGGGAAATCATGGACTCTAGAAAATATCGTGGGGAAACTCAATACCTAGTAGCATGGAAGCACCTCCCCGCCTCTCAAAACGAGTGGGTCCATAAACGTCATGTCAGAGCCCCGAAGCTTTTAAAGAAGTTTCATACAGAGTATCCTAACAAGCCAGACTAACTTTTATACCTGTTTTGTTTTCTCTACAGGTGGACCTCTCTTATTTTTAAGGGGAGCCGGATGTCAGAATCCAATTATATTTTATTTCTAGCTAATCTACTCTGAGAAAACCCAATTCTTACTCTCTTTTGGATTCTGTCATACTAAAAAGGGGGGGGGGGAGTAAACATGGGTGTTTATGACTGGCATTCCTCCTATCAACTACAAAGGAACATCCTCTGTGGATTCCCTTCGAGAGTACTAACCATAACAATGCGGCCATCAGCCTTTGATCTCACTTCCTATGAAGCCTCCTTTTACCGGCAGCAAGGAAAAAGGGGGGGAAGATTGCAACGTTTGGGATCCGATGGATTTAACACCCAGCCATCTGCCAATTTGAATTGACCGGAAGGAATGTGGGGTGGGACTGCCTGGGAACACTTTAAAACATTTAATGATCAGGGGGGTCCCTCACATCCTGTCTAGCATGCCTTCAGTCAGTTTTTCTTAATAAAGATTCCTGTTGGAAGAAACGTTCCAAGAGTTCTGTCTTCTTAAGATGTAAATTGAGGTGGGTCCTTACAGAGATCTTTCTTTATTTACCTGCTTCAACAAACCTGTGAAGTAGTAAGCTAACAAATAATCATATTTTAAACAATTATCTTAATTAGAACATCATATTAGTTATGTCTAAAATAGTTGTTGTATTGAAATGTTGCCTCTAAGTGTGTAAATCAAACAGATCTTTTAAACAATCACTTAATAAGTCTTATTATTCAAATACATTTGTGATTTGACTGTGCCATATTAAACTAAGTTCATTTTGGTCCTTTTTAAAAATACACTAAGTTTCTCATAAAAGAGAAAAAGATTGTCATGCCAAAAAATAATAATAACCTAATGTACATTTAAATACAGTATTTACAGTATGAAGCAGTAGGAGTGTCTTTTCCGACAACACATTTTATTAAAAGGCCTTAAGCTTTTGTGAACTACAAATCACTTTACTTGATTCCTGGAATGGTTAAACTGATACAGAATTGACGCAGGAGAAAGGGAGAGGAAAGAAGGAGACTGGGTGGCTAGTCAGATGCAGACAAAGATGTGGCTTCTGAAAGTACATTACGACTGTTACTTGATAAGGTGTTCATAATCAGTTTCACATGTAACCCATAACCCTGCCTTCTCCTGCCTTCCTTCCCCATGCCTCATCACATGGATATAATGTAACCTCTTTACTCTTTTACTTTTAAAGACTACCGGTAAGCATCTATAATATAAATGCTATGTTGATTACATTGCTAGGGGGAAAAATATAATTATAAAAGAAAAGATGCAAAACCACT
This sequence comes from Azemiops feae, assembly GCA_023970755.1. NCBI lineage: Eukaryota > Metazoa > Chordata > Lepidosauria > Squamata > Viperidae > Azemiops > Azemiops feae. Next base: position 2,439,019 of record JALGBA010001115.1, on the reverse strand, counting down.
GATAAGATGTCAAGAATGCCAGACCCTGGAAAGTTCTGCAAAATAGGGAAATGATACTGAACATAAATGAATGCTTTATAAATATCAGTTGTTCAAAAATTATGGCAAATATCAGTGAAAATATATCATTTATATCCACAGAAATATTGGAAATAAAAGTTGGCAAAGTTCTAGAAAAAAATCAGTCTAAAACTAATCAATTAACCAAATTAACAAATATTCTTACCTGGAGGACCTGGTGGCCCTGAACTACCTTGAGAACCTATAAAATAAATATAATAAATATTCAGAAATTGTATTTGATATTTGGTTGGCCCAATATCTGGGGCCCAATAAAACATACTGTATAAGATTGGCTTGATTTTTTTTCTAGAGGCTAGGTTACTTATTTTCTCTCAAATCACGACAAAAAATAATAACTACATATGTTATTATTGAAATTATTATTGGATTTATACCCCACCTTTCTATCCACTTGACAATCAAGGCAGCTTGCAACAAAAGAGAATTAAAGCATCATGAGTAAAAGAAATTACTAGCAATTTAAATTTTATTTAACTTTAGTTAATTTCTCAACCAATTAAGAATATATAATGAATAATGACCAAGATTTACCTTTGGGACCTGGTTCACCTTTACTTCCTGAAAACCCATGAGGTCCTGGGTCACCCTTTTCACCAAACACTTCTTCTTCTTCACCACCTATAACCTGAATAATGGCAAGCATCAAAATGCAGAAAACCCGTAAATCTGAAATCTTCCAAATAGGTCAGAGCTTACAGTATTTCTGGGATTCCCATCTTTCTTAAGAATTGCTCTAGCCCAACCTTCCCAACCCTGATGTTCCCAAGATGTCTTGGATTTGTAACTCCCAAATTTCCAAGTCTTCCCATATCTTAAAAGAAACTTATTTTAATGAATGCAAACATAGTAACAAAGGTTTCATTTGAGCAAGGCAAACCACTTTTGGGATTGTGCTATCAGTACTGCCTCAGTGTTATAACTGGGTCCAAATTCTGATTAAAAAGGATCCAGATTATCCATTTGCCTGGTGGCCCTCTAGAATTATAAGCTTTCTCAACAACCTGGCTGAAGATTGGCCAAAACTAACTCAGTTTTGCTAGTTTAGAATGACCTCTTTAAGAGAAGTTGGATAACCAACTCTTTCAGAGCAGGTGATACTACCCTCTCCTTCATAGAAGCATTAATCATCACATAAACCTGCCACACATCACCTCCTGGAAGGTTTTAAATAACAGGATCTATAATATGGATCTAAAACACAGGTGTCAATAGAATAATATATATGTAGCTCAAGGTTGGACTGTGAAGTCCCTGGTGCTCTCTGAGTTTTAAAACAAGGATGATTGAACTCACAGCCCCAAGAATCCTGTTTATTTCATTGGGGTTGACAGATTTAAACTCTTCCCAGGTAATTGGGGAGCTCCACAGGACCTATAACCTCTAGGTTCCACTCCAAGCAAATTCAAGAGACTTTATGCAACAAATACCCAGGATATTACAGCAACCATATAAGTGTTCCTTTGGTCCCTACCTACCTAAAGGAAGTGGATCACTCTAAACAATGGTTGCCTTTCCATGGACATTTTGCTATCCTTATCACCACATGGAAATCCAAAGGTTCTTCTCGATGCATAGTTGGGATTATTTTTTGTTTTCCTCCAGCAGTGCTCTAGGCATGTCTTATGCTCCTTCATCACCCAGAGTTCCTCTGAAAATCAGGAAATTCCAGGATCCCTGTGCTTACAGAGTTTGCATAGCTGTGATCTTATCTGAGGCCATGGTCACCTTTGTGTTTAAGCAGAACAACTGTATGTGTACCAGAGTTCCAGGAACAATCTGCACCCTGAAGCTCCCTCTGAATCCTAATTAGGCTCCTTAGTTGCTGGAGGCAAACCAATTGAACAGATCCTGCCTCCATGCAGTGGAATGTAGCCATAAAGAACTCTAGAGTAAGACTACCACCCCTCAACTCCAAATCACATTGCCAGTGTCCCAGGGTAAAATTTTATTAACAAAGTTAAGTGATCAGAACTTTATGGGGGAGGGCGGGAAGGAAGGAAGGAAGGAAGGAAGGAAGGAAGGAAGGAAGGAAGGAAGGAAGGAAGGAAGGAAGGAAGGAAGGAAGGAAGGAAGGAAGGAAGGAAGGAAGGAAGGCCCCAGATTATTTAGATAGTGAGTCATGGGACAGCAGTACTTTGCATATAATCAATATCAGGGTCAGCCCAGATAATTTAAAATAGTTCTATCTAACAGCCCAGAAAACTGCTGCTGATCAGAGTAGTCAATACTGCAATAGGCAAGCAAACAGTCTAGTCTGCACTGAACTATCAACTTATTTATAAAATCGTGGGTGCTCCATCACTGGAGATTTTTAAGAAGAGGCTAAGCAGTCTCTTGTCTGAGATGGTATAGGTTCTCCTGCTTGAGCAGGGGGCTGGACTAGAAGACCTCCAACGTCCCTTCCAGCTCTATTCTATTCTATTCTATTCTATTCTATTCTATTCTATTCTATTCTATTCTATTCTATTCTATTCTATTCTATTCTACTCTACTCTACTCTACTCTACTCTACTCTACTCTACTCTACTCTACTCTACTCTACTACTACTCTATTCTACTCCTATTCTACTCCTATTCTATTCTATTCTATTCTATTCTATTCTATTCTATTCTATTCTATTCTATTCTATTCTATTCTATTCTATTCTATTCTATTCTTCTATTCTATTCTATTCTATTCTATTCTATTCCTACTCTATTCTATTCTATTCTATTCTATTCTATTCTATTCTATTCTATTCTATTCTATTCTATTCTATTCTATTCTATTCTATTCTATTCTATTCTATTCTATTCTATTCTATTCTATTCCTTTTAAGAATACAAAGCATTTAAGACCAGATTTTACACTTACAATTCCTGGAGGTCCAGGAGGTCCTGCTACACCCTTATCTCCCTGGGAGGAGGGAAAAGAAGGAATTTATCTACTGACTTTGAAACAATATTTTTAAAAACTGAGTATAGCCAACTGATTGCGTTGGGAAGGGAGGAAAGGGAAGATATAGCCAATGCAAAAATGTGTATAGTTCTCTTTAGTAACTTTGCATGTATGAAAGCCTTCAGCTCCAAATACATACCATTAATCACTTGAAAAGTTTTTAAAGTTTTAACAGTATAAATTATATCTATAGAAATACTGTAAGCCCAAATACTGTGCTAGCTGTGGGAGTCTGTGGAACCCTTCTGCTGATAACATTTATTCGTCCTTAATGGAACAAGAAACAATTTGCCACGTTTGAACCAATGCTTAAAACTGTTGCCAACCAGCAGAGCCCAGAAAGTCTTCCGATAATGATGCAATGCTGACATTGGAAGGGCTAGGATTTAAATATTTTTCACTTCTTTTAGAAGGTTTGGGGAGTGCAGGTAAAAAAGGTAAAGGAGTCTCTGTGGATTTCACTCTGCTAAACATTGCCGACTCTAGGGGCCAGTGCTCATCTCCATTTCAAGGCCATTGAGCCAGCGCTGTCCGAAGACATTTCCATAGTCATGTGGCCAGCATGATGTCATGGAGCACTGTTATCTTCCTACCAAAGTGATACCTATTTATCTGCTGATATTTGCATGCTTTTGATCTGCTAGGTTGGCAGGAACTGGGGCGAGGATGACACTTGGGTCTCAAACCTGGGCTGCCAGGTTTCCAGTTGACAAGCCAAGCATCTTAGCTACTGAGCCACTGAGCTTTAGGGAGTGTAGGAAGAGGAACATTTTACCTCATGGAAACTTTTACCCCTAAAACTGCTTGTTTAAGCCAAAATCACACTGCATAGAACACTAAACATTTTGGACTTATGTTTGGCCATCCAGGCTATAGTTACAATAGTTTTTACTAATTGGTTTGAAAATTGGCAATAGTATAGATCTTAACAAGTACATTATAATTGCCAGTGGCATTGTTATAAGTAATATGAGTATCAATTAATTTTGAGGCATACATATTAAGAAACTTTTTTGCAATTTGCTACCTGAAGACCTATTAAAGTATTAAACTCCCCTGTGTGCCTGTTGGATTAAATCATAAAAGAGGCTAACAGATGAGAGTTCAGCAAACACTAGTTATATTAGTTATACATCTCATAATTATAAATAATAACATCCTGTTAAGATGAATGATTCAGAAATCAGCTGCATTTTTTTTCTTCCTTTCATTCTGAAAGATCACTACTTGAATCATCCTTGATTCTTCCTGTTTACCAACCAGTGATGGGTACCAATAAAAGATTAAGGAAAAGATTCCTTTCTGCTCAGTCTATGGCCTGCTATTATACTGCTTATTAGGATAAAATGGTTCGAGAACCATATAAATACAAATCCTGGGTGTGTGCATGTTAGAAAAACAAAGAAAAATCGAACACCAGGATAGAAATATAAACAAGACTGTTTATTGTAAAACCACTTAGCTTTCATCGGCCAAACTGCCGGCGTCGTCAGAGTGAAAGTAAAGGATCCGGGGGTTCGTTTATATAGCTGGCTGCTTCTGCGCCCTGCTCCTAGAGCGGGTCACCGGTCCACTTGCTTCATTCAGCTGCAGTGCTCTTAGTTGTCCCGCACCTGTCAGCATGTTAGCGGGTTCAAAAACTGTTTCCTCGCTCGCAGTCGCTCTCCTGGCAGTCACTCTCCTGGTGCGCGTGCGGACGCCCAAGTCGCTGCGAAGGAAACCTTTCATTGACTTCGTGGAGTGCCAAACGATCATTCGCCAGTTCCAGCGTCACACCATACAAGCCTTGATTAACGATCATCATAGGTGCATAGGAGCTCTGATGGCTGGAATCCAGGATTGCCAGGAACTTTGCTGCATTACACTAACACGCCCACATTATCAGGCCCTTAATCAGCAGATTCACCAGGCCACTATGAGGGCGAGCCAGCAAAAGTCCAAGGTGCTCCAACGCAAAATGGACATCCTGCGTGCATCGGATAACCGTGGGCACACTAACAAGCTGGTCCACAACCTGTCCTCTAAACCCCTGACCTGCGAACAAACCACCTTGTTGGAACGCGATACAGGATACAATTTGACAGACGCACGAGCGATTGACTTTGTAGCAGCCCTGGAACCTACTATCCAGCAGATTGAGACCAGCGACGAGGTCAAGAACTCGATCAGGCAACACGTTATGGGCTTACTGATGGGCCACAAGCGATGCCATGTACTACCCAGAGAGGAGAAGGAGGCCCTGGAACAGCTGAAAAACGACAATACCATCGTCATCCTGCCGGCTGACAAGGGCAGGGTGACCGTCATTATGGATAGATCAGAGTACATTGACAAAGCCCTAGCGTTGCTCAGCGACGTCACAGCATATAGGACAATTACGAAAGATCCTATGACAACACTTAAAAATCATATCAACAAATTGTTGAACAGCCTTAAACATCAGGGAAAAGTCAATGAGGACACATTGAGAAGAATACGCCCCAAAGATTCAGCCATGGCCAGGTTTTATGGCCTCCTGAATGTCCACAAGGAGGGGGTTCCCTTACGCCCCATCGTGTCATTTAGAGGCACACCGACCTCGAGGTTGGCTAAATGGCTAAGCGGTCACATTGGACATCTGGTTGACAACAATGAGACTACAGTGAAGTCAGCTAAGGAGTTTTTGGAGAGGATAAAGCCTCTAAGGATAGAGGATGATGAGTTAATGGTGTCATTTGATGTTACCTCACTCTTCATATCTATCCCACAAGATCTGGTGGTTGCTGTGATAAGGAACCGCCTACAAGAGGAGCAAGGGCAATATCAGGACTCTCTCCATACTGAAGACCTTGTAACCCTGTGCCTCAAAATGTATTTTACCTTCCAGGGCGACATGTATGAGCAAATTAAAGGGACACCGATGGGGTCTCCCATCTCGGGTGTCATTGTGGAGGTGGTCCTGCAGCAGTTGGAGGCTGCGGTGATGACCAAATACCGCCCCATGTTCTGGGCTTGATATGTGGACGACACATTTGTAGTCATTAAAAAACAGGATAGTGCTAGTTTCATGGACGAGCTGAATTCAGTGTATCCTGATATCCATCTCATGGCGGAAGAGGAGACCCAAGGCACTCTTGCCTTTTTAGACGTACTGGTCAGCCGGCAATCCAATGGCACCCTGCATACGACCGTTTACCGTAAGCCGACCCACACTGACAGAACATTGCATTACAGGAGTAACCATCCCATGGCGCATAAGATCAGTTGCGTCAGGACGTTGTTCAAGCGTGTCAGTTCGCACTGTAATACAGGCAGAGCCAGAATTGAGGAAAGGAACTGCCTTTATCATATCTGTAGGCACAACGGCTATCCTGTTGAGTTCGTTAGGCGATATAGCAGACCATATGAACCTCGTGGCGGCCCACATGCCAGCATGACAACAACACTGACCACACGAACAACCCTTCTGTATATCAATGGTGTGTCCGAGGCAACAGCACAGCTGTTAGCCCCCTTTAACGTAAACGTTGCCCATAGACCAGATCAGAATCTGTGTGCCATGATCATGCACCCTAAAGAGCCACTCCCCAATGATGAAAGATCTTCTGTTATATACAGAATCAGGTGCAAGAATTGCCCATGCAATTACGTTGGAGAAACAACCAAAAGACTCAAGACCAGGATCCACGAGCATGAGTTGGCAATTAGAAGACAAGAACAGCGCTCGCAAGTATGGGCACATATGGCCAATCATGGCCATGTGTTTGATCTTGCCAATGCTGAGGCCATATCCCGCGATGCCACCAAGGGTGGCCGATTACTCAAGGAGGCCTGGCTATCTGACCAGAATTCGATTAATTGGCACATAGACCTGTTACCGGCCTATCAAACACTTAGGGGGTGGGAGGGACAGCGCTGGGACTCACGATGAATGCAATCAGCCTGCTCTTTGCAGGATTGGAACGACGTGGCTGTAGGTGAAATAATCGCGCCCCCCAGGGAGGACAACGAATTTGCAGCATGCCCTGAATTCAACTCTGAGACGGACGCACAGGCGCAGCTAGAAGAGAGGGGGGAGGGGGCAAAGAGCAAAAGAGACCGGATAGCCAGCCTTTGGGCGTCTACATGCGCGCCAGGAGAGTGACTGAGAGCGAGGAAACAGTTTTTGAACCCGCTACCATGCTGACAGGTGCGGGACGACTAAGAGCACTATGGCTGAATGAAGCAAGTGACCCGCTCAAGGAGCAGGGCGCAGAAGCAGCCGGCTATATAAACGAACTCCCGGATCCTTTACTTTCACTCTGACGACGCCGGCAGTTTGGCTGACGAAAGCTAAGTGGTTTTACAATAAACAATCTTGTTTATAATTCTATCGTGGTGTTCGATTTTTCTTTGTTTTTATAACATATATGTGTGTGTGTGTGTGTGTGTGTGTGTGTTAAATTTGGATTGCTAACAAAGAGTTAAAGGGAAGCTGATAGAGCTTTCTTCTTCCCGTATTTGGGCCAACCGGGTGCATCATAAAAAAACACTTACACACACACACACACACACACACACACACACACACACACACACATAATTAAGAAAAACAATCGAACACCAGGAGGAGAAGAGTCACCTCTATCGTATCTGCAGGCAAAATGGCTATCCGTTGGATTTTGTTAGACGATACAGCAGACCGCATGAGCCTTGTAGGAGCCAGCATACAGACACGCTCATGCCATGGACAACACTGCCATATATTAATGGCATGTCCAAGGCAACGGCGCGGATATTAGCTCCATATAATATCGTATTGCCCATAGACCAGATCAAACCCTACGTGCCAAGATAATGCATCCCAAAGAGCCGCTCCCCAATGAAGAAAGATCCTCAGTGATATATAGGATGAGATGCAAGGACTGTCACTGTAATTATGTTGGAGAGACTACCAAGCAGCTCAGAACCAGGATTCATGAACATGAGCTGGCCGTTAGGCGGCAGGAACAGCGTTCACAGATATGGGCACACATAGCCAGCCACAATCATACATTTGTCCTTGCAGGGGCAGAGGCCATTGCCCAGGATGCCACCAAGGGTGGCAGACTACTTAAGGAGGGTTGGCTGTCTGATGGACACTCGATTAATCGCCATATAGATTTATTGCCTGCCTATCAGACACTAAGGAGGTGGGAAGAACAACGTAACAACTCACATCGAGTGCAATGAGCGCCGCCAATGCAGGATCAGAATTGCTGGCCCATGCAACAACAAGGAACTACGACCATTGAAGGGGGAAAATCCCCAGTGCGTCCCGTGCAAGAACTGAAGATGGGAGCCTGGGCACACATACAGCAACATGGGGAGATGGCCATAGGACAAGAGGCGTTAGAGGACCAGCCCACAGCAACAGGTATTCGGACACGAACAAGGCAGGCAAAGAGAGTGACAATGAGAGAGGCAATGATTCCTGAGCCTAGGAGCACACGGATGGATGTGCGACAACTAGAAACAATACGGCCAATTGGAGCGGGGGGACCGGTGACTCGCTCAATGAGCAGAGCACAAAAACAGCTGGTCTTATAAGCAACCTTCCGAATCTCCGGCATTTTACTCTGACGACGTTGGCAGTTAGCTGACGAAAGCTAAGTTTATTAAACAGTTTTTGTTTGTACTTATCCTGGTGTTCGATTGTTTTTCTTAATTATGAATGCACCCGGGATTCATGTTTTTAGCATAATTAAAGATATATATATATATTTACTCATTTATTTGATTTATTGTACTTACTATATGGTGACTACTTACTTTAGGTCCAAGTATACCAGGATGTCCAAGAATTCCTGGCTGACCAGGTACTCCCTGCAAGTATCACAGTAAGAAAAGGCCTGTTTTGTATACAATCATTGTAAATGACTTCCCCTTTCCCAAAACAGCTAAAGGTTGTCCGAAGTTATTTTTAGAAAACTGACACGCATAGGTATTTATCTTGAAATTAAGAATTACCAGCAGCAAATCTTCTATGAATATGAAAATGAATATGGTATTTATGATAAAGTGACCTACATACACGTTCTCCCTTCTCTCCATCCTCTCCATCCTTTCCAGGCCTTCCCTGTAAAATGAATAATTTTACTTATTTAGTCAGCATGGGAATTCTTGTTTCTACTACTGGGTTGCTGAGACTAATGAAGAATTAATGAGTTGCACACAATATTTCCCTGCACAATAATCAGTGTTTTCAAGCTTTCTCAGTCTTGGAAAAAATGGTTGAAATAATGCTGTGGAATCATCAACTAATCCTGCTCTCTAATATCCTAGTGAACCTCCAGATGACTTCCTACTCATCCATGTAAGTATCCTTCTTTCACATATTCAGTCTGTCTCCATTGATCTGGAAAAGAGTTATTTGGAAAAGAGTGACTGAGCCACTTTGATGTGAAAATATCCCCTGAAATACACACATAGTATATCTGACCAGAGTTAGAACTAGCTATGGGCAGTTCTATCTCTAGCAGAACCTATTGTAAGCACAGAGCATGGGACACTTTTCCACAGCCACATGTACACTTACTCCCTCATTTCTGCCGGATTGTGTAACAGACTCACTGCAATTGTAAGGGCACACACTCTCTTATTCACACAGTTTCAACCCTTTTCAGGATACCAACAGTCACTATTCTGAAACTCACTGCAGTTAGCAAGCAATGTTTTTCAAAGAAAGGTCCAGTTTTTGAAAGGCCAGCCACCTTTCTCTTCCCAACTAAAACTTCCTCTCAGCCATTCCCCATCAGTAACAAATAGGCAAATGACAACAATGAAAACCTTCCACCGATTTCATCAAAGTGTATCTTAAAAGTCTGGGAAGCCCTTTTGCCATTCCAGGGCATTGGAGGTGCAGTGGGGCCTGTCAGGCTGATGGGGAAATTGTGGGGTGCCTTCAGAGCCTGGCCTCAAAGTTCTTTAATCCTCTTTTGGTTATCAGTCAGGCTTATAGTATAATGGGAAGTTTTTACAATTTTTACAAGGAAAATTTGCCCACATCTGATTTCTTTTTTGTTTTTTTTTTTAAAAAAATTCATTTAAGTAGTTTTGGTCACAGTAACAAATAAAAATATTTAAGGGGATGAATAAAACACCTCCCTTAAGTCCTTAAAACCAGCTGAATCTTTTGCAAGGTCACAAAGCTGCTTTGCAAACTTCTACCCAACAACTCCTACTTGTTCCCACAATGGGTGTGCACACAAGCCAGATGTAGTGTTGCGGATACACTCAGATGCAGACAGACAGGAGGTGCTTCTGCATTGCTCTTGCATACTGCAAAGCATCTCTGCTGAAGACTTTCCAGAGTTTTATGAGGAACTGCATCTAAAATGGTACTTTCCTATTTGTTTATGTAGATTTCATCATTCTTTGTGAAAAGCAATGTGTTTTTTTCTTTACTAGCTTGCAACTTCACAAAACATAAAACTACAACAAATAGCTTACATGAGACTAAATACTGATGAAGATCCTTTCAGGCACCCCAGTGAAATTCATGGCTACTTCATTTAATATATTTTGTCTTCTTTAATTTATTCTTCTATGGTTCCTTTCTGAATGAAAAATTCAGTGGGACCATAACAAAACGACTTCTGCCATGAAAACAAAAACACCCCCGCATCAAACCCCAACCAGGAAATATATGTTCAGCCCTTTGATCATTACACAATTAATTTTTAAAATAGCAAAAACAAAACAAAACAAAACAGGAAATTGCAAAGCCCTCAAAAGACGATGCACAATTTAAATAAGAAATCAGTTCCATTTGTGGAACTGCCTAAGGTAAAGTACCTAAATGGCTAGATAAGAAAAAAAATGCACATACCCGTGGACCAGGTTTCCCAGGTTCCCCTTTTCCCCCTTTGATGCTCTGGCCTGGTGGCCCCTTTTAAAAGATGGCAGATATTTTACATTAGTACAGTTAATTAAAATTAAATGTTCAGTATAAGTTCCATGAACAAAATACAGATTTTGCACTACTCTGATGACTTTTGGATGACTGTGGAACAACCTGAGAAGAGGACCTAGAAGCTAACGGTTCTAGAGGGGAGTGGTGGGGAATCAAGTCTCCATCTTTTCCTTTCCACTGTCTGCTTTTTAAGAATGCCTGGGTTTTAACTGCACTTTTTGATATATATTTTTCTTTCTTCTGATTTTTACTTTCAAACATTAATCCACCAGTTGAATGCTGTTTTAATTTAACCCCCTACTGGATGTTAAAGTGGGTTCTTTTTTATGTTCTTTGAGAGGAGCTGTTTATGGCTGGCTGCAAAGGTCCTAGCTGTAAAAATTTTACTACTGAAATAATTTGGACTATATCAAATATAGTCAAAATGCAATCAATATATCAAGACAAAGTTTATTGGGAAAGCTAGGCAGAAAGAATATTTTCCAACTTACAAAGTCAGCTTGAAAATTTGGGTAAAGAGCTTGATAAAGTAACCATGATTTTAGAAGATGGTAAACAGATACAAGGAACAGCGCTACAATAAGATTTACAACCAGATGGATTGGAATGTAACTTGCTGTTTGCAACCCTGAAAGATGAGACTGACTGGGAAAATACAAGTTGGTTAGAGGACTCAGAGAAAGATATGGATTCTAAAGAGTCAAAGTTGACAGAACAACTAGTGATGAACTTGACTTTTCTAAGCAGATTGAGGGAGATTGGGGAACAGTTTTATTATACCCAATTGGAAAACAAATGTTAGGAGATGCTATCTTACAATTTATAGGAGACTTTTTTGTATAACAAATGCTGTGGAGATATACACAACAGAGACTTGTGATCTGGAGGAATAGAATCTAATTGTTAGAAAAGATTCTGTTTAATATTTTAAAGAAAAGGCTTACTATTAAGAATCAATCAAAGATATTTTAAGAAGAGTTTTTAATCGAAGATATTTTTAAGAAGGTTGTTAAGAAGAAACTGGACAATCACTTGTCTGAAATGGTATAGGATCTACTGCCTGAGCAGGGGGTTGGACTAGAAGACCTCCAAGGTCCCTTCCAGCTCTATTCTGATTGATTGATTGATTGATTGATAGTTGACCCTGATGGACCAAAGATAATGACTGTGGTCACTTTTGGTAGACCAGAAGCCACTGTGGACTTTTGTGAGTGAAATGCAATACATGGATTGTTGACAGAGGATCTGGAAGTTTGATTTAGCTGTTGGTTTTACCTCTTAGCTATATTTTCATATATTAAATAGATGTCAGGCTAAGTGAGTTGGTAAGTAGTGTTGTAGAAATTTACAAATTATGTGCCTGCTTCGCAAGGGGGGAGAAGTTATTATTTTTGAAATATATTTATCAGTATTCAACTAGGAGGAACAATTTATGTATATGTTTGTTTTGTTTTGGTTTGTTTATGCACTTTTTTGGTGTAGTCTTGTTTAGCTTTGTTTTGTTTTTGTATTTTTTTCTTTTTTAAAGTTTGTATTTTAATGTTTTGAATAAAATAAAAAATTGTTTATAAAAGGAAATGCAATTTTTTTCTTTTAATAGATTGTGTGGATTCTTTTTAATCAGTACTTTTTTCAAAGTATTTAATAGAAGCATATCCTCTTTTTAAAGAGAACAGAACACAAGAGAGGCCTGTTGGGGTTCTCCCAAGCAGAACTAGCCTATTAAGTAGTTGCTAAGATTGAGGAACACTGACCTAGAATAAGAGTTCGGAGATGGCATCCCAAAAGAATGGTTGTAGAAGTAGAGGAGGTGGATTATTGGAGAAGAATTCCTAGTCAGGTTTCTTTTGTACATATTTGCTCAGTATACATTGTACTGGTTTTCTACTTTGTTGCCTGAGAGACAGTAAATCCTTGACTGTGCCAGTATCTTGAACAGGATTTTTGGTCCTGGTGAAAATATGTGCTTGGCTGAAAAGTTGCAAAAGGGAGAATCCAGATATACTCTCCTCAGAAAACCTGTGGGAAAGCCAGCAGGAATAGTGGGGCAAGGATCAGACCATCAAAGAGACAGATATGAATGGCTGGTGGTTGTTCCTTGTATTGCAATTTCCCATCAGTAACTCTTTAGTTGCTATGCTAATCTGATCTCTCACCTCATGGAGTTGTTATGTCAATGCCAGATCAGTTGAAATTAGCACCCCTCTTTGATATGATCATAGATGAAAAGATCAATCTAGTTTGCACATTTGAAACCTGCATTGGAGAGCTGCAAATGGTGACCCAGCTGTGCCTCCTCCAATATTTGACAAAGCAGCATTGTAGGGATCCCTGGTGCAGGGATTATGTAATCAGAATTCAGGACTCAGATTTTATTTATCAGACCATTGTCTAGACTGTGACTCTCCCTTCTGTCTTGCAAGGCTATTCTCACAGACCATTATAGATGGCTTGGAATTGATCATGTAATCAGTCATGAGATTTCTACTGGTGTAGCTAATGTTCTCTATGAAGCTGGAGGACCAATTAAGATGTTCAGAATTTAGAAATTCTGGTGATTCTGATGATGCTTTAGTCTCATTATTGATCACCCATAAACAGTTGTTGATACTGTTGTTTCTGGGAATTCTCTCCAGTTATTGGGACTCTGGAATGACCCTTAATTTACTTTACTAAGGAACCCTTGGCAAGGAAACAACTGATAGGCAACTAGAGAACAGATAGTATGCAAGCATGACTACTTTATATTGATGACTTCACTCTTCTTACATCTTCAGTGAATCACACAGCAAGACTTTCTTGATGGTGATTAATGCTTCTTTGGGGTTTTTTGGTTTTCTTTTCGTTTTATGACCCCAGTTACTTAATTAACTAAGAGCCATTTTCATTAATTGATTACTGACAATAATATTACTGACAATAATAAAATTGATGTTATTAACTTTAAAATTAAAATTGAGTTATTGATTGAAATATAGAATTTCAGAATTCAACCCAACTTTGGACTCAACTTGAAAACTATTTTGTGATCAAGCAGGTACTGATATCCTTTTTTGTTCTGGGATTAATTTTGATATTGGCACTTAATGACAATGGACAGACAACCAGAGACTGATAGAAATACTGGATAAAACCCGATATGTTTAGATAAAGCTGTTTTTATAGCTGTTGTAGAATTTAAAATTAAAGTTTGATTTTGATTTGGGGCTATTTGCTCCTGAAGCGTCACCACCTCTAAAGCTCCATGACCACTACAGCCTTTGAAATATTTATTTCAAGTTCCTAAAATGGAAACCTTGTTTTATTATGAGTAGTTGAAAGAAGTTCATGCAACTGGCACTGGTTAGTTACACAAACTTTAGAATAATAAGCTTGAATACCCTGTCTTGTAAATCAACTGAAGTTCCCATTAAAAAATGTGAAATTCATTTATTTTGATCTTAAAATTAGATTAATAAAACAGAAAATTCTATTTTATGGGTATAGGATACTTCAGAAAATGTTTAATAAGGTTTGCATGCTGTTATTCAGAAGTTGCAATGTTATTTCATATAGTTTTAACTTGTCCTACTATTGCCACATTTGAGGCTGGAATTAAAAGAGTTGTTAACATGACCTTAGCTTGATCACTGTTAGTTAAGAACACAAATATTTTGCTTGGCTAATGTTCCCAACACATGGAATCTATCAAGACATCAGAACTGTAGCATTTTCCTGCATAGGGACAGGATAAAAACATTTTAATACAATATCAGAAGGGTGAATCTATACTTGCCTTGCAGCAATGGATTGCTGATATATGTGGTGAATCAACATTGAAATTGAATTATTTTTGCTACTTTGTTTTTTGTTTTGTTTTATTTTGATGGAGAAGCAAATAAGTGGTTTTTTAAGCCATCTGATTTTGGAGTTTTTGTTCATGAGATAAATTTCCAACCCTTCTTTTTCGTTTCCTTTTTCCCAGGGATTTTTTTTTCTTTTTGTATTTTAGGAAACCTGAAATTTGGTTTCATTGTGTGTGTGTGTGTGTGTGTGTGTTAATTAGTTTAATGTGGGAATGTGGGTTGAAAGATTTACACTTACTGGTAATCCATCTTCACCTTTTTCACCAGGACCACCCTATTAGAATTTAAAAAACAAACAGCCAATTACTATAGCAGAGCACCAATGATGTCTACAAAATGCATTTTCCAAATTTAGATAAGCATAATTTTATGCCCCCCCCCCCCCTGAAATGTCAACCGTGTAACATATCTGGTTATTATAAACTGTTAAATGTAACATAGATTTGCTAAGCATTAAACTCTGAGCTTAGGACAACATATTGAGCAACTTCAGGGCACAATTGAATCTCAAGTTACCTTTGAAGCTGACCATAAGGGGGGGGGGAAACCCTTTCTTTACTTTGCAATATAGTAACAGATTTAACTGATATCAGCTTTGTTGGTTTTAATCTGTACTATGGATTTTCTAACCTACAGCCCACAGCATTCCCTATAACTGGAATGGCTAATTTGGCCTTTTACAATGCTTTCCTTATTTTACAAAGCCCAAGTTGAAAATGAGCAAGTGTTCCAGAGAAAATTTACAAATGAACATAGACAGAAAATGGATGGTGCTCACATTGTTTATTTAAATTTTTATTTTGTCATTAATCCTCATCATAAGTGGCAGCTTCTAAAAACAATGTAATGAAAAGAAATAAGAAGTGCATATTTACTTTGTCTCCCTGTATGACGGTGGTCCCTTTCTCTTCATGCCATGTATCTATTCCTTGGGGACCAGGAGGGCCCATGACACCATGCTCACCCTGCAAATATCCCCAATAAACAAATTGGCAAACGAATCAGCAAAAGGCATTGTAGTTTACTTAGTTTAAAAAAACTAAGGGAAATACATCATTTTAATAACTGTTCATTTCAAATGTTGTATTGCTTTTAAGTTAATCTTCTTTGAGCAAATTAGATATACTCATAATTTTTAAATATTAAATTATCTCTGTCCAGTCCCATCATTTCAGGAGATAACACATATCAAAAGACAATGCAATCTCCATAAATAATGAAACTGTTTTAAAAGTTTCCTTAAATATACTGTATTTTCTGCAATAATTGATTCACATAGAGCTTGTAGATCAGCTGTCTCAGATCCCACAGATGGAGACAGATGTTTCAATATTAGAAACTATATGATGGATCAATACTTTTCTCCAAAATCAATACAACTAATTAGTCAAAATGTAATTTCATGAATATTCTGAGTTCCCCAACACATTGGGTTACTAACTTTAATTGATACAAAAGGAAAAGAAAATTATATTGACACAAGATGTAATGGAACTTTGGTATTTTAAACATCACAGAATCTTAAGACATGCCTTTCATTCCTTCAGAATCCTTGAATCTCCAAAAAAAGAGGTTAAAATTTCTTTAAGCTTCCCAACCCTCACACATACCCCCAGGACACAACATTTAAATCACGTCCACTTCAGTGACATGGGTTAATTAGGTGCTGCATGAAGAAATAATTCCTTTGGCTTCTTGGCCTTATGGCTAAGACCATCTCTCTCTCTCTCTCTCTCTCTCTCTCTCTCTCTCTCACGCGCGCGCGCACGCATGTGTGCATGCAATAGATGTTTTAAATCTTTCTTAGATGGTTGCTGGCTGTAGCATTTTGAAGAGTATTTCTCCCTGCCCACTTTCTCCATGCTCCATGTTAGCATGCATGTCATCAAATCTCCCCTTAGCTGCTTTTCCCCCCAAACTAAAGTGATCCAAACATTTTGCCTTTTTGATGCAGAAAAATTGCTTGAGCTCCTTGATTATTTTGATTGCTCTCTTCTATGATTTTGTATATATGTATGCATCTGAACTTAGGGAGTTTGGCCTCAATATTCATCACCTTGTGCTTATTTAAGCTGAACTGCATTTACCATTTGGCTGACAAGTTAGTCAGTTTGAACATCTTTTTGGAGCTGTTCAGAATACTTTTGGTTTTTAACTACCCCATCTTAACCCCTGTGTTGAAATAGTTTATGAATACATTAAAAACTTTAAAAACTTATTCTCAGAGAAAGAATCCTGTCAGAATTTACCCTTGTTTTGCTGTAGCTGGAGAGGCGTTATTGTAATTAAATTTTGTAATTAAAATTGAGTATGTTTAAAACCAGTGTTTTAAGAAGAGCCAGAGCAGCAACTGGCCCTAAAACCCGCTTATACATCCAATAGCATAAGCTTGACTCCCCAGCTTATTGACTTTTATAGTGCAGCCTAATTCTAGTTGTAGTAACTCTGTAATAACTCTCTTACTGACCACTCAGAAATAACCAAATCTCCATAGCCATGAAGGCAATGCACAGTCAAATGCTGCTGAGTTATCCCTGTTCTTGGTGCACATATTTCATTTTTTTAAAAAAACACTTTCATGTGGCTGGCTAACATTCAGTAATAGTGGATTCCATGACAGGTTTTTTTTTAATTTGTGTAAGTTTCTTTCAGTAATTAGTTCAGGGATTCAACAAGAGGTAAAACAGAGGACCCTGGAGCTGTAGAGAAGCCAGCCCATTGCCCGTGCTTGTGACTTTCAAAAGAGCAACTTTACCTTATCCCCTTTTGGACCTTGGAAATTCAAGCCCATATGACCCTGGTGATACAAACAAGAGGCAGTTGATAAAATAAAAATCACCTTTGAAGTAAGAGTTTTTTGCAAATATACTTTGGGGGCATTTTTAATGAATAAAACTGTTCTTCAGGTTTAACCCACAATCTTTTTCCTGCTGTAGTCAAAGCCAGCAAATGCCTCTGGGAAATCCAAGGTGGCAAGAGTTCTCTCCTCCTTTTTTCTGATGCCTCTGATCCCGGAGGTAAGATAATAGCCTCCAGAATCAGTAAGTTTAATATCCACCTTTCTTTATGAATGTGCTTAATCCTCTCCTAAAGCTGCCATCACTGTCCTCCTTAAACTCCACTACAAGCAAATCCTGAATTACTCTTATTTCCTTTTCAAGGGCAAGATCAGGTTCAATGTTTTTTTCTTTTAAAGACCCTGTAATCCCTTGCATCAGGGTGGAGTCGAGGCGATTGAATGAGCTGAACATTTAAATATCGGATGCCTTTCCTGATGCCTATGGAGAGCTCACAGCAGATATTTTCTCTTTGTGCCCAGAGAGATAAATATCTGCCACTTCCTAGGATCGAATTCACAGCCTCCTGATTGTGAACTGAGAGTTCCACCTCTAGGTCACCATGCTGCTCAAGCTCAGGTTCAAATAACTCTTATAAAAATATGTGGCATTTTAGCAACAAGCACTTTGTTTTAGAAATACTTCATTGTTGTATTTTTAATTTTCATTATTCAAAATAACTATTATAGAAGAGACAATATCAAATATTTATCCCTACTTTGAAAAGTATATTATAATTGTTAAATTTGCATAATACCAGGAACTGGTGCACCTCCACTAATTTGATGACTCCAAATATTTTTCTATGGCAGCTTATGGCATGTGAACTTCCATAGGACCATACATTGCTTCAAAGGGGTGCTTTGCTTTGACCACAACCCCATTTCAAAGCTGCTTTGCCAAGCAAAGTGGATTCTGCTTCCCAAGAATGAAGTGGATAACTATGTTGCTCTACTTCACATTGTTTTAGCTGCCTCCTTCACCATGTCCCAAAATTAGTAAGTTACTGGCCACATTAGAAGAGGCAGTTGTAGCAAGACAAAGCATTTTTAAGCAAAGGAGTCACTTTTCCTTGAAGTACTCGGTCTTGGATTATACATGTCTATTCATTTTCTTTTTCCTGCTGTTTTTTTAGCATGTATTATCACAGATTATGTGTAGTGTTATTCAGTTAATTTAGATTGTTTTGTCCATCAATGTCTAGAAAATATTTAAATAAATACTTGTACTTTGATTATTTTTCCAAATAATTTATACTGAATAAAAATGCCAAAGAAGCCAACCTTACCTTCTCACCTGGAGGTCCAGGTGGCCCTGGAAAACCCTGTAAAATTAAATATTTTATTAATTTTTTTTACTTATAGTTCTTTCAAAAGTTTAGTTTCCTTAATGAATGAACTCTTTACAAGTAGGATTTTCATTTCATGCTGTTTCTTTCATCTGATCTGAGCATAATGCTGCCTCATGAGAGTGAGCAATTCTATTCAGGCAAAGAATAATAATTTCAAACATTTTCATAAAAAGCATGGAAATGTTTAAAACTTGTTTTGTTTTAAAGCCTATTTGCATCATTACTGTTATAGATTTCTTCTCTTCTTCAACCTTTTATCAAAACAGAAATTGATAGTCACTCATTTTTTCATATCTAGCAGTATGGACATCACAATCGACTTCATACTATTAGTAAAGGACCAAACATTAATTAGTCTAATTTGTCTTGGATGCATTCCAGTTCTTGAGACCCAATTATGTTGATAACTTCTCAGGTTCAACTGACTACCTTAAAATTGCAAACTGAGTTCTTACACTCAGTTCTATAATACCAATTGGTGAGACCTGGAAGTTTTTTTTTTCTAAGAGAAAAAAAGGTAGTATTGTCCATTGCAAAAGCTAGCTAGAAGTGGAGAAACATTACAGGATGGTTGCTAACATCTTCTTTGCTTGAGAATATATTGGAGAGAAGCATTTTTAATTATGACTCTTCTGAATTCATTTCAATGCCGTTTAAAGTCGATTGGGGGTAGAAACTGCCATAGTTGTCCTTTCTTTCTTTGCTAAGAGTGAGACATAGCAGAGTATAACCTAGATAGTCCTCTTGGACTTCTCAATGGCTTTAGTACTCTACACCATAATATCTTTAAAGAGTTGTTAGCAATGGAGATACTGCTTTACAGTTGTTCTGTTTCTGTGTGGATGGCTATTTCATGGAGTAGAGTTGCATCATAATTGCACCATTAAATTCTTTAGAGCTCTTCTTTTTTCTCCATAATAGTTTTCACATTAGTTTTTATACATTTTATGTGTTTTTCTATAACTGAACATGGGAGGTTGATATTGTTCTTCCAATTTCTGCCTGTAAAATAAATTCTGTGGGCATTTTCCCAAACTGGAAAAAAAATGAGTCTCATATGGGTTTTGTTTGTTTTGTTCTTGAAAACACATATTTGGTTAGTGAATTCTAAGCAAATTCTGATCAAAGCTATGGAAGTTCCAGCAGTTTTATATATTTTTCTCCTCTGTGATTTATTTTTAATGTTTACTTCCCAAGAGAAGGACAAAAATGTCTAGCAATAGGAGTCATGGTGAAATACAAACTGCCTTGCCATTTTTTCCATATAGCCATGATTTATTTCAGGAACTAGTTATTAGTTTTGTATATATCTTTCATAAACTTGGCAAGAATGAACTAGTGCCAATCTGCAGGATGATTTTAATCCAAGGGTTCTCAGTATGGTCCATATCCCTCCCTCCAGGAGACAATGCCATGTTTTTAGGGAGCCACAGTCTTTATATCATGCACAAGCCATTTATACTGTATCACATAGCCAGCCAGAGTCATTGAGAGTCAGGAGGCATATAGGTTTACTATATTGTTATCATGGTTGTTTCCACAGATGTTTAGACTGGATTTGGTATTTTTATCCACCTATCAAGTCCTTCCCAAACTCCTGGGATAGGCAGATATTGTTCTTTGACGGTGTTAAAGGTATCATCACAGGATATAAACTGTTCCAGTTTATTATTATTTATTTTTACAAAACAGCTTGTAAAAATTCCAGGTCAAGCTGCCTTGACATTTTCATATACATACATTTTTGCAAACCTATAATCCTTTCTGTATGCCATTAAAATATTGAAAAGTATTGATTGATTGAGCTATAATTAGAAATGTATTAACTTGAATGTGATATAATAATTAAGGGAAATAGAGAGGGAACCTTTAATGATGTAACCTGAGATATGTATGCAAGACTTCATTATTGGACTATAGATTACCCAATCACCACGCTGCTTCCTAAATATTTGGATGTAAAATTGAAAAATTAATAAAACTTGTTATAATAAAAATATTGAAATGATTCTGAAATGATTCTGAAAATTCAATTCCATTTGGGTCCACTTGGAGAAATTTTGCTTTGCCTCAAAAAAAGGTGAATTCTCTAAAATCATTTGATTAGCTGAACCTAATGCATGTTTAGCATACCTATACTTGGGGGACAAATTTAAATTGGGGACAAATTTAGACAACACCTAATTGAAATAATTCTTGCAATATGCAATTTAAAACCTCTGAAGCTGATCCCTTACTTGTCTTCCAGGAGATCCAGATGGTCCAATAGGGCCAGCAACACCTGGAAGTCCAGGTGTTCCCTGGGTATGAAAAAAAGGTTGAGAAATAATGTCAGTAACGCAGTTTCTTAGCCATTTTGCTATATAATGTCATAGTTTCCTACACTTGAACATGGCTCAGGAGCCAAGCTCAAACAAAAATTTAGCTCATTTCCCCTTTATGTCTCATTGTAATCTCTGACATTGCTGTAATGGTGGTATTCAAAGGCTTAACTATCTTAGTTTTTCCTTATACAAATGGTACTCAACCACTAGATAATTAATTCTGATTATTTTCTTCAGTATCTTTTCTAACCCTAAACTACTTACTTCGAGATGGTGCAAACAGAATTGTGCCCAATATGTTAATCATTGGTATCCACATCATAAACCAAATATTTCAAGCTCTCTCCTAGTAATTTTTAATGTTGATATTATCCCTTTCACAATTGCCACATCTTTGGTGAATATTTCCATTAAATTATGCATCAGGATGTCAACATTTCTTTCCAGATTAAATCCAGATCCTCAAAGAAAGCAACATCTCCTATCTTTGTGGATTCTTCTATGCCCCTTTGCTTCTGCAAGGGCTATATGGTGTTTCACTATTTGGATTCTGTTTTTCTGATGGACTTAGGGGGGTAAAGATGATCCACCGTGTATAGAAATGCAAGTCCGTTCCTTCTCTAAGGTTTCTGCAATAACAAGATTCTCCATTGCCTCCTCTTATCACCTCACCATTTATCATAATTGTGATCTTTGCTAGTTGTAATAAAACTTACTGGCAATCCAGGATGTCCAGGCAACCCTTTCTCACCCTTTTGCAAACCATGTAATGGGATTCCAATAATTTCTCCTGGATCTCCCTATATGATGCAGATTTAAAAATAATAGATTACAATCAGTACAAGAGCATTGCTGCTGCTGTTCACCTGTTTGAGTGAAAATTGAGGACTTTAAATTATCAGTAACCATAATTAATTTTAAATTTTACATTTGATGATATATTAAGGTTTTTAAGGATTTCATTAAAATATTGCAAAATAACAAGAAAACTTTTTTGAGTTCTTTAAGATGGCTTTTAACCAAAAGAGCAATACATGGACAAGACCAAAAGCGTGATAAAACAGAAATCTAATTGCTACACAATTACTTTTGTCCCATGGAATTTTTTAAGAGTCCTGGTGGTACAGTGGTTAGAATGCAGTATTGCAGGCTGACTCTGCCTACAGCCAGGAATTCAATCCTAATGAGCCTCAAGGTTGACTCAGCCTTCCATCCTTCTGAAGTCTGTAAAATGAGGACCCAGATTGTTGGGGCCAATATGCTGACTCTGTAAACTGCTTAGAGAGGGTTATAAAGCACTATGGACCGATATATAAGTCTAAATGGTATTGCTATTGCTATGTTTTATACTACTTTTTCTATTTGCCCCTCAGATTGATAGCAAATTTTAAAAATGTACAAAAGAGGGACAAAATTATTGGTTGCAAAAGGGAGCTGACAGGTTCCATTAGTTGCATCCTTTTTTCTTTTTTTTTAAAGGATAGTTCTCCTTGTTCTTTTGAGAACTGAAATTTGTAGTGTTTCAGCAATTCTACATGACAACCACAGGTGAGATCCTTGACCCACTATCTGATATATATTTAAACGGAATCTGAGCAAAAACAGATGCCTACTGTGGGGCCATCCTCTCAATGCTAAGCTAAGTAGTTCTTCCAATCCTTCCTGTGAATTGAATGGAAAAGTTGTAACTGAACTTGTTTTAGAAGAATTTTATAGTATGGTTGGAGCAGTCTGACACAATGAAAGAAACTGACCATTTTTTGTGAAAAAAAAGATAGTCATACAGAGGTCCAAACTGGAATCTTTCCTCGGTCTGGATGAAGCTCTATTCTTATTCTGTCATTATATTTGCCTCATGGCTTCTTTTGTGGCAAATGGCCCACTAAAAACCTTGGGAAAGGGGATATTTTTTAAAACAGGAAACTTGCATCAGGCCTCAGTTCCAATCAAATTGTGTTCTCTATAGCTCATTTTTCCTCAAAAGAGAAATGAAGTATATTTTTCCAAAAAAAGAAAAAAGCCCAATAAGGCAATTGATTCTTTGTTCTCAGAACGGAAAGGATGCTAGCTCCAAATTTAGAATGGGTAACATAAGGACTGCTAATATTTTACAAGGGAGAGGAGGACCAATCTTGGTTTTCTTTAATAAATCAAACTGCTCATTTTGAGTTAGCGCAAATGCTTAATCTTCTATGGATGTTGGATTTTTTTTTCCTATGACCAATGCAACAAATGGTTTTTTGAATTCTGTTGATGTACCAGATCCACATATCATGTCATGTAAACAATAAATGATAGGTATGTTCTTAACTAAAAAATGTACCTTTATTCCTGGAAGCCCTGGAGGTCCCTGGAAAATATAACAAGATGCTTTCATTATCAGGTTCCACAATTAAATGTTGAATTGCAAACTGAGCCATCGATTTCCATTTTTTTTTATTATACTTGTTTTGATTTCAGTTAAAACAAATTATTTTAAAATGCTTACGAGATTGCCAAGTAAGCCAGGTAAGCCAGGTGGGCCAAGAGGACCTCTTTCTCCCTAATGGAAGAGAAAAAAAATGTCTTTAATTCATGGATTTTTTAAAAACGAGCTTCAAAATACTTTTTAAAAACAGTTTACCTTTGTTCCATTGCATCCTGGGATCCCAGGAGGACCAGGTGGGCCATCTCCTCCAGGGATGCCCTGAGGTTCAGAAAGGATACAGAAAAGCAAACAGTGATTAGTAGGTTAATTCCTATCGAAATAAAAGCTTGACTGTGTTTCAACTGCAACTTTGGTTTTATACCCACCGGAAGACCAGGATTCCCAGGATAGCCTGCTGGACCAGGGGGCCCCTAGATTTGAGGAAATGATAAAAAGAATGTAAATAGTACTATCAAGAAATTGTTTCGCCTCAACATTCATGAGGGACACTTTAAATCACCAGAAACACATATAACAACAGTCACATTCTCAACCATTTTTTAGTTTTAATAAAATGATGAAAGCAGTACTTTGCCATAAGCTCTGCCCTTTCATTTTAATATCCAACATATAGAACAGGGGCAGGACTTGTGATGACATGATGCAGCTTTTGTAATTCTGAACCCCAGCAACATTCCCTTCCAAAACACCATTGCCAAGTATTGGCAAAAAGTCCATATGTCAACACTGCAACGAACTGAACGGAAGCCATTTTCACTTTCAGTTGCCACATATTTAGAAAGAAGAGCTGGGAGGGATGCCCGCATTTTCTAACAATTGGTGAATATAATTTATGACATCTAATTGGGGTGGGAATTGAAACTTGTAACTTTGTAACCAAGGGGAGGGGAATTTAGTCTTGGGTTCACCTTTGTATGTGTTGTTATTTTGTAGCCAAATAAAATGTTCTTTGAGGAAGAATTCCTTGCCTTGAAGTTCTTTTAATTGGTCTCATCTACCAGAACCATGACATTAACCCAAGACTCCAAACTATTTTAATACCACGGAGTCCTGAGCTTCGGTTGCCTACCCAAAGTCTTGGGAGGATGACAAAGACTCAGGAAGATTCCATGATGGAGAAAAAGAAGAGCCTGTTACTAGCCTCGAAGCTACAGCAACCACATCAGCAGATGGGGTGCAGGCCATTGCCCCGATAGAGAATGCAACTTCAGGGGTTCTGGCAGCGGGCGCGAGACCAAAGGAATGGGAGATCCAGTTGGAGCCCTTATTGCTATCGGAAGGAGTCCTATCTATCGGAGACACTTGATGTTCGGAAACAACCCAACCGAAAAAGAGTTCATTAAAGGCCGCTGAAGCTGAATTCTTGCTAACTGCTTCTCATGAATTGCATTCTCCTGACTGAAGAGGCACCAAACGGCTAGCACCTTGGGATGAGTCGGGTGAATGGAAATACCTGACTGCAATCTGGAGCCAGTCCTTTGAGCGGTTAAGAGAGAAGTGCTATGTGAGCCCTGAAAGTTATCAGCATAGAACAAGCCCCAATTGCCACTGATACCCAGATAGCTCTGATCGATATCCACATCAGGCCAGTCCAGACCGTTATCATTACAGACTTAGTCCTGATCGGCACCCTGGTGACTTAGCCCCGAACGTTGCCAACGCCACACCAATCCAAGGCACCTACCAAGAGTTCACCAAGCAGCGGGGCTTCCATGAGATCAATTGCAACAGTATGGGTTGCTGCAGGCTCTCTTAGATCAGCAGCGACCTATGGAAGCCCCTCCTTTCAAGACCACGTTTGATGGCAACCCCAAAAAGTTAACTTTCTTCTTAAATCAAGTGCGCTCCCACATGAACAGGAATGCCAATGCCTATCCAGACCCTGCCGATATGGTCGATGTGGTAGCGGCAAACTTGGAGGGGGAGGCAGCAGAGTGGTTGAATGGCTTGTACAATGAACAATCACCTGAGCTATGGAACTACAACCTGTTTATCCATGGTCTAAGGACCAGGTTTGAGGATGGTTCCATAGCCCTGCAAGCTGAAAAAGATATTCATGAGGTGAAACAGAGGGTCAGCCAGTGAAGGAATACGTGTGTGAATTCCGGAGAGTGGCTGGCAGAATTGTGCAGTGGCTTGAGCGATCGTTAGTTCATCAATTCAAGTCCAGATTGGACCCAGATCTATTCCAGGCATGCATGTACCGGAGGATCCCTGATCAACTCCATGAGTGGTATCGCATAGCCGTGAATTTAGACATTGAGTTAAGCCGCTATAGGAAGCCGCCAACCCCTGGACCTAGACCGAGACCAGATCCAGCGAGGCATCAGCTTCCCCAGCAAATCCCACCTGCTGGGACTACTGGAGCTCCAAAGGCGTCAGCTGGACCACTGATCAAATGTTTTAGATATGGCCAGCCAGGTCACTGATATCAAGTGAGAGTAAGAAAAGGTGATGAATGGAAAACTGCCTTCAACAGCCCCCTGGGTAGTTTTCAGTTTAAAGTCATGCCTTTTGGATTACAAGGAGCTCCTGCTACATGATCATTTATATAAAGGAGTTTTGGTTTACCTTGATGACATCTTAATCTATAGAGAGACTATGGCAGAGAATACAATTTTAGTATGAGAAGTAATTAAAAAGCTGCTGAACACTAAACTATACGCAAAACTCTCAAAGTGTGAGTTCCATCAGACACGTTTGGATTATTTAGGTTACAGAATTTCCAGCGAAGGCATTGAAATGGATCCAGCTAAAGTAAAAGCCATGATTGAATGGCAGCCCCCACGAACTTGAAAACAACTCCAAAGTTTTTTGGGATTTGCTAATTTCTACCGCCAATTTATCCCCTCATTTTCTGAGGTTGCTTTGCCCCTTACAGAACTATTAAAAACTGGCAAAGATGGGTGTAAGCCATGACCAGGTAAACCCCTACACTGGTCATTAGAGTGCCAAGCCACTTTTGAGAATTTAAAAAGACTGTTTGCTGCAGAACCAATTCTCAAACACCCTCATCCTGAGGAGCAATTTTTTATTCAAGCTGATGCTAGCAATGTGGCTGTGGGGGCAGTGCTATTACAAAAAATCCTTAAAGTAGAATTACAACCCTGCGCTTACACTTCGAAAAAACTCATTGACACAGAATGAAGCTGGGCTGTTTGGGAAAAGGAAGCTTTTGTAATTAGATGGGCCTTATTGACTTGGTGTCATTTCCTAGAGAGGTACAAGGTGCGTTTTGAAATATGGACTGATCACAAAAACTTAGAGGCATTGAAAAATCCCCATAAACTATCCCCCTGGGCGCAATATTTTAATCGTTTTAACTTTACTCTGAAATATATACTGGGTGGAAGAAATTTCTTAGCTGATGCCCTCTCTAGGCTGCCTCAATATAAAAGCCAGTGTGAACAAATCATAAACTCTATTATGCCACCACCTCAAGTTGTTGCTCAAATAACACCTGGGAAACAATGACACGTGAAGTCACCTAACCCAGACGGCCCATTAACAAAGAAATTAAAACAAGAACTGAAAAATGACCGATGGCTCAAGGAAAATCAAACCATCCTGACCCATAGGGATGGATTAGCTTGGAAAGGGGGGAAATTGTAATTGCTCAGACTCCAAGCGCTCCAATGCAGCCATGACGTTAAACAAGCTGGTCACTTTGGATATTTAAAGACACTACACTTAATTCAGAGGCAATTTTGGTGGCCAGGCTTAAAGAAAGATGTGGAGAACTATGTAAAAAGCTGTGCAGTCTGTGCAACCATGAAGAGAATCCCAGGAAAGCCCCCTGGACTGTTACAGCCTGTTGCAGATCCTTCTCAGCCGTGGGAGAAGATCGCTATGGACTTTATTGTGGAATTACCAGAGAGTAGAGGAAATATGGTAATATGGACTGTAATTGACCTTTTTTCAAAGCAAGCTCACTTTATAGCATGCTCTGGCCTCCCATCTACCCAGAAACTAGCCATGTTATTCCTTAAGCCCGCTTGTGGTGGCTGGAGAGACTCATTATGAAGTAAAACGCATTCTTGATGCTAGATTATACAAAGGCAAATTGCAATATTTGGTGCAATGGAAGGGATATCCATTATCGGAAGCCACCTGGGTAAAAAGTACTGATGTGAAAGCTGATAGATTGATATGCAAATTCTATGACAAACATCCAAATAAACCGAGAGGGGATTCCTAACTTTTATTCTTATTTAAATTGCAGGATTTCTCCTTTCTTTAAAGGGAGCCGAATGTCAACACTGCAACGAACTGAGCTGAAGCCATTTTCACTTCATTTTGGGTTGCCATATATTTAGAAAGAAGGAGGGAGGGGTGTAATTCTAAGTTAGCCAAAACAATTCTCATGTATGGGAACCAAGGTCATTACTGACAACATTTTGGTGGGCTGGAGAGCTGGGAGGGGTGCCCATGTTTTCTAACAATTGGTGAATAGGATTTATGACATCTAATTGGGGTGGGAATTGAAACTTGTAACTTTGTAACCAAGGGGAGGGGAATTTAGTCTTGGGTTCACCTTTGTATGTGCTGTTATTTTGTAGCCAAATAAAATGTTCTTTGAGGAAGAATTCTTTGCCTTGAAGTTCTTTTAATTGGTCTCATCTACCAGAACAATGACACCATAAAGGGTTTCCAGAATTTTATAAAGATTGTTCTTATTTTATCACTGATCAAATAAATCAGCTTTATGTTCCTTTCTTTTGCCTTTAACAGTCTTAATCTTTAATTCATCAAATTGTTGCTGTAGGGTTGAATTTCCCATTGAAACTTTCTCCCATCTCAAAGATTTCTTGAGAACTCTTGAAACCTTCTTTTGTAAATCCGATAATATGTCCTTGTCCTGATTGTTTTTCATGATCGTTCATAATTCCACTTTAACTATTAACTTTGTTTTATAATCCACAGTTTCTTTATTTTCCAAAATTTCTATATTTTGGGGGATTTTCTCTTCCTTATCTTTGACATTTTTAACTTCTTTAAGTCTTCTTCAAGAAATACGTTGGCAGGTATAGAAATTATTGCTGTTAGTTTAGTTATAGATTTCTCTCCTAGTTCCTCAAAGATGCTTTGAAATGAAGTGTCATGCCTTTGTCTGTTATTTTGCAAGTTTCACTGTTCCTTTTCCCGACTGGAGCTTTAGGCCCCTGTACTGTCCCATTTTTGGCTTGTTTTATTTACTCACTTTTTCAAAGTCTTAGCAAGTTTTAATACTCCAAATTTGTCTGGTCAGACCTGTTGTTTGAAAGACATCTTATAACTTTACATTAATTGTAGATTCAAAAGTGATTAGAATGTGAAATTTGTCTAATCTAATGTTCTTCAAAGCTCTGCTGCAGTTAATGGCTTGATGGTTTCCTTCATCTCCTAGTGCTCAGACTATGGAAGAAACTCTATCCTGCCATCCGGTACATATGTCAGTGCTCCCTCATCCTCACCTTGTCCAAAGAGGTTCTATTGGACCGAGCTTGCTACCAGTCCATTGGTTGTTGCCACATTATTAGTTGTCTCTGCACTTTCAGAAATGTCTAATCTGCCTTTTTCCTCATCCAGAAGTCAGTAACTGTTTGAACTTAGGATGGTACTGAATGAGTGGTATTTACAACCAATCTTCAAAGTTCTGGCCATCATCAGGCCCCCACAGTCTCATGATCATGAATCGGGTGCTTGGCAACTGGCCTGGATTTCTAACCATTGCATTGTCCCTCAGTCACATGATTGCGATTTGCCGCCTTTTCTGCAGGCTTCCTGCAAGCAAAGTTAATTGGGAAGCTAGCAGGAAGTCAGAAATCATGGTTACATGGAATACTTGCTTAACAACCAATGGTGATTCATTTAATGATTGTAATCGGGGACTGCTGGACCTGCTTTTGCTAAGAGGCATAGTCATGTGATGTTATGCTTTATGACATTGCTTAGTGATGGAAAATCTTACCACTTTAAGCAAGGTCTACCTGCAATCACTTGAGAAGACATAATCATTTTTTCTGATGCCAGGAAAATTGAAAGCCATTGAAACAGAGGTTGATAAACAAGGTGGCTAGATGCTATGATTGAGACACATGCATGAACTTCTAAGAGAAGCAGTTACTCTCTGACAATCCTTGAGAACAGCAACTTCAGATCCCAACCTCCAAAAGATATTTAAGCCACCAAAGCATTTTTAGTTTTTTCTATGGGAGTATATTTCATTCTTTTTTAAATGTTTGAGCTAGATTGTTAATACACTGTTGAATATTTTCTTGTTCTTACTTGCAAACAACAGATCAAATGACACCTTTGCCCAATAAGACTTAAATGTAAATAGCTACTTCATTGTCATTTTCACATCATTGATACTGATTACTTAAGTGGATTAAACAGCATTCTAGCAAGAAGGTAAAAAAGTAATTATAAACATTCAGGGCATGCAAATTGTGCTCTGCAAAGTATCATGCACATTGCCATGTAATAAATACAACAAATTAACAATGACTAACTTGTTCAATGCTACTTTTAAAAAACGAGAGTATGTATTATGCTGAGCAGAATGCAGATTACAGTGTATTTGATTATAATCTAGTGTATTACATGAGTCCAGTTATTGTGATTTGTAATCCAGGACTAATGGTTTGGAGTATTATGTAAACCAGGCTACTATGGCTTATTACATAAACCACAATTGGCATGATATATATAGCAGCAAAAATGGTTCATGTAAACTTACTCTAGTTCCTTTTGTTCCTGGTAGTCCTGGTTCTCCAGTATCACCCTACAGAAAGATACAAAAACAGCATGTTTATTTATTGTTATCAGGATTTCAAGTATCATTCTGCAAGTTAATGTTTGGCATAAGGTTCATTTTACCTTCGCTCCAGAGGCTCCTGGTGGCCCTTCTGGTCCTTGTACTCCAGGAAATCCAACCAAGCCTTGTAAACCTGGCAAACCTCTTTCACCCTGTGAAAATTAAATACACAATATATAATATATATGTGATATATGTATATCCCTCGACGCCCAAAATGGTAAAAGAGGAAAGAAGAAGAAGAAGAAGAAGAAGAAGAAGAAGAAGAAGAAGAAGAAGAAGAAGAAGAAGAAGAAGAAGAAGAAGAAGAAGAAGAAGAAGAAGAAGAAGAAGAAGAAGAAGAAGAAGAAGAAGAAGAAGAAGAAGAAGAAGAAGAAGAAGAAGAAGAAGAAATATGTATAACATATAGCAGTGAGAACAAAAGAATCTACTTCTTAATGTCACGAAGTCAGAAAGGACATTGTTACTGGAACATTGATAAGGTAAAAAAGAGCTAAATTACATTTTTTTCATATTCATAAGGCAAAGTCCCCTGTTCTGGGCTTACCATTTACATTTGTAAAGATATTAATACAACTAAAAGTGATGCATAAGTCCCTTATGTTTAAGATCTTTCACTTCAATCTGGAAATGAGTACAAAATTAAGAGTTTAACAAATATTTATATCATTACCCCTCCATCTCTTTTTGGCTTTTTTATTTGTTTACATACCATTAAAACAATTTCCATCAGTGTAGCCATGTTACAAAAGTCATGTGCTACTTTAAAAACTAACAATTATAATCTCAAGTTGATTACAGTTCCTTTTATCAGACAAATTTGTGATTTCATCAGAATTTATTATTTCAATTTGCAAAGTTTTCTTAGCTAATAGCACAGTGTAATCAAAGAACTTAATTAAAATTATAATACTTCTTCAGTTACAAATACAAAAGTTTAATATTTGCAGAATACTCCGTTTGAAAAATAAATAAAAACTTAGAACTAATTTACTATAATATCCCAAAATTCTATTATGGCATATTATAACAGATTACCACCAGCAGAGTAATTTTAATAGTACTTTGGAATAGTTCAATAATCCAAATGCCTGTCCAGTGACAGTAGACTAACACTTCAAGATAGAAAAGCATTCCTGTTGGAATAGGAAATAGTTTAAATCAATATCTAGGCTATTTATATCTCATTTGGTATTAGGGAGGTAAGAGAAGGCAAGGAGAGATGGTAATTCACATTACATCTCTCTACACTATGCCACCAAAATAGTTTTTGAGTCCTTCCTACGTACAAACTAACATGGTGTAGGAAGAATCCAGCGAAAGAAATATTTTGGGAAATACTAAAAAGGCAGAATATATTTCCCCAAAGGATCTTAAAGGCAGAAACCAACCTCCCCCCCCCCCAAGTCTCTCTGCCCCAAACAGAAATCAGGTCTGCAGAAATGCAGATGTGATAATCTTGTCAGAAAGTTTGGAGCCAGGAAGCTTGGATTAGAAAGACAAAGATCCCTAGAATCAACAATCCCTCACACCAAAAAATCCAACAATCATTAGCCATAGCCCCAGGGAAGCAGTATATGACCTTTGGGACATAATAGGATTAACCCACCACCATCAGAATACCAGAAAGGCACACTCAAACTCAGATCAAAGTTCATGTCACAGGAACAACTCCAAACAAAAGCTTAAGAAGGTATAAAAACCCACCACTCCCAGCAACGTATGGTCAGCTTTCCCAGAGCCATCTTTCTGTCTGGCTCTGTTCTTCAATAAACTACAACCTTCTTTCTAAAGCAGTGTCCATTTTGCTTATTCCCAGCTTGGACTAGATCTTGATGAAGATTTTTCTTTCAACAATGGTAAGTGTTATGTCCTGGGCCTTGCTGAATCATTCAGCAAGGCTCAGGAAGGCTGCAGAAAGGTTGCAGAGACCCGGACAGACCACGTGTCTGCCCGGAACCCAGACAGGCTGTCTCCAGCCTTGCGCGCATGCGCGAGGCGGGAGAATGGCCTGCATTGATTGGCTGTGCATCCCCTTGCACGGGGAGTATAAAAGGGCCTGTTGCCATTGTGTGCTTGCTTCTGTTCTGTGAATGTAATCAATAAAAGATCATTTGTTGTGAACCTGCCTCGTCTTGATGTCTGCCTTGCGAGAACAGAACATGGGCGACGAAGGTGGGATTTGCCGCATAGGAAGCCTACTGAGAAGAAGGTAGGCCTACTCACCTGAAGGCCTGAATGAGAAGAGAAGTGCGGAATCCAGAAGGAGCAACCACCTGCCAGTATGAATATGCTGGAGGTGGGCTTGGCTTTGTGGGACCCCTTCTCCTTCCTTGCGGCGAGAGACATCAACGAGGCTATCGTTCACAAACATGTCCAAGCTGGGCCGTCTTGTTGAATTCGACACTTCACACCCGGAACGCTGGAGCTCTTACGCAGCTCACGTTGAGAACTATTTTCGGGTAAACAAAATCCAAGAGGACGGCCTGAAAGCTGCTACCTTGCTGTGTGTCTGTGGGCAAGAGACTTTTGACATTGCCGAGAATCTTGTTGCCCCAGCACCTTTGGAATCGATCGCATATGCCGATCTTAAGAAAATGCTGCGCGAGCATTTCGAGCCCAAGCTATCTGTAATAGCTTGGAGGCACCAGTTCGAGCAGTGGGACCAGCAGCCGGGAGAATCAGCTGTGGACTTCATCGCGGCTCTGAGGCAGGCTGCTAGGCCATGTGCATTTCAAGATTTGGAGGAGAGGCTCCGAGATCGACTCGTCTGCGGATTGCGAAGCCGTTAGATGCAACAGAAGTTGTTTGCGAAAGCTGATGTCACATTCCAAGATGCCCTGAGAGAAGTTGCAGCTGAAGAAGCAGCCGGCGGTGCAGTGAAGGCCTTGTGGTCAACAAAGAACCCTCCAGCGGCAGTCTTCGTCCATCAGGAAGTCATGCGAGAGGCCTCCGGGGAAGAATCCGAGGAAGAAGAGGTGGACAGAATTCAACCGGTGTCGGAGAGAAGACTGCAAGAACGCAGAGGACAGATGCCTGCATCCCTTCGGTGTTTTGGGTCGCCACAGGAGAGCCAACTGCCGTTTTCGTTCTGCTGTTTGCCGGGCATGTGGCAGGCAAGGCCACATCGCATCAGCCTGCATGGGTCGCCAGAAGAACAGGTCCCCTGAAGAGTTGCCTCTGAAAGGTAGCAAGGTCCCCAGCCAACACAGGGTGGGTTTCTGCGTGTCCCGGAGGGGGGTATTTAAAACCGGGGCTCACCAGCCCCTTAAGAAAAAGCTGCGCATTGAGGTAAAGTTGCAGGGAGTTCCCCTGGCCATGGAGCTGGACACAGGGTCTGCTCTTTCTATTATTTCTGCTGACACCTTTAAAAAGGTTTGTTCCAGGAGTGGCTCACGAGTTAAACTCAGGCCCTCCAATCTCATCCTCACTGACTTTCAGAATTCATGAGTCAGTGTGAAGGGGGAGCCCATGCTTAGAGTACAGCGTAAGGATTTTGATGGGTTGTTGGATGTAGTTGTAGTTGGGGGTGATCGCACGAGTCTTATAGGACTCGATTGGTTCGAGGCACTTGGGATCCAAGTGACTGGTCTGAACCATCTGCAAACTGCCAGCCTTGCAGGAGTCTGTAAGGAGTTTGCTGATGTATTCAGCCCAGAACTTGGCTCATACAAGGGGCCTCCCATTGCTTTAAAATTAAATCCAAACATCACACCCATCAGGGTTAAACCAAGGAGGGTGCCTTTTGCCCTCAAGAGTAAAATTGATGCTGAGTTGGACAAACTGCTCCAACAAGGCATTCTTGAACCTGTGGATTCTAGTCCATGGGAAAACCCCATAGTGACGCCATTAAAATCAAATGGTGAAGTCCGAATCTGTGCAGACTATAAATGCACTCTAAACAAAGCCTTGCAGCAACATGCATATCCAGTGCCTATAGTGAACCACATTCTGGCCTCACTGAAAGGGGGAAAACTCTTTGCTAAGCTCGATTTAGCTCAGGCCTATCAACAGTTACCTGTTGATGAGGCAACAGCTGAGGCACAAACTATAGTTACTCACAGAGGTGCTTTCAAAGTAAAAAGGCTGCAGTTTGGGGTCAATGTAGCCCCTGGCATCTTCCAAGGGGTGATGGAGCGAATGCTCTGGGGTATTCCTGGGGTCTGCCCCTATTTCGATGACG
This sequence comes from Azemiops feae, assembly GCA_023970755.1. Taxonomy (NCBI): domain Eukaryota; kingdom Metazoa; phylum Chordata; class Lepidosauria; order Squamata; family Viperidae; genus Azemiops; species Azemiops feae. The sequence goes on along the minus strand of JALGBA010001115.1, from coordinate 2,404,318 downwards.
TCCTCATTGCAGGAGAGTCATCGGGGAACCTGGCTGAAAGGCTGAGAGCTGTCTTGCTGCATTTCCGCCAAGCTAGGCTGAAACTACAGCAAGACAAATGCAAAATTGGTGTAACATCCACCGAATTTCTAGGATTTCGTATTGATGCAGAAGGCATCCACCCTGTGGAGTCTAAATTTAAGGCTATTCAACTGGCCCCTAGTCCCCAGTCAAAAGCTGAACTCCAGGCTTTTCTGGGTCTACTTAATTTTTACCATTCCTTTCTCCCCCACAAGGCTGCAGTGGCTGAGCCGTTACACCGGCTCTTGGACAAGCAGACTCCATGGACATGGACAAAAGTCCATGAAAAGGCTTTTAAAGAAGTCAAGGCTTTGCTATCCTCCAATGCTGTACTGGCTCACTTCAATGAGCAATTGCCTGTGTGCATCGCATGTGATGCTTCCCCTTATGGGGTAGGAGCAGTGTTAAGTCATCTCAAGGAAGATGGGACTCAGGTCCCTGTGGCCTATTATTCTAGAACCCTCTCATATGCAGAGCATAATTACGCGCAGATTGACAGGGAAGCCTTGGCAATAATCTCAGGCATCAAGAAATTTCATGATTTCTTGTATGGCCGCCATTTCATGGTCTACACTGACCACAAGCCCTTGCTGGGGTTGTTTACAACCAATAAACAAACCCCTCATATAATATCTCCTAGAATGCTGAGATGGTCAATTTTCTTGGCAGCTTATGATTACACCCTGGTTCACAAACCAGGCACAGAGATGGGCCACGCTGATGGCCTGAGTAGGTTACCTCTTAAACAAATAGAGGCAGACCCTGCTCCTGCTGTACACATTCTTTCTATTCAGGACTTACCTGAATCTCCCCTCAATGCTAGGTATGTGGCTGCTGAAACTGCCACTGATCACACGCTTGCACGCGTGCTGACATGTGTGTTGTCAGGATGGCCTGACACGTGTCCCGGTACAGAGTTACAAAGTTTTTGGTGTAGGAAGCATGAATTGTCTAGATTCAAAGGGTGTATCCTGTGGGGAAGCAGAGTAGTCATCCCGGCCTCATTGAGGATTAGAGTCTTGCTCTCTCTCCATGAGGGACATCCGGGAATAGTGAGGATGAAGGCGCTCACGCACAGCCATCTTTGGTGGCCTGGACTCAATAAGGACATCAAGGCCCAGGTCCATGGGTGCCAAGTGTGCCAGCAGTCACGGCCAGAGATGCCCCAGGCCCCTGTACATAGGTGGGAGGAGACACTCACTCCATGGTCACGCGTACACATTGGCTATGCTGGGCCCTTTCAGGGGCAATTCTTCCTCCTCCTTGTGGATAGCCATTCCAAGTGGCTAGAGGTCGTTCCTGTTTCCTCCACTACTACTGCCAGGACCATCCAGGTGCTCAGAGGAATCTTCGCTTCCCATGGTCTTCCTGATGTTTTAGTATCAGACAATGGTCCCCAATTTACCTCTTCTGAGTTTCAGGCCTTTCTTCAAGCTAACTTGATCCGGCACGCCACGTCTGCTCCTTTTCACCCTGCCACCAACGGTCAGGCTGAACGCATGGTGCGTACCACCAAAGACGCATTAAAGAGAATCACTCAAGGACCCTGGCATCACAGGTTAGCTGATTTTCTCCTTGCACACCGCACCACACCTTGCACAGCTACAGGGAAGACCCCAGCTGAACTCCGCTGGGGTCGCAGACTCATTACGAAGCTGGACAGGCTGCACCCAGACCGGGTGGCTTCACAGGTGTCGCAACCACGGGCACCTAGGAGACTCCAAGTGGGTGATCCGGTGTGGGCTAGAAACTATGGACATGGGCATCTCTGGGTACCTGCTGTAATGTGTAAGGTCTCTGAGCCACTGTCCTACAAAGTGGCCTTAGAAGATGATCGTGTGCTTAGACACCACATAGACCAACTGCGCTGGAGGCTTCCTGGCCACGTTTCCTCCCCTGGTTCCATTCTTGGGGGGGAGGGGGACCCCAATTACGATTGTGGACCACAGTCTCTCCAAGAGGGCGCTTATCCAAATGCTCCAGATGGGGGTCTTGCCATGGAGGCGGCTCCTGACTCTGGCATAGACTCAGGGGGTCTTGCCATGGCGGCGGCTCCTGACTCTGGCAGAGGTCCCTGGTTTGGGGCAAATGGCCGAAAATTGGCTACTCAGGATACTCCTGCTGCTGGCCTTGGGCTCGAGGGACAGTGCTCCCAAGAGGAGTCCCAAGGAATTTCGGGGAACTCCACCCCACCAAGGGACTTGGGGAACTAGACCCCACAAAGGAACTCTGGTTTGGGTCTAGCGGATCCAGCCAGTCAGCAGTTAGGGGGAACCCCTGAGTCTTCTGGGCGACAAAGTCCTGGTTTGTTTTGTGCAAACCAGGAGCAGGCACTCCAGGCACCTAGTACAATTCCCACACCTACCATTACACCTGCAACTAATCTGGCTCCACGGAGATCAGAGAGGGTCAAGGGTCCTCCTAAGTATTTGAATGAATATGTGAGGTCCCTGCGGTGTTAATATTGTCAAAGAGTGAAAGAACGTGGATACCACGGAACCCAAAGGGAAGTAGGTTGCCAGGAGTAAGGTTGACCCATAATATGCCAACCGGCCAGCCATGTGGTGTGTGATGTTACACTACATGTATAATATTGTTAAAACCAAGAGGTGTTATGTCCTGGGCCTTGCTGAATCATTCAGCAAGGCTCAGGAAGGCTGCAGAAAGGTTGCAGAGACCCGGACAGACCACGTGTCTGCCCGGGACCCAGACAGGCTGTCTCCAGCCTTGCACACATGCGCGAGGCGGGAGAATGGCCTGCATTGATTGGCTGTGCATCCCCTTGCACGGGGAGTATAAAAGGGCCTATTGCCATTGTGTGCTTGCTTCTGTTCTGTGAATGTAATCAATAAAAGATCATTTGTTGTGAACCTGCCTCGTCTTGATGTCTGCCTTGCGAGAACAGAACAGTAAGCATGTGCAGCAATGAAACAAAATCACAAAATTGCAGCCAAAGAGGCTGTTAAGGAAGAAGGAGGGGAAATCAGATTTCTTTCTTCAAGGTTGGAGCCTTGTCTTTGACCTCAAATGGAGAAAATCAGTGACAATTTCTGCAACACTTTGCAGGCTATAAGATTGTAGCCTAAAGCAGTTTAACTGAATAATTTATATGTGTTTCTATGTATTTCTATTTATTATAAAACATTTGCAACTTCATTAACAAGAAGACCAATATCAAGCAACATTCATAGCTTAATCTTCTTTGTTAATAATTTACAAGATATTTCAATTAGCAAACAATACTTCAGAAAAAGTTGTAAGAGAGTTTGAGTGTATGATGTCTGCAAGGTTCTGCCTAGGTTTTCTGAGAAGTGTTGTTTAGGAGGTGCCATTGTTAATTCTCGCTCTCTCCCTCTTTTCACCAGTTTTCAGCTCTTCTAGAATAGGCACAAAAGCACTTTCAAAGAACAACATTAGAAACAGCTAGCCAATCCTAATAATATTTTCTTTAAACGCTGGTATCAAATTCCAACGTTTCTTAAACTTCAGTTTTAAAGAGCAAGATTGGGGGGAGGAGTGTACTTCTTTGATTTGAGGATGGCCTGTTTCTCTGTCTTAGAACCAAAGGCAGTACCTCTGCAGTACCCAAGAAACAATTCCTCTTTTGTCTATGTCAACATTTTTATGGATACGTACTTGTATCTCTTGGTGCCATACACATATTTCATAATCTGATTGGATACCAAGTTTTCGATGTTGTTACGTCTTCTCCCCCAAATTTCATTGGTCACTACCTTGTTGGTCACTATTTATTGGTTATCATATTATTCTAATTTATTATATGTCAGGGTTATGGGCCTTTAAGGTAACAGGCTTATTTTATATCTGATATGTTATAATTAATTGTAATATATTATTTTATCAATAGTTGTTTTATTGTATTCTTTTATTCTATGTCTTACTGAACTAAGGTACCAGCATAATGATACATAATAAACTGCTACCAGTGATAAATGGATAAGAGATTCTGTCAAAGATAAATATCATAGAATCTCAAAGTCAAATTCCACTCCCCGTTTCTGTAAAAATCCAAATTAAAGCATCCCCAACAATGACTATTATTCCATATTCTGAACTTTGGAGATAGAGAGCAACTTGTGCTCTTCTTATAACATTCTTTCCTTTTTCTGAAGAGTGCTATCATATGCTGCCTGGTTCTCTTCAATCTTCTTCTCAAGGCTAAATATATTCAGTTCCTTCAGTCTCTCATTGTAAGATTGATGTATCCAATCTCCTGTTTATTCTCATTAACATTCTCTTTGCACATGTTACAATTTCTTTGAACTTTTTAATGAGTGCTGCTTAAAATAAACACAATATTTGAAGCATAATAGGCATCAGTCTTTAATGTTTAATTTGGATTTCTGCACTAAGAAAGAGATTGAATTCAATGGCCTACATTCTTCCTTCTATGTTTCTCTTACCATTAATGGTAATAAACTAAGTAATGATCCTTTACCCCAGAATTTAAAGATTAAGAATTTTATGTAGCTTCACAGGTGTGAGGTTCTATTTACAGAAGAATTTCAAAGAAGCCCCCTTGAGTGAACAGAAGTAATTTTGCCTGGTAATTAGATCCTTTTTTATTCATATATGTAAATAAAAGAAACCAAGTACTTTTAGCATTAGTTCCAATGAAATGGTCACTAAGTGAAAATGTGACTGAAAGAGACAGACATTACATAGATTTCTGGTTGTTTTCATCTCATTTAGATAAAACTGTTTTAGGCAGCAATGCCAGTGTTACTCTCATTACTGTGTGCATTGTCGTCAGGTACAGAAATATGGGTGTGAGTGAATGCATTGGACCAGAAATGATTTTTAATTATTGTTTACTACAATTTATTACTGTTGTGTTTGCAAATGGTCACTATCCAATGCAGTTTCTAAATGAGGACTACTTTTAATGGATTGGGAGAATAATAAGTACCACCTACTTTGAAAGATTAATAGAGATGAAAATGTTTTCCAGGAGAATATAGAAACGTGACAGAAATGATATTGCACTAGATCAGATATTCTACTGATGACCACTGAACTGATTTGCTATTTCAAAATAATTTAAATAAAATCTGAAAAATCTCAGAGCCGCTTTTGCTGTTTAAACAGCATTTTTCCAGAACTCATTAATGTCAGACTCAAGCCCAGAGAGGACAATCTGGAATCCAATCGAGTCCAATCTTTGTTAATGTTTCAGGAATTAAATAAGTACTTGAACAGTTAAGGAAGTTTGAAAATGTTGAAATCTTTTGATCCTTTCGTTCTGAGTAATCAAAATATAAGTAGAAGTTTTGATTATTTAAAAACGTTATTTTGGTCATCAAGTAACTATCTCTCTTGTTCATTTTTAATACAAGTTAAAGACATTGTTATTCTTCTTTTCAAAAACAGTACCTAAAACCTTAAAGTTTTTCTTTCTTTTATTGAAGAAGTATAAGTATGCCAATCTAAATAAATTATGGGTCTCTCTACATTGTCTTGATCTAAACTTATAAGATCTGCTTTTTCCATGCAGCAGTCTTTTTATGCTGTTATCACAATACCTTTTTTTAAAAGAATGTCTCCAGTTTAAATTTGTTTTCTGAGATGTTGCTTAATTTTGGTTTTTTAAAATTTCTTCCAAAATTAATGAACAAAGCATCACTTTTAAAATGTTCTTTAAAATATGTGGGATGAATGAGTAATCTGAATTGTTATAAAAATATTTTTCTTAAATATTTTTTCATACTAACTCATCTGGTGAGCAAGCTAGATTTAAGCCACCAGGTTCTTTTTGCAAGGTGGGGGTTAATTTAATGACAGCATAATATCAACAATATTTGAAGCTATTATTCAGCTAATATCAGTGTATCAGATTTAGTTTGCTGTGTTAATATGAAACTATGTGTTACTGAGTAGGTTTGGTAGTGTGACATATGAATACTATAATTACATTCATCCATGTAGTTACATTTTCAGACACAAACAACCTGCTTATTTTGTTTCTGCTTAAGAAAATTTTCAGATGGATCTAGAAAAGTGAAACTTTTTGTTGGTTGTCATTAATGTCACTTCCCACAACAGTTTTATTTTTGTGCAATTTGTCTAGTTAGAAACAGTATGTTGAGGCTAGGACCTCAATTATCTACTATTTATTTGTTTTATTTATTTAAAACACTTATATAGCAACCCATCTTATAATCTACTCTGGGCAGCTTCTAATCTATTAGCCTGCAAATTTCCTGCATTTCCCAAAAATAAATGTTTGAAAATAAAATAAAATTAAATGTTTGAAATAATTTTCAAATCGGGGATGGGAAACTTTCATACCAATCACGTGTAATATCATCCCAAACTTGAAAAGGTTGTTGATCTTTGAGTTAATTCTTTAGCCAAAATGGATGTGAAAGAAATGTGAAGGTAGGTTAACTATTAAGCCCATAATGACACACTGAAAATAATTATGTCTAGAGATTTTTCTTATGAAAGAAACATTTCTTCACGTTGTAATAGTAACAGTTACTGTTTATGTTGGATCACACTTTCTGCCCACCCCAAAATATATCAGCTCAGAAGGCAAGAGTTCAGAACATTTTGATAAAATTCTGCCCATTAAAGTATCATATTATAGTTCTTTTCCAAAATTTTGTAGGGTTTTGATAATGTCATTTAGACAGGAAAAAAATATCTTGTTCAAAAATATATTTAACACTATTATTGCACTGAGCTAGAAAACAATATGTTTGATTTTGGATTTTGCATGTCCAATAAGGGCCAATCATTTTGAGATGTGACTGATATCTTAGGCAAGGGTGCAAATATTGCAACCCAACAATCCTATGGAGCTCACCACCCTCCTTTTTTCAGGGCCCACATTGGACTAAATTGGAATTAAAACAAACAAACAAAAACTCTATTTTACTGCAACATGTTTTGTCATTTAGTATCTACAGAAGCTTTTACAATACAAATTTAATTTATACCTAACTTAAAGTGTGCAACACAACAACAAACGTTATGCTGTCGTTAGTGCTAGACATATTTTTTAAAAATGGTAGGCAGGCGATGTCCTAATGGATTAGATTTAACAGAAATACCAGAGATTTAAAAATTAACAAGCATCAGATTGTTGGATACATTATCCCTGTTCATCAAATTGTCTCCTTCATGCAAAACAGAAAAAATCACCAGTGTTCTACTTTCTACCTCTAAACTGCTGCTATTATGTATATAAAAAGGTTATAGATGAGGTAAGGCCATTATCTATGAGATTTAAGTGTCAGAATTTGTACTTTGAGTTTGGTCTTTAAATGGATTGGGGAAAAATACAGTTAATAAAGCATTCACATAATCATCTTCTACCTCTATTAGTAATTATCTAGTTTGTATTGTACTAACTAAGATATATTTCTTTTTGAAGAAATGTGGTAGTTGTCATCAAAAAATGGATTTGGGAAATCACAAATTAATTGTCTACAATTAATACAAATTAATACAAATCTGAAAAGAAAAAATGGATGAATTGAAATTAAGAAGTTGTTGGTGATCAGATTTTATAAATAGCTATTAAAAAATACTTGCTGACTTCTGTTTGTAAAATCATGAATGTTATTCACTTTGAATCTTGAAAATTAAGACAGTTGACGTGTTAAAATTAATTTATCTCTGTGTTCTTAGTAGAGATTGTGCCTGTTGAAGCACTGTTGACCTAAACACTAGCAGCTAAAAAAACTAAGAGAAAGGAAGTGGAAACAGGTGCTTTTACCTTCCCCCATTAATTAAATGATTATCTTTATCATAGTACTGTGGAGAGGAAAGAGCCCCTCCCTTGGGGATTCTTCCAGCCAGGACGCAACGATCAGCGCTTTGGAGAATTAATTGAATTGAAGCAGAGCTGCTGGAAAGAAGTCTTTTAATGGGAAGAAACTAAGATGAGTGACATTCAGCAAAGTTTCTTGGCTAGCTAGAAAGAGTGGTCCCCAAATGTGTGTCTTTATACCTTTCCAGGGTTTTCAAAATTGTCAATTTTGATTCGTTGAATTTCTGAGTTTTCAAACTGTCATTCCTGATTCGTGGAGCAGTGTCTATTGATGGGCTAGTTTCTTTATCCAATCTTGTTTAGAAAAAAGGTTAAAAGTTAATCCCTGTCTCAGGAAAGAATCTGATGTGTTTCATTAATTTTATGTATTTTTCTGTGTTTCTGTTCTAATCCTGTCAGTCTTAATTGCCGGTAGCTAGTCCTGCATTCCTTTGGTTAAGCTTATCTTCAACGTTTGTTCAAGTTGATACTTTGTAGCTGTTTGTTTGCACTTGGGTTCGTCTGAGGCTGTGGGTTCTGAAAATGAGCTAGACAGAGTGTTTGTTTTAATTTAAAAAGGACTTGTGATTTAATTAATTCTTTTTTTGGGGGAAGGGCTTATTTCTACTTTGGAAAGATTTAAACTGTTGTGATTAAATTTTCTTCCTGCCTCCAGATTTTTTCTTCTATCTGAGGAGAGGGGTCTTCCTTCAGTACCGATTGATATAAAATAGCTTCTAATTTAAAAAAACAACAACACAACAACTGAAGAGGATCCCAATCCTGAAAAAGGGAATATGTATGGAGAACTGCATGCCAGAGAACATGTTTTGCATGCAATTGTTCCTTGCAGGTAGAATCAAGAACAATTTCTCTGTGAAAGCTATGGCCGGGCAATATAATATAGACAAACCTGTCCAGACATACTGATACTCTGATTTAACATAAGGCAGTTTCTTAAGAACCCCATGTCTAGATCAAGGCCAAATGATACAATCTCCATTCCATTTCAGCCAGTCACAATTTAAATTACTTTTCAGAAATATTTATCCACAGATTTACATATTCACCTTTATGGGGATAGAGGAAAGTTCTATCATACCATTTGCCATTTTCCACGAGATTCTAGGCTAATCCTAGAAATCTGTGAGACAGGCCTAGCTTAACACGTGGCTTTGCCAAAATCTGCTGAACCCATCTTTGATGACTTAGTGATCCTGCTGCACCTTGCCTTTATACACCTTGCCTTTCGACTGTGTCTTTAGCAACCACTATAGGGTGGGGCACAATTAATACTAAGGAAGTCAGTGAGTGGAATCTTTGGACTCCATTAAGCCTTTCTCTCTTTTTTGACCAAGGCTCAAGAACTTCAGATTTCAAGATTACAATCTCTGTACTTCCTGCATTAAAAATAACTTTCTTTTCTGCCATCCCTCCATGCATTCAAACACTTGAATTAGTTGTTCACAGGAATGAACATAAAATACTCTAAAATTTAAGATATATGATTTACAGAATGTTTATTAAACAACACTGATATATATCTTACTCAAATAATAGCTCTGTTCAGTGAACTTGATAGGACTTTTCATCCGACTGCTTAATTTTATTAATAAACGGTTTAAACATCAGTATTAACTTTTGTTTTCTGCATTTCTATAAATGGGCAAAGGTTTTTAGTAAAATGTCCATAAGGAAGTATGAAGTTTCCTAAAACTTTTTTCCCAGAGGGATAAAGTGGATATGATCCTACAAAGAATGTCCTTCCTAAAACCATTAAAATTGAGATTTGTAATATAAAGTTTCTCAGGCTTGTTGATATAATATTAGAAAAACCCTGTTCTTATAATATTTTCCAGGCATTCAAAAGCAAGTAATTTCAGAGGTCATTGCAAAACTTTACTTCAAATGTTTGTTGGTGGAGAGAGGAGGGAGAGAGGTAATTCCTCAGGCAGCCCAGTCATTTATCATTCGGTCTTTGCTCCCCTATGTTTTCCAATTTGGTTATGTCCAATTTTTACTTCCACATAGCTAAATATTATCCCCCCTCCCAAATTGGGTACCCTGGTAGTATTAAAATTCATTGATCCTGATTTATTCAAATAATAATAATAATAACTTTATTACACTCATAGACCAGCAATAGACATCACTTTTTACAATATATTAAGAAAAAAATAAAATAAAAATAGTACTGACATTAATAGTAAATAATAACATCCCTGTTAAAAAAATACATGTTCTCAAAATGTTAGGGTCACTTCCTAGTTTACGTGAGTGGAAAGCCGATAAGTGTGTGAGTAAATGTAATGTTCCAAAAATTATTAGAGATATCTCCAAAAAATTGGCACAAGTTGATGGCTATAAATCTGTAACCAATTTTTTTCTTGTGGACATTGCTGCAACACAGTATTTTGCCACTGCATGTGTGATAGAAGGGCTTGAGTTCCTGAGGAGAAAGCCTACATAAAAATTGTCTGCCCTCCCTGGCAATCTCTCTAATAAGGGAAGAATATATGCTGACCTATAAACTCAGAATAACTCACAGTACAATAAAACATGTGAGATGTCTTCGATTTCTCCTTTACCACATATACATACCCGTTCTGCTATTGGTGTTCTCTTATACCTGCCCTGGAGGAGTGCTGAGGGAAGAATGTTAAATCTGGCTCTGAAGAAAGCTATTCTTTGTTTTGGGAAGAAATGCATTTTAAGCCAGTGAATGATCATCATCTTCCAGGCTCTTACCTGAATTTTGGGCATGCCTGTCTCAATTCTTAATTGGGCATTTGGGGTTCCTTTGGGTGCAGCTAAGATGGCTTGCAGGAATTTGGTTTGTATGATTTATTCAAAATTGACAAAAACACAAGGAAGGAAAAATACTATAAATACAGAATACTTACTTTTTGCCCCTTCACTCCACTGCAGTCACATTTTCCACAGCCAGAACAACCCTGTAATTTAAAAAAAAGCAATCCATCAATTTGGTAATATCTACAACAAAGGTTAGACTTTGTTAGAGAAAGTTTGCTACAGAAAAAGTTGCTTGTAATGAAAATATATCTGTCCACTCAGACTATTTAAACAATGTTGACTCCATTAAAAAGCTAATTTAGATTGTAGATAAAGAGAACACAAATATCTGCAGCTGTAATACTGGTATTTTTTAGGAAACAAAAAAATTATTTTGAAGTTTTTATCTATGAATTGATCTCCTGGAGTCCCTATTGCAAAGATGCCCTTTCTCTGCTTAACCCCAAAGAACTGGGGAAATAGGAAATTAAGGGTCCTGCAGATCATATCATACTGCATGATATACTGGATATAAATTTAGCACTTGCCATACTATAGCAAAAATACTATTAAGAATGATCATAGTGCTTTGATTCATGACAGTAATTTGTCCACAGAAATATTTGGTGTACAACCGTCTTATAGCAACAGGGACACCCTGCCTTATACATGTAGCAGATGCATAGACCTTTGTGTTGCAATTTTAAAAAAAGATAAAAATTCCATTCTATTGAGCTTAACTCCTGGTGACTTTGTGGGCACAAGCTTCTAATTTTCTTGGCAACAATGCAAACATGCTTTACCATTGCCTTTTGTTGGGATGGTCTTTTAAACTTTCCAATCCAGCCTACGCCTTTGAGATTCCACTAACCATCTCTGACCCTACTAGACAGCTGCAAAGGTTTTAAGAGACATTCAGCTTTTCCTGCCTTTATCATTCTTAGATATCGCAATTTATACAAAAGAGCTCTATTTCATATGTACTATCATTTGGAGGCCAGGAACTAGAGCTGTGATTTAATGAAGAGTCTGGGAAATAACATCTGATGAAGTTTTCCGATCTATTCAGGATCTCTTGAGGAAGCAAAGAAAACCCTCACACAGTTTAACTGATCTAGTCTGAGCAGACAGTCATTTTTTTATCTGATGATAAAAGAGAGTTATAAAGCATTTTTGAGGTGGACTTTGACCAAAATTTTTGGAAACAGTTAAAAGGCTACATTTTTTATTGTCAGAAAATCTAAAATCTAAAATTCCAAGATTATATCTGAAATACTTTTTTAAATTTATACCAATTTCTTTAAGAGGAAACAATTGCCACAGCTTATTCTACCACACACATCATAAAATAGAATGGAAATAGTCCAGCAGCGTAACAGTATGGTTTTGTGAACTGATTCTTAAATTGCTTGTTTCTAAGACTAAGTTCACTCAATACACAGCTAAAAGGTGCTTGCTTGTTTGTCTTCAGTGCATTTTTCTAGATTAATTAAGTCTGGATTAGTAATGAAAAATCTATCATGCACTACATTCTTCATTAGAATCAGCCGGGGACTCTCAAAATATGTGTTTGAATAAACATGCAAAGATAAAAACTCAGGATTCTATCCTGCTCGTGACAAACTTAATTCTTCAGAAAGGTAGCCTCTCAAAACATACTGTGCATGGTACTCAAAACCTATTGTGGGAAGAATCCAGAGAAAGAAATATTTTGGGGAATATTAAAAAGGCAGAATATATTTCCCCAAAGGAATAATGGGGAAGATCTTAAAAAAAGACAGAAGCCAGCCCCCAGAAACCAGCCCCAGCCCCTCTCCCCAAGCAGAAACTAGGCAGAGGCCAGCTTTTAGAAACGCAGATGTAATAATCCATTCAGGAAGGTTGGAACCAGGAAGCTATTAGGAAGACAAAGACACCTAAAATCTATATACCCCCACCCAAATTCTAAGGACAGGAGACATAATAGGATTAATCCACCAGTACCAAAAGGGCACACTCAGACTCAGGTCAAAGTACATGACACAGGAAATATAAAGCCTCAAACAGGAACAGGAGCCCCAGAAGGTATAAAAACCCACCACTCCCTGCTACAGGTAGTCAGTTTTCCCAGAGCCATCTTTCTCTCTGGGTCTCCTCTTCAATAAACTGCAACCTTCTTTCTAAAGCAGTCTTCATTTTTATTATTCCCAGCTTGGACTGGACCCTGATGAAGACTTTTCTTTCAACACTATGAACCCACTTCCCTTTTAAAAAAGAGTTTTGGTGGAATCTGTGGAGGAGGGAATAAATGAAATGACCCAGAACCAATGGCAAAGATTTATTTATCTATGAAAGGTCTCTCTGGAAGGGGAAAAGTATGTGTATTTTTATTAAGTAGGTTTAACAATATAGTACTTAATGCACATTCAAAGGAATTATTTTAATTGTAGAAACAATAAAATGATTGATGTCTCCCTTTTCCCATGTAGCTAACTAGTACCAAGTTAGACTCCACCATTACCACCCTGGTCCTTAGCTGTTCTTAAGCTTAATGTCTATTTCCAAATCATAGGCCATAGTTCTTTTGGCCTCTGACCTATAGAATCAGAAAATGAAAAGCCAAGAGAGCTGGTTGGATAAGCTGGAGAAACAAAACAGAGTAGATTTAGTCACACAACAACTTCACCTTGTTGCTTGCATAATATAATCAAGAACCACACGAGCTAACCTTAGATTATTATGGCAGCTGTTAGGTCTAATTCATTTGCTCCAATGTGTTCTTTCTTATTGGATTTTTACCACAGATTGCAGAGTACGTTGTAAGCTAAAATTTTATTATATAATAGTTTAGACATTGTCCCTCATTGTTCATGATTTTGCTTTGTCTCCCAAGTCATTCCTCTTCTTGCATGTTACATTTTGACACTCCACAATACATATACATATTTGCACTATGCTATCAATATTTCAAAATATCTTAAATGTAATATGATGCATCTGCTTTGGCTTCCTGGCCATAAGATAAGATAAGATAAGATAAACAAGTCAAATAGCTCAGAGCAGAAGAGAAACCTTCTCCCCTCACAAATAGTGCCATTCAGTTCATTCTAGGGCCTAGGGCTGTCAGTAAACTTTCCAAAGATTCAGTGCTACCCAGGTTCATCAGTTTTAAGACCAACACATAAGAGGACTCAGCGGGAAATTGTGCCCTCTATGTGTTGATAACTAAGGCTCCCAAAATCTTTCACCAATGGCAATGCTCTTTGGGGTTGCCAGAATTTGTAGATCAGCAGCCTCTGGAACATTTCTGGATTACCTTTTCTGATTAATTTGTATGACACACATTTCTCCCCAAACATTTTCATTAATGACTATGTTCTATATGTGACAAAGGGTATATATGTATATGTATATGTATACATATGTATATATTCTTAATTATGCTAAAAATCCGAATCCCAGGTAAACACATGTCATAAAGCAAATAGATAAAAACGATCACCGGGATAAAAATCTTAAAACAAAGATTGTTTAATTTAAAAAAGCTGAGCTTTCATCGGCCACACTGCCGACATCATCAGAGCATATAACGTAGAATTTGGGAGTCCGTTCTTATATGACTGGCTGTTTCTGCACCCGGGCTCTCGACCTGGTCATCGGTCCGCTCCTCGGCATCGGGCGCACCGTTGTTGAAGGGGCCGTTTCCACAGGTATCCCCTCTCCTCCAGTTGCCGTTGTTCTTAGGGCATGTGTGTTGGTGTTAGGGGGTCGAGTGTCCGATCGCTCCTGCTCCTCCCGTTTCGTTCCGGGGGATCAGGTGTCAAATCGTTCCTGTTTCTCTCCTCCCCCTCCCATCCCCATGGTCCCGTTCATATTAGTCTGTCTCCATGTCCCTGAGCTACCCGTGGAGCGTGTAGTTTCTTCAGCGGGTGTGCGGGGGCGCAGGAAATAGTCATCTCGCGGTCTGCACACATTGTTCGTTGTTTCCTTCGTCGCTGAGCGCGGTCGTGTCCCTATCATCTGGTTTTTAGCAGGGCGTATCTTTGCTGTTCCCCTTCTCTTCCCGGCCTCCGCTACCCCTCTTTCGTCTGTGTGTGTGTCACGAGATTGGCTGTCTGGTCCTTCCTGTTCGTTGTCTTGCTCCCCCTGTTTTGTATGGATCGGGGTGTGTGCGTCTGGGGGACCTATGGGGTAGGCTTCCTCCGTTCTTTTACTCACCGCCCCAGTGTCTCCTTGTATGTGGGTTCCTGGGGGTTGTTTGTCTTGTAATGTTTGATCGCCCCCTCCTTTCCTTTTTGTGCCCTGCTGGATCTGGGGCGTTGTTTTGTTTGTGGGGTGTGCTTCTGGTTCATTGCTCTCTCTGGGGATTGTGGTAGTCCTCCTTTCTATTGCCTCGTCCTTCCAGTTGTGCCTGGTGTGGGCAGGTTGTTTGTGTTGCCAGTTGGTATGATGCCCTCCCCACCCCTTTAACATTTGGTACGCAGGGCCAAGCTCTATATGCCGGTTGATGGAGTTATTATCCGACATCCAGGCTTCTTTGAGCAGGCGGCCTCCCTTGGTGACATCACGGGATAAAGTCTCCGCGTTGGCGAGGTCGAACTCATGTCCATAGTTGGCCATGATGTCGGATAAAAACTCCATCAACCGGCATATAGAGCTTGGCCCTGCGTACCAAATGTTACAGGGGTGGGGAAGGCATCATACCAACTGGCAACACAAACAACCTGCCCACACCAGGCACAACTGGAAGGACGAGGCAATAGAAAGGAGGACTACCACAATCCCCAGAGAGAGAAAAGAACCAGAAGCACACCCCACAAACAAAACAATGCTCCAGATCCAGCAGGGCACAAAAAGGAAAGGAGGGGGCGATCAAACATTACCAGACAAACAACCCCCAGGAACCCACATACAAGGAGACACTGGGGCGGTGAGTAAAAGAACGGAGGAAGCCTACCCCATAGGTCCCCCAGACGCACACACCCCGATCCATACAAAACAGGGGGAGCAAGACAACGAACAGGAAGGACCAGACAGCCAATCTCGTGACACACACACAGATGAAAGAGGGGCAGCGGAGGCCGGGAAGAGAAGGGGAACAGCAAAGATACGCCCTGCTAAAAACCAGACGATAGGGACACGACCGCGCTCAGCAACGAAGGAAACAACGAACAATGTGTGCAGACCGCGAGACGACTATTTCCTGCGCCCCCGCACACGCGCTGAAGGAACTACACGCTCCACGGGTAGCTCAGGGACATGGAGACAGACTAATATGAACGGGACCATGGGGATGGGAGGGGGAGGAGAGAAACAGGAACGATTTGACACCCGATCCCCCGGAACGAAACGGGAGGAGCAGGAGCGATCGGACACTCGACCCCCTAACACCAACACACATGCCCTAAGAACAACGGCAACTGGAGGAGAGAGGATACCTGTGGAAACGGCCCCTTTAACAACGGTGCGCCCGATGCCGAGGAGCGGACCGATGACCAGGTCGAGAGCCCGGGTGCAGAAACAGCCAGTCATATAAGAACGGACTCCCAAATTCTATGTTATATGCTCTGATGATGTCGGCAGTGTGGCCGACGAAAGCTCAGCTTTTTTAAATTAAACAATCTTTGTTTTAAGATTTTTATCCCAGTGATCGTTTTTATCTATTTGCTTTATGACATGTGTTTACCTGGGATTCGGATTTTTAGCATAATTAAGAATAACTACGAGAGAGCAGTATTGCTCCATGCCAGGAGATGGGAGAAACTGGCACGACGGATAACCATCTGCTAACGCAAGTTAGCTTTCCTTCATGATTGCATCCGAAGAGACCTTCCCCCCAAATCACTGAGAAGAAAACCCCTGATGGATTCCATGGAATGCCAGCTGGTGGTCCGCCAATTCCAGAGCCGCACCATACGGGCTCTAATTAATGATCGCCATAGATGCATAGAAGTCATGAGAACAGCAATCCGGACCTGCCGCGAACACTGCAGTAGGACGCTAACACGCCAACACTTCCAGGCGTTGGAATCGCAGACCCGCCAGGCGACCGTGTGAGCAAGCCGGCAGGAAGCCACGACACTCCAGCGCAAGATGGATACCCTGCGGACGCTCGACAACCAGAGGGATACCAATAGACTGGTTCACAATCTCTCCTCAAAAACTTTGACCCGTGAGCAAACCACCGTACTAGAACGTGATCCGAGCTACAACCTGGCGGATGCAAGGGCGATTGATTTCGTAGCAGCCTTAGAACCCACAATCCAACGCATCGAGACTGGGGATGAGGCCAAAAACTCCATCAGGCAACGCGTCACAGGCTTATTGGTGGGCCACCAACACTGCCAGGTACTGCCCATGGAGGAGAAGGAGGCCTTGGAGAAGCTAAAGAAAGACGATACCATCATTGTCCTACCGGCAGATAAAGGCAGAGCCACGGTGGTCATGGATAGAGCAGAATATACAAGCAAAGCTCTAAGTCTACTCAGTGACACTATGGCCTATAAAATCATCACCAAGGACCCCACAGTAACACTCAAGAACCGTGTTAATAAGCTTCTGAACAACTTGAAGCGCCTAGGAAAGATAGATGAAGACACCCTAAGGCGAATACGCCCGAGAGACTCGGCTATGGCCAGGTTCTATGGTCTACCAAAAGTCCACAAAGAGGGGGTCCCCCTACGGCCCATCGTCTCGTTTAAAGGCACCCCAACTTCGGGATTGGCCAAATGGCTAAGCGGACGGATCAACTACCTAGTGGACAATAATGAGACCACCGTAAAATCGGCAGACGAGTTCCTGGAGAAGATCAAGTCCTTGAAGGTGGAGAGCGACGAAATAATGGTGTCATACGATGTCACCTCGCTCTTCACCTCCATTCCACAAGATCTTGTGGTCACAGTATTAAGGGACCGCCTCCAAGAAGAGCAAGGGCAGCAACAAGACTCCCTCCACACCGAGGACCTGGCACAATTAATAACCATATGCCTCAAAACATACTTTGTCTTCCAGGGAACAATGTATGAACAAACGAAAGGGACACCGATGGGGTCACCCATCTCGAGCATTGTAGTGGAGGCAGTCCTCCAACAATTAGAGAGGGTGGTGATGATGAAGCACCGCCCCAAATTCTGGGCCCGATATGTGGACGACACCTTTGTGGTGATTAAAAGGCAAGATAAAACCATCTTCCTGAACAAACTGAACTCTGTTTACCCTGACATCCGGTTTACCGCAGAGGAGGAAAATCAAGGCGCGTTGGCCTTCTTGGATGTATGGATCAAACGACAATCCAATGGGTCCCTACAAACAGCCGTCTTCCGTAAGCCAACCCACACGGATAGGATGCTGCATTATAGAAGCAACCATCTGGTTGCTCATAAGGCCAGCTGTATCAAGACTCTATTCAAACGAGTTGGCTCTCATTGCAACACCAACAAGACCAAAACGGAAGAGAGGAGGCACCTCTACCGAGTGTGCAGACGCAATGGTTACCCAGTGGATTTTGTTAGGCGTCACAGCAGACCATACAGACCTCGCACGAGCGCACAAGCCGACGGGGCACCAACCCAACTGGCACGGACAACCTTGCCATATATCAATGGCGTGTCGGAGGCCACGGCCAGACTGTTGGCCCCCTTTAATGTGAGGGTGGCCCACAAACCTGACCAAACCCTACGCACCAGGATTATGCGCCCAAATGATCCACTCCCCACTGGGGAGCAGTCCTCAGTGATATACAGGATTAGGTGCAAAAACTGCCCCTGTAACTATGTTGGAGAAACCTCCAAGAGACTTACAACCAGGGTGCACGAACATGAATTGGCGATTAAGAGGAAGGAACAGCACTCGCAGGTGTGGACTCACATGGCCAACTATGGACATGAGTTCGACCTCGCCAACACGGAGACTTTATCCCGTGATGTCACCAAGGGGGGCCGCCTGCTCAAAGAAGCCTGGATGTCGGATAAAAACTCCATCAACCGGCATATAGAGCTTGGCCCTGCGTACCAAACGTAAAAGGGGTGGGGAGGGCATCATACCAACTGGCAACACAAACAACCTGCCCACACCAGGCACAACTGGAAGGACGAGGCAATAGAAAGGAGGACTACCACAATCCCCAGAGAGAGCAATGAACCAGAAGCACACCCCACAAACAAAACAACGCCCCAGATCCAGCAGGGCACAAAAAGGAAAGGAGGGGGCGATCAAACATTACCAGACAAACAACCCCCAGGAACCCACATACAAGGAGACACTGGGGCGGTGAGTAAAAGAACGGAGGAAGCCTACCCCATAGGTCCCCCAGACGCACACAGCCTGATCCATACAAAACAGGGGGAGCAAGACAACGAACAGGAAGGACCAGACAGCCAATCTCGTGACACACACACAGACGAAAGAGGGGCAGCGGAGGCCGGGAAGAGAAGGGGAACAGCAAAGATACGCCCTGCTAAAAACCAGATGATAGGGACACGACCGTGCTCAGCGACGAAGGAAACAACGAACAATGTGTGCAATCCGCGAGACGACTATTTCCTGCGCCCCCGCACATGCGCTGAAGAAACTACATGCTCCACGGGTAGCTCAGGGACATGGAGACAGACTAATATGAACGGGACCATGGGGATGGGAGGGGGAGGAGAGAAACAGGAACGATTTGACACCCGATCCCCCGGAACGAAACGGGAGGAGCAGGAGCGATCGGACACTCGACCCCCTAACACCAACACACATGCCCTAAGAACAACGGCAACTGGAGGAGAGAGGATACCTGTGGAAACGGCCCCTTTAACAACGGTGCGCCCGATGTCGAGGAGTGGACCGATGACCAGGTCGAGAGCCCGGGTGCAGAAACAGCCAGTCATATAAGAACGGTCTCCCAAATTCTACGTTATATGCTCTGATGATGTCGGCAGTGTGGCCGACGAAAGCTCAGCTTTTTTAAATTAAACAATCTTTGTTTTAAGATTTTTATCCCGGTGATCGTTTTTATCTATTTGCTTTATGACATATGTATATATGTATATATATACATATATGTATATGTGTGTGTGTGTGTGTATATGTATATATGTATATGTATATATGTATATGTATATGTATATATATACATATACGTATATGTATATGTATATGTATATACATATACAGACAGCTTTGCTTTAAATGCTGTTGTTGATGGGAAAAAAACTGAACTCAAAGACATGACATACCAATGGTCTTTCCCCCCTCCCATCTTCAGAATGTGCAAGCAAAAGTAATTGTAATTGTCCCATAGGCATTTTTTTAAAAAAGAAAGTGATATATGGATTTTAATTAATACAAAGTAGTATGCTTTTGTTTCTTTAGTCCTAGCATTGCAAATCATTAAAAAACTAAAATGTTTAACAACAAGGTTTGCTAAAAATCCCAAATGGCTATGAACTTCCAGTGTTAGGAAAGAACTTTCTAATTGTAAATGTTTATTTTCCAGGAGTTGCCAAGAGCATTCTGATCTTTTATGCTTTGGGTAGCGTCCCCTCATTGGTTCAACCAGCAAGGCCAAACATCTGTGGATTTTTTCTGTGGGAAGACATATCCTCTAGATAAATTGAAAAAGAAATGGACCTCTCTTTCCTGAATTTAGATGAAACATTCATATTTGAACTATACTTGTCAAGAATATAGATCAATACAGTACAGTAAACACTACAAATCAGGAGTTAGGAAGGCACCTATGAACTTTGCAAATAATATATATATATATTAATTTAAAAAGTGGCTTAAAAGATTACAATGTTCCTGTATGAGATTTTTGTTTGTGTGAAAAAGTTCAAATTTCACAATGGGTTTTAGCATTTTATAGAGGAAGAGTGATCTTTCATGATTTGGGGCAATTTTTTAAAAAATGGGAGGGGCAAGTAAATTTGAGCCCTCACACAATTTTACCCTGCAGTGTTTGACATTACTTTATACAGATCATAGAACCAGAAATTTGTCAAAATAAAAGCCTTGGCCTTCCACTAAGGAGCACCTGGATTGGGGAGAAAATGGAAGAATGACCTCTGAGAATCCTAAAAAGGCAAGAATTTGTGCAGAACTTCCAGAAGACATTCTTATTTATTTATCCTTCAGACTGTGAAACAGCACTATCTCCAGGTGGGAGCACATATGACACAAAAGCTTCATTTGCCAAATGTTGCATCTGCACATTTGTTGGTCTTGGACTGCCTTGTAATATCAACTTGCCCAAAAAAGATGAATAATCAACATTATTTTTGACCTGATTGTGAGAGGGCTTTGGAGGCTGGAAAGACCCATAGAAAGCTGGTTTTAGAAATTACCGAAGGATTCCTCCAAGCAACAGACTTGTGACTCTTTTTTTTAATAATATATTTTATTGATTTTTTAAACATAGTCACCTTAATATTTGGTAAACAGTGTGTTTCTATGATCTATAATCCACATAATAGCTTTACTTGATTTCCTCTTTTTCCCATATTAACCTTAAGTTAATACAATTCTTGCTGTTTTGGTAGATAACAATTGAGTATAAATTTTTTTCCAATATTTCTACAGATAATAATCACATCAATATAATATTTATTTTCTATCTAGTCATTTTGGTTGCTTCATCATAGATCCTGTTTACAGTTCTTGTTTACATTTGTTTTTCCCACAATGTTCAAGACATTCTTACTGGTTAAGATTTTCTCAAAGTTAATTACATTTAAATATTTAAGTCTATTTTTTCTCATGTAAGCCATCCCAATACTTTTATCTTTCTTAAGGAATAAATAAGACTAAAAAAAGAAAAAAGAAGAATAAGAGTAAAGAAAAATAAAAAGATAGTATGCTACTTAAAATCCATGTAGGTTAATAAATATTTATTTCCAAAAATTTTCCGTTCTTTTTTACCATAATTAACAGTATATTTAATCTTTAAATATTCCATTTAATAAATCTAGTCATCTGGTCTTTTAACTCTTATTCAACACATTTTGTTTTAATCCATTGTACTTTACTTAAAGTCAATCACATTTAAATATCTAAAACATTTCCTTTATATAAGCCATTCCAAGTCTTTTATTTTACTTGAGGAGCTCCTCCCTCTTAAAATAAAATTCATATCCAAAATCTTTCTATTTCTTTAACCATATTCAAACAGGTGTTTCTTTTTAAAATATTCTCTCTGATAGGTCCCTTCATTTATTTTCTTAATTTTCACTTTAGCCTTTTTCTTTTACCCAGTATCTTTCTTAATCAATATGTTCTGCTGAATCAAAGAATCTTTCCATATTCTTGTAAGTGTTACTGTAGATATAAAAGGTAAGTCAAGTACAATATCTTTGTAAGAGGCATTTGCCCTTTCAAGTTTGTTGAAAATCTTTTTCTTTCTTTTTCTCTCTGTTTCTCTTATCATTTTTTGTCTCTCCAGTTCTAGTGGTGTTCCTGACATCTCTGCAGTCCATTTTGTCCAATCCTTTTTCTTATCCTCAAATTTGTTTTGTGGTTTTAAAGTATAAGTTGTCTTTTCCAACTCTTATTATATCAACTAAGAAAAACCAGCATTATTACAGGGTCCTGCGCATAGTGCAGCAGTTGAGGGGTTCGGGACTCCATGCCCTCCAGCTGAGTTTCTTCCTGTTAGGGGACCCTAAATGGGCCAGAAGCCACCCCGGAGAGGTGGCAATGAAGGAAGAAAGTCCCAGGGACCTTGGAGAGATGGCAGTCAACCCGATCAGTCCAGGAGAAGCCTTCCAGAAACCAACAGGAGAAAGGCTAGCCTAACTCCAGAGTCTAGCCCAAGCTGTGAGCAACCGAAGTCAAAAGCACTATTTTAAGCTGATCATAAACAGCGTGCTTGAATCTGGGTAAGAACATTGATTTTCTCTATCCTACCTATCAACTTTCCTGAAGGGGAAAAATTCCCAAGAAGCAAAAAAAAACCTCCGAGAGTGAAGGAGGGGTTTTTTGCCCCACCCTTTTGCTAATGGAAGCGGCGAATTGAACCTTCCATGGAGGAATAAAATCTGAAAAGTAAACCAGTGCTGACACCTACTGGTGGATGAGAATTATGACAGTCATGGTAAAATCTGGGGGGAAAACTAGTCTCTACTTGTGACCTTCAAAGCTTTAACAAAGAGAACAGCTGTGAAGATAAAGTGAGACTTACAAACCTGAGGGAACAAAAAAAAGAACTTTTTTGAACTCTCTGGACTATAAGTATTCAACTCTGACTCCAAAGCTATTTCCAGAGGGGGGGGATATCTGGACTTTCGGTTATCATGGAAAATAAGAGATTTATGGGAAATACTTATCAAGAAAAAATGAATATTTTTCAAGAGGAGATATATGATATGTTGCAACTATTTCAAATAACTATGATCTCAGATCACAAAGAAATTCAGAATAACTTTGAAAATATAAGTCCTCATCTCCAATTCAATTTTATACCAAAAAAACCTCAGGAAAACACAGCAGAGAAGGAACAGACAAAACAGATGACTGAACATAAATTTGAGGATAGAGATTTAAAGATGGAATTCTACAAAGCAAAGGAGTATGATTTAATCCAAGTGGAAAAAAAATTACAAGAAATACTAGATTTGGAAAAGACAACTTATATTTCAACACTACAAAACAGACTGGATGAAACATACTACAGAGATTCCAGAAACACTGGAACTGGAGAGACAAAAAGCAACAAGAGAAGCAGAGAGAAAAAGAAGGGAAAAGATCCCCAATAAAAATGAGTGAGCAAATGCCCCTAACAAAGATTCTGATTTACTTTTTATATCTACACCAACATTTACGAACATACAGAAAAACCTTTTGATTCAGCAAAATACATCGATTAAGAAAGATACTGGGCAAAGGAAAAAGATTAAGGTGGAAACCAAGAAAATAGATGATGGGACTTATCAGAGAGAATTCTTAAAAAAGAAACATTTGTTTGAATATGGTTAAAGAAATAGAAAAATTTTGGAACATATATGCTATTCTAAGAGGGATGAATTCTCTAAATAATATAATATGCTTTTTTCTCTTTTGTGTTTTTTTTCTGTGTAGTTGATTTTTTAGTTGTAATCAAAGTTTGGATTTGTATATCTAGGCTGACATCTTGTTCTTTTCTGTAACTTCTTATTTCATTAGTAGCTGTAAGAATAGTTTCATAGATTGCTTTCATCATAAAGAGAATCTGTTCCTGATTTTCATCCATGTTCTCTTAGTAGTGTGTTAAGTTAAAAGCTTTACAATCAAAGAATGAAAACTTTTTTTGTCACTGAGTATAGAACACAGCTGGGCTTCTCACAGCTGATATCTGTCAAGGTTACAAAAGTCTTATCTATAGTCTGGGCTACAAGCCAAGTCTCTTTTAAGCAATAACAAGTTGTAATATCAGGTTTAGCCACAAGATCTCGCCCATATCATTTAGAATTTTCTTTTAAGTCCAAAATTTTTATAATCCTTTTCCCAAGTTTCTTTTTTGTGAGTAAAAACCCAAGTCTTCAATAAAAATAAAAAAACTTTTAGTCCACAAATTTTAAAAAGATAAAAATCCAGTTGGAATCAAGTTATTCTTGCAACGTTTTAAACTCCCCTGGATAGTCAGTCGCCACTGTTTTTAGAGGGTGGGATAGAATCTCTCTTCCCTCTCCACAGGGGGGAAAGTACTTTGGGCAGCTTATACAGGTGGAAAAAATAGTTAGGATTAAAGAGAGTTAGATCTCACCCAGTCTCATCCGTGCTGCTTTATAGGTGCCTGGTGGTAAATTTGACTTCGGCTGTCTGCAGCCTACTGACGAGCCATATTTCTATGGCTGGTCTTTCATCTGCCAGTTTGGAGGGCTGCCCAGGATTGAGCAGAAGGGCTACCACCCTCCCACAATCAAGCGGGGATCCCCTCCTTGCTGGTCACCCCTACAGGGTGACTTTCAACCCTTTCCAGGGTCGCCCAGCGGTGCGAAATCAGACGTGGAAGATGCAGCTCGCCTTCCGAACGTCCGTGGCAGCCGCGTCGGCAAACCAGAAGTCCTAGCTTATACATATCTTAATTGTGTTTACGTTCAATCCTTATATACAATCAATGTCCTGTTATTGGTTTTTTCCCAATCTTTAATTTCCCATCAATATTCAAATTAACATTTGATATTTATAATTTCCAAGCTTTAGGTAACCAAAGTTTCCCTTATTTCAATTCATAGCAAAATCTAATATTCGAAATACACATCTTATCTATTTGAGTATAGTCTTGTTCTATTTTCTAACAAGTTATCTATTTTCCACCATATTAAATCATCTAATTAATAATACAGTATCCCCTTCAATAAATTAAAACCATTATATATATTGTCTGGGTTAACCAATAAATCAAACAATCATAATTTTTCCCATTTGAGTCTGATTTTTAAATATTAAACAAATAGAATCCTTATTTTCAACTGATTTCCAAATATTTTAAATTAAATGACCAAAATTCCCCTTATCTCAACTTCTCCCTTTTTCCCTTTTCATACCAAAGTCTATTAGTCTTGTTACACATCTTACCTATTCAATTATACTTTATTTTCTAAACATTTTCTATTTTCCACCATATTCAACCCTCTGATTAGTAATATGAAATCCCCTCTAATAAATCAAAACCCTAATTTTCTTCAGCCAACTAGCTTTCCATGTCAATGCTTTTAAATCATCAAATAGATCTCCCTCTATTATTATATATATTATTTGAAATAAGAGAGACCATTTAGTTGCCATTTTTTTGGAAGGACTAGCCCATTTGTGTTCATTAGATTGCCTCCCTATTACTCCAATTTCCCATGATTGTCCTGATATGTTTATCTTCCATTCAATCTGTTCTTCTTCCTTCTCAAATTTCTTCTGATTTATATAGAAAGTCTTTTCCATTTTCAGTGTTGTCACTCCCTTTTCTGGATTTTCCATTAACTGTATTTGTTGGTCAATTGAGTCCTCTGTCTTAGTATTTGATTGTTCCACTTCTTCTGTTATCTTCTGCATTGTTAATTCTTTGGTTGTAGTCAAAATTTGGGTTTGTATATCTAAGCTGGCATCTTGTTCCTTTATGTTGCATCTTATTTTGTCACAAGCTGAAAGAATGGTTTCGTGTATTGCTTTCAACATGGAAAGGATCTTTTCCTGATCTTCATCCATATTCTCTTAATAGTGTGTTAAACTGAAGACTTAAAAACCCGACGTTAAAAATAATTTTTATAACTAGGTAAGGGACCTCTATTTCACGTATTATAGGTGGTCTTTATAGTGGAAGATATTTATCAAATAAAAATTTATAGTCCAAGGTATTCCATCATCTTGTGTAATAAATGTTTTTCATATAAAGAAATAGGAAAGCAATTCCCCACATATAGCTCTGAAAGTCCGTAAAGGTTTACATTAATAGCCCAAGCAGGCCAATTATGCCACCCAGAAATTCTCTTTACAGCTGAGTTTCTCACAGATGGTATCTATCCAGGTGGAAAGAGTTTTATCTGAAGTCTGGGCTTCAAGCCAAGTCTCTTTTAGGCAATAAGTTGTAATACCATATTTTGCCACAAGATGTCACCGATGCCATTTAAAGTTTTTTAAGTCCAAAATTTTTATAACCCTTTTTCCAGTTTTATTTCTTTTTTTTAGATAAAAACAAAAGTCTCAAGTAAGAATAAGAAAACTTTTGCTCCCCAAATTTCATAAACATATAGATCCAATTACATTAAAATTGTTCTTATAGTGCTTTGACTCCCCTGGGTAGTCAGTCACTGCTGTTCTTAGAGGGTGGGGTAGAAATTCCCTTCCCTCTCTCCTCACAGGGGAAAAAATACTTTGGGCAGCTTTTATAGGAAAAAAAAATACTTAAAGTCTTAAAGAGAAGATCAGCTCTCACCCAGTTTCATCTGTGTTGCTTTAAAGGTGCTTGATGGTAAGTTTGACTTCGGGTGTCAGCAGCTTAGTGACAAGCCATATTGCTATGGCCGGTCTTTCTTCCACCGGTTTGGAGGGCTGCCCTGGATCAAGCAGAAGGGTGATTAAGCAGGGGTCCCCTCCTTGTTCGTCACCTCTACAGGGTGACTTTTGAGTCTTTCCAGGGTCCCCCAATGGAACGAAATCGAACACGGAAGACAGAGCTCGCCTTCCAGCGTCCGCAGGAGGCGCAATGGCAAACCAGAAGTCTCCAATTTCTTCTTGAAAACCTCCAGTGATGGAGCACCCACAACTTCTGGAGGCAAGCCATTGACTAATTGTTCTCACTGTCTGGAAATTTCTCCTTAGTTCTAGGTTGGATCTCTCTTTAATGATTTTCCACAGGAGAACTAGGTAGTCCTCTAGATATTGCAGTATAACATGTCAATGGCATATATTATAATATGGTTTTCATTGCTTTTTTGGAATCTTGGGGCTCCTAATGATTTTCTCTCAACCTTCAGGTGATGAGATAGAACATGTACATATATGAACACAATATTATCTCCTGAGGGGCATAAAACATCACTGAGTCATAAGATGGAGAAGTCCAGAAACCAGATACAGCATAGATTCTTTGGGGTTGGGATATTTGTGCATTTCCTCAATAAATCAATCTTCCAAAACACAGTTTTATCAGAATGATAACCTACAATGGATACAACATAAAAAGCAAAAGTAAAGATGTGCAAAATGTTTTAAGGATAATAAAATGAAAGTGTGTTAGATTTGTCCCCTAGCCAACACAAAATAAGAAGCATTGTATTGAGCAAAATTCTCAGTGTGATTATTATCACATTGCGAATAAAAACATTTCAAAAACAGGATACCAGTTTGTACAATTTGTCATTCCAATTCATGAGTTATTGATCCCTGTTTACTCTTACATCTTGTTTTGAAGCAACTTAAGCCTAGTATAAAATGCTAGCACTTGTTCCCAAGGGTTCCACTGATACTTACAACACAGATGTCTTAAAAATCAGTTTGAGACTTCTTTGTAATTCCCTTAACAGTTTTTATTGTGTGCTTTTCAATATATTTATCCTGAATTTTTGTTTCTCAGTTTTGAAGAGATATATAGTTTTATGTTGTCAATGTTAGGATGCATACTGGGAATACATTTGTGCATTAACAAATAAGCCAAATGTTGACATTTCATAATATGTTCTGAAACATCAATCTTTAAAGTGACTTTACAGATGTGCTGGCTTCAAACAAATCATATGTTATAGTTCTGGATAGGTTCACTTGGAAGACGCTAATAAAATTAGCAAATTGTATTTTTTTAATACAAGCATACATGGACTTTTCGATAGAAATCAGACCTAACAACCAAACTCATTTCTGAAATGTACATATATATTTTTATGATCTTTTTTTATATACTGAATTCATGCTTTATTATCTAGACTGGAAAGTTCAGGAATGTCATTTGTCATTTCTAAAGAGGGAATAAAGATACATTTTCCAATTGACCAGATAAATCAATTAAAAGGAAGCCAAGAGAAAATTAGCAAATCTAGAATAGTTATGCAGTTCATTTTTAGGACTCCTTTTCTTTTAGTTCTCGGTAAAACACTGACACAGGAGGTGGGATCTGTTTCAATGGTTTGAAGACCAGGGAATTTTCTGGTCTTTACTATATCCTTTTAGGTAGGAGGCAATGGCAGACCACTTCTGTAAAATCTGCCAAGAAAACTGCAGGGACTTATGCAGACAATCTCCAAGAATCTGATATGACTGAACGGGAAAAAAAGAAAATTGTATCCTTTGCATCATTTTGACTAAATTGGTTCACACCATAGTTGTACTTCTGGATCCTGCTTTCACTTTCTGAGGCATCAGGGCTAGAAAATAACATTATCAATTTTAGTATGAATTGGGTGTGAGGTGGTAATTAAGGTTTTGTAATCATTATCCATGGAGCAGCAGCCTCTATCTGCCTACTCTTTGATCTATTTCCCTTACTGCCAGCCTGGGGTGGGAATGGAATGTGTCTCCGGACATCTGCCTTATCTCTAGCTGCGGAAGAACAGGCATGAAGACCTAACAGCCTAACAACTTTGGGAACGGTGTCTTATCAACCCCGTTCCCACAGCGGGTTCACACCTGGATATTGGCCCGTTTGAACTGACCAGATGGACTATTGGGGTGGGGTTTGCCAGTTGCTCCTTTAACCTATTGATTCATGTGGGAAACCCTCAGATCCTGCCTTTCATGCCTGCTGTCAACTTCTCCTAATAAAAGTTCCTTTTGGAATGAAGCTGTTCCAGGAGTTCTGCTTTCTTGGGAAGAGGGATTGAGGCACTGTTTGAAAACCTATTTCAGATATTGAATTATAACTTATAATTATAAATGAATTATAAATGAATAGAAATTGGGTACCAAATAAATTGGTATATAAGAGTTCCCACCAACAAAGGGAACCTTCCACAAAACAAGAGGAGATAAAATACTTCAGTGTTTGATCTCCATCTTTACTTTGGTCAGTTCTGTAAATTAATGTTTATGATATAAACATAATCACAAAATACATTAAATTAATAATTATATATATCATCTATATAACTGACATAATATGCCAGCTGGTTTTTTCTATTTTGTTGTGTACATTTGATAAAACTGCATGTTAATTATTATTATTTTTTAGAATTAAGAATATGTCTGTATTTTAGACAGCTCACTGATGAAGTTATTCAATAATTTACAATAATTAACACTTGTTTTTTAAATTCAGTATGGTATCATTCTTATTTAAAAGCTGGGATTTCTATAGAATTGAAAAGAAAGTTTGAATAAGAAAATATTTCCATTAATCCAGAAGAATTAATCCAGAAAAACAACAACAATAAGTTTCATGTAAAGGTCAAAAATGAAATGCTTCTTTCAAATACAAAGCAACTTTAGTACAAATCATAGTTCTAAAAAAGTTATTTAGAATGCATTACAATGTCATCCTTATTCTTTTCATGATTAGAACAATTACATATTTATGTTAACAGATAGTCAATGTTTCTTTCTTTTTTAAAAAATAGGAATAAGTATACAATCATGTTTATTCTATGTATTTTATCTAACATTTTTTCTCAATATTGAAATTAAATCTTATATTGAAGTGTACTAAGGGCACAACAGGCAATAATGGAACTGGCATATTTTCATCATCCTTTGCTTACTTACATTTTGCTTGCATTCGTGCAATAATAATTATTTTACATTTTTAAATAACCAATATGAAGGATCTAAAGTTCTGCACATACCCAGAATTTGGAATGCAATTCTTAACTCAAAAAAATGTGTACAAAAATGAATGTATTAGATTGCATGCTAAAATGTATTTATTAGGAAAAATACATAAAAATAATACATGTTTATTTCAGTTAAAAGAAACTGCTGAATGCCATGAAAATGTAATAGATGTATAATTGATTTATGAGCGAATAAATGCAAAACTGAAATTTTAAAAAATGGGCATGACATATGTATCTTTAATTCCAAATATCATTCAATTTGTTATAAAGCAAAGCATTTATCTGATAGGCAACTGCATTAACAAAAATGTGTCCTGAAACATTATATAGAGCAGTGGTTAGGGCTAATTAACAATCATTCAGTCGTATAATGCAGCATATTTCTATGTGACAAACACCTGAAATATTTACAACAGTTTGAGAAATTATTACTATTTTTATAATGTTTCATAAATCTCTTATAATTCTACAGAAAAATAATCTAACTTTGCATCTATAAAAAGGCAAACAAAAGAATATAAAGTGACAGAAACAAGTTGCCCATTTATAAAGAACATTGCATCTTTAACAAAGAGAGGGAAAAACTAACTAGAGTGAAAAACAGAAATAGATTTCTCCAAATTATAACATGCTAGTTGGTAATATTTGTTTCAAATATACAGAGATATTTTGCCATCCTTTAACTAAAAGTTGCAATTTTCACTCTATATTCTAAGCCAACCAAACCAACATTCTGTTTGGTTTTTATTGTCTTTTTAATCTGAATATCTAGAGAATAAAGCTTTCTAGTTATTTCAGTTTCTTTCCCAGAATATACTCTTTTCTAACATTGTGGTGCTATTTACCTAAGCATCACAGTATAAACAGACCCTAGATGAAAACCTTGTTTTTATCATTTATTTATAATTTTCACAATAAAAACTAAGCACAACGTATCTCAATTTTCCATTCTAAAAATATACCAAAAAAGTGAAACTGTGCAGAATACCACTTTAAGCACTTTTGGAATGACATGCTGTTTTTAGTATGTTCTAATTAATAGTTGCAATTAAAATTTTGTATATTTAGAAGAAGGGGGATATCACATAGAACTAAGCTTCCAGAGAAAGTGCTGTATTGTTTATAAAACTTTAGTTAATGCAGGGTCATATCAGGTAAGCTCAAGGTTGCAAGAATTGTCAGGACCTTGGACAGCATAGAGCAGGGGCTCTGGTTTGGAATACAGTATTCTCTTGCAGCAAGAGTTTGAGCAGCACTCTCCAGGTAACTGAGACCTTACAGTAGTTAGTATGCCTACCATGCCAGTGAATATATCCACTGCTTGATTATGATTGTGGTTGACCAGGTGGCCCTTGGTTATTGTTATGGTCTCCTGTTCATGTCTGCCTGAACATAAAAGAAACTGGGTTTGTGAGGGATGGGTCTTCTAGAAGATAGAAGGAAGGAAGGAAGGAAGGAAGGAAGGAAGGAAGGAAGGAAGGAAGGAAGGAAGGAAGGAAGGAAGGAAGGAAGGAAGGAAGGAAGGAAGGAAGGAAGCCCAAAAAGTAATGGAAGGGGATATTGAAAGTTTTTATTGAAATTAGATAAGCTATTCATCAGAGTCCAAATCATCCTCAAGCTAACTGGAACCTCTGAATTAAGACATAACCATAAAATGTCACTCATTAACTACTACATGGAGAAGAACCAACACGGCAGAAGAGAAGCACAGCTATGCCATATTTAAAATGCCTTTTTAACCTATGTCCTCAGCAATAGTACAGCTTTATACCAGTCCCAGCCATGGCAGAGGAATTTTCCATCTCAGTGATTTCCATGGGAGAGGGAGAAAAGAAACTAAAATGCCATGGCAGCCACTTCGTATACTTTGTCAACTCATAATACACAGTAAACTAAATCATCTCTCAGACAAAGAATGATTCAAGATCCTAAAATCTCCACCCAAGGTAAGTAAACTCAAATGTTAAATGATACAAGAATAGACTGCATTTCTTT